>SJYQ01006854.1:27887-62110 GCA_006410935.1 Redunca redunca
CTAGTCAAGGCTATGGTTTTTCCTGTGGTCATGTATGGATGTGAGAGTTGGACTGTGAAGAAGGCTGAGTGCCGAAGAATTGATGCTTTTGAACTGTGGTGTTTGAGAAGACTCTTGAGAGTCCCTTGGACTGCAAGGAGATCCAACCAGTCCATTCTGAAGGAGATCAGCCCTGGGATCTCTTTGGAAGGAATGATGCTAAAGCTGAAACTCCAGTACTTTGGCCACCTCATGCGAAGAGTTGACTCATTGGAAAAGACTCTGATGCTGGGAGGGATTGTGGGCAGGAGGAGAAGGGGATGACAGAGGATGAGATGGCTGGATGGCAACACTGACTCGATGGACGTGAGTCTGAGTGAACTCTGGGAGTTGGTAATGGACAGGGAGGCCAGGCGTGATGCGATTCATGGGGTCTCAAAGAGTCGGACATGACTGAGCGACTGAACTGAACTGAACTGATGGGACCAGATGCCATGATCTTAGTTTTCTGAATGTTCAGTTTTAAGCCAGCTTTTTCACTCTCCTCTTTCACTTTCATCAAGAGGCTTCTCAATTCCTCCTCACTTTCTGCCATAAGGATGGTGTCATCTGTATATCTGAGGTTATTGATATTTGTTCTGGCAATCTTGATTCCAGCTTGTGCTTCATCCAGGCTGGCATTTTGTATGATGTACTCTGCATGTAAGTTAAAAAAGCAGGGTGACAATATACAGCCTTGACATACTCCTTTCCCTATTTGGAACCAGTCTGTTGTTCCATGTTTTCTTGACCTGCATACAGATTTCTCAGGAGGCAGGTCAGGTGGTCTGCCATCTCTTTAAGAATATTCCACAGTTTGTTGTGATCCACATAGTCTAAGGCTTTGGTGTAGTCAATAAAGCAGAAGTAGATGTTTTTCTGAAACTCTCTTGCTTTTTTGATGTTCCAAAGGATGTTGGCAATTTGATCTCTGGTTCTTCTTCCTTTTCTATATCCAGCTTGCACATCTGGAAACTCTCGGTTCACGTACTGCTGAAGCCTGGCTTGGAGAATTTTGAGCATTACTTTGCTAGCATGTGAGATGAGTGCAATTGTTTGGTAGTTTGAACATTCTTTGGCATTGCCTTTCTTTGGGATTGGAATGAAAACTGACCTTTTCCAGTCTTGTGGCCACTGCTAAGTTTTCCAAAGTTGCTGGCATATTGAGTGCAGCACTTTCACAGCATCATCTTTTAGGATTTGAAATAGCTCAGCTGGAATTCCATCACCTCCATGAGCTTTTTTTGTAGTGATGCTTCCTAAGGCCCACTTGACTTCGCATCACAGGATGTCTGGCTCTAGGTGAGTGATCACATCATCATGATTATCTGGGTCATGAAGATCTTTTCTGTATAGTTCTTCTATGTATTCTTGCCCCCCTCTTTTTAATATCTTCTGCTTTTGTTAGGTCCATACCATTTCTGTCCTTTATTGTGCCCATCTTTGCATGAAAGATATCCCTTGATATCTCTTAATTTTCTTGAAGAGATCGCTAGTCCTTCCCATTTTATTGTTTTCCTCTATTTCTTTGTATTGATCACTAAGGAAGGCTTTCTTATCTCCTTGTTCTTCTTTGGAACTCTGTATTCAAATGGGTTTGTCTTTCCTTTTTTTCCCTTTGCCTTTCACTTCGCTTCTTTTCTCAGCCATTTGTAAGGCCTTTCAGACAACTAATTTGCCTTTTTGCTTCTGTCTAGAAAATGCATCTCTGCTTCTGTTATGCTGCTCTGTATGCTCAGTCGTGTCTGACACTTTATGACCCCATGGACTGGAACCCACCCGGCTCTTATGTCCATGGGATTTCCCAGGCAAGAATACTGAAGTGGGTTGCCATTTCCTACTGCAAGGGATCTTCCCAACCCAGGGGATTGAACCTGCATCTCCTGCCTCTCCTGCATTCCAGGTGGATTCTTTACCACTGTGCCAAAGGGGAAGCCTGCCTATGTTATTACCTTGCTTAAGTTCTTCAGTGGGTCTCTCCTTTCTACAAGACAAAGTCTAAATGACCTGGCTTCTGTTTTCTTTACAAGCTTTCTTCCCACCATCCGTCCACATGCTCCCTGCTTCTCAGCAACAGTAAATCATACTGTTCTTTCAAAATGCTAGGCTCACTCAAGGATACTTTTACTCCTCTTGAGGTACTTCAGCCTTTTCTTCTGACTCCCTGCAACATCTCCTCTTGGCAAGCACCTTCCCCTTTACCTTCGGATCAGTTCATCTGTCCTCTTCTTGTGAAAGCTTGATTCACTGGCATGGTTACCTGCTCCTTCTCCTCTACTCTCCTAGCAGTTATAACTTTGGAATTCTGGAATGGTCCCTCCCTCTGGTATTCCAGTCTTATGTGTCTAATTAGAAGTCTCATCGGGTAATGGAAAGAGGTGGGTTTTAAATTCTAACTCTGCCAGCAGGCTGTTTCCTCGCTTATGAGCATAACAATAGCCTTGTGGTGTTGGGGGGTGGGTGATTGACAGATTCTTGCAGTACCTGGTTAAAAAGGGCTTACTAAATAGTATCTTGTTTTTCTTTCCTTCGGAGGCAGTTATTATTTTTTTTTTAAGTAGTCCATATATGCTCACACTAACTCAATCCCCTGCAATTCTGTTTTCATCTAGTCATTCTCCTGTAAATGGCTTTTTCAAACAGAACCAGTTACCTGTTTACTGCCATCTTATTTGCCATGCAACCTGATTTTACACATCACTGAATGTCGTCAACCTTGCCTCCTCCTTGATCATTTCTCCTTTTCGCTTTTCTTCCTAGCTGCCCAACTGCTCCTACTAAGTCTGTCGTTTCTTCTGGCTGCCCTATCAGAGTGACTGTTCTGACTTCCTGGGAGGATGGTGGTAAGCCTGACAGGGATGGGTGGGAATGGCAAGATAAATGGGTGGGTGTGAACTGCACAAGTTACTGGGAGGGAGGTATGGAAGGACATCTTGGGTGGACTAACTTGCATGTCAATGTAAGTCCTGCGTGAAGAACTTTAGGCAGCCCATCCTTCCTGGGAACTCCTCCCCCTACCCCTCCAGTTTTCTTTTGTTTTTCTCATTAGAACCTGAGCACAAATTCAACTGCTGAATGAACCAGAGCTCCTTTTTCCTCAAATTCCTACTGAAATCATTAAAAGAAGATGTAAATAGGGACAGCTTGTATAGCATAGGGACTCCATGATGGGCATTAATTGTATGATAGAAACCTGGAGAAAGTTTTTCTAACAATGGAACTAAAGGGCTGGCCCACAAAGGCCACTGGGGAGAGAGTCATGACTCTCTGAGAGAGAGCCTTACTGGGAAGACTCTCCTGCTTTTCAGAATCCCTGCTACCTCTAAATTGGAGGGATAAGACCTCTGGAAGGAAGAAATTAAGGCTAGGTAGAATAGCTGGTTGAAAATGCCACTAACTAGGTCCCTCTTGTTTTTCTGGACTGTTGGCATTGAATTTCTGTTCTTAGTGTGAAGAAATCTGACTTTTTATTGTGCATCAAGTAAAGATTTGGGTCCTGTGTGGAAAGAGTTCTTTTCTAAGGCAACAAGTCCATCACAACTGAGCAGTTAAGCCCATCTGTGTTCTGATTTAAGTTCCCTTCTCACTCTACCTAGGCTGATGGTTCTCAGCACTGGTCATCCCCGGGCGTACAGAGTCTCTGCCTCCATTGTAGCTTTGCTGACCTCCATCTGAGAGACCTTTCTCTTGCCTTTGCTGGTTTTCCAACTCCTATTTGGCTTTCCACTTTGGTTTGTTAACAGCCTTTTTGTTCTCAGTCACCATTCTCCCTTGGGCGCTTCTGGTAACTGTTCTTGAACTCCTCTGCAACACTATCCAGCAGTCTCGCACATCCAGTTTTAAACCAGTTGTATGCACAACTTTGAATGTGGCAAAGTGGTACCCAGTACAGTTCTTTTTATGCTGTCATCAAATGGGGTATCTGTTTTTTTGGTGAGTTCCAGTGTTCTCCTGTCAGTGGTTGTTCAACACAATTTTGGTGTTCTCAATTTGAGTGCATATCCTTCTACTCTGCTTTCTTGAACTCTTTTTTTTTTGCTATTACCAAATGGAAACTTTGGACTCCTTGAAGAGATTCCAGTCACTTCTACCTGGAACCCTTGCCCTTTACCCAGACCATCATTTCATACTGGGTGACTCATTTCCTTCCTTCTGGTTCTTACTTCAAGCTCAGGCAAGCAAGGATATGCCCAGGGCCTCTCTGTCAACAGTCAGATGAATTTTTTGAAGGGGAGTTTCCACATCTTGTAGAAAGGGTCACTGAGAAAAATGCATGAACACTTTTGCTGCTAGCCCTGACCTATGGTGCCCACTAATGCAATGTTGAGCTAGCACTACCTAACATCCTTACCCTACTTTTTCTCACCCTGTCACCTGAGGCTGCAGGCAGTAAGCATGTGAATGAGAAGGTTATTATTAGCCCATGTCTGGAAAGCCTTCCATATACACACCTGAAGAATTTATCAGTGGGTACAGATATCACAGCAAGTTATGGACAAGGTATCAAGTGTCACCATCTATCAGACAGATTATTTTTCTCAATTCAGCTTCTGGATATAACACAGTTACTAACTCTCAAACTGAACCATTATATAAAGAGCTTGGCCATGTTAGTAAGATCGTGGGCCAAGCAAGATGCCAGGACCATGAATACCTGTGTACATACTTCTATCCACTGCTTCTCAGTTGGTTTAGAAAAGACTGAGATCTTATTTTCTCTTTTTCTTTGAAATGTCCCTTATGATTTTTTTAAATCCTAATTTTTAAAAACAGAAGTTCAGCTCTAAATTGATATTCTCGAATCAGATTGTTCATGGGTTTTGCAGAAATGAGTATTGTTCACTGATTTCTGGTAGTTCTTAGGAAATGACTGAATGTAGTCATAAGGTGATGGCAAGGTATCCTCTTGGATTGATTAAGTCAGGAGGTGATAAGGAATATTTTCTCCTTTACCTATATCTAATAATATACACTCTATTCAACTAACATAGTGTTGGACTTCTTGATGAAAGAAGAAAAAAAGGAGAAGAAAGAGAGAGGAGTGTGTTAGATAGGAGAGGCAACCATAGAACATAGAAGTTTGTGAGCCAAGTCCTCAAGGCATTTGGAGCTAGTGGTTGGTCCCAGCTCTGGCTAAGCTGTTCTGTCTCAGCATGATGGCCAGTTGAGACCTTCTTGCTGGGCTCATCTTCTTTGGATCTTCTGAGAATTTGGAAATTAGTGTTTTATGCTCAGATGATTCCAGTGTGCTGAGGACATTTAGGAATTGCAGAGACAGGTAAGCCTGGGGCCTAGGTTAAGAGCACAGATTCTGAAGCCACATTGCCTGAGTTTATGTTCTGTCTATGCTCCTTACAACCTCCACAACCTTGGGAAAGGTACGTCTCTGCTTTCCAGTTTCCACATCTGTAAAATGGGAATGATAATAGTAACTACTACAAGAGTTCTTATTAGGAGTCAATGAGTTACTACTTTTAAACTTCTTAGAAAGAGTCCAGCATATAGAAAACACTATATAAAGGTTTGTTAAATTAAACTTGAGAAGACCTACTTGCCAGATGTCTCCTCTCAGTTCCTCTCAGCCAGGGATTCTTGGGGATGGGATTATTGGGGATGGTAGTGTTTTCCTTTTGGTCCGTCAATGCATGTCTGATTGACTGTTTAGGGTTATGGATTTGTGTGGTTTTTATTTTCTCTCAGAATGATGGGCCCATTTCTGAATCTGGAAGCTGAGCAGTCCCTTGTCTCCAGAGAACAGAAAGGTCCAAGAGTGTCTTCCTGTTCCTCCCCCTCGACTAATGATATCAGGGATATTGTTAGTCCAGGCTGGGTAGGAATGTCCTGAGCTGCTGCCCATTGGCAAGGTTGACCCAGCCTTTTTGGCATTGCTGGGACACTGCCTAACTTCTCTTGGATGAATTTCTTAAGAGAAAATTCTTCCTCAGGCTGGACCATCTACGTTCTGGGAATTGATACTAACAGGATGTAGTAAATTTTGTTATCTTAACTTTTGGTTTCTCATCAGGAGGACCCTACAGCCTTTCACCAGGGCAAGAAGTTTCTGTAAAACACATGCTGGCTTGTTCAAGAAGATCCTGCTAAGCCTGCTGTGTTTGGGTAAGGTATTGAGAACCTGTGGAAGTGAGAGACGCAGTCATTTCAGAAATATAACCTTCTGTCAAGACTACTCCTAGATGGAAAGAAGCTATTTATTCATAAGTTGATCTAAAGGGCTATACAATGTATAGCTCTTAACTACTTGTAGTGAATTGTAATGTATAGAGTTGTACTTCTAGGAATAAGTAAAATCTGAGAATAAGCTATTTTTCAAATTGTACTATTCAATAGACTTAAATATTTCTAAGAATCTGGGCTTGTCTCTATTTCAGTGTCTTGAGTAGATGAAGGGTGTGGTTCTTGTAGTCTATGAAAAAAGCCTGTAGTATATGTTACTTATTTGCTGGTTTTCCAATAAGACCAATGATATATGTTTCTAAAGCATAGCAAACCTTTTGGGAATTCATTGGCAGTCCAGTGGTTAGGACCCAGCACTTTTACTGTTGGGGCCCCAGGTTTGATCTCTGGTGTGGGAACTAAGATCCTGCAAGCCATGAGACACAGCAAAAAACCCCAGCCAACCAAATAAACAAACAAAACACATAGGAAACCTCTGTTTAAAATATGCTGTCAGAATTGAGTAGAGTTCCCTGTGCTACCTAGGAGTTTCTTACTAGTTTTCTATTTTAGATACAGCAGTGTGTATATGTCACATGCATTGTATGTGTATTTAACACTTTATTAACTTGTGACTTTTGGGTTTCCTATGATATGAAACAATAAAACTCATCTTAACTCAATAAAAAAAAATAAAATAAAATATGCTGTCAATGATGTACAGGGCTTTGACGTCAATATTAGAGGCAGCTGGGATGGTGAAAATAAAAATTATATTTTGGGGTGAGTCAGGGAGCCATAAAATGAGGACTTTTATGGCTGTACTTCATAGTAGTAGCCTGCTTCCATGCCTCTGCTCAAGAGGAAAGGTTAAAATGACTGGGGTTATAAAGTTTTGAGAAAAGATGATTTTTTTTTTAGGTGTATAAAAGTAGGTGCTGATCAAGCCCATACCAAGGAATAGGAAGAGGATACCAGATAAAATAGGAATGAGATTTCATCAGGGACAAATTAAAATATGCAGCATTCAAACTAAGTTGGTTACTCCAAATCCCCCAAGAAAACAGCTAGCCATCTACCCTGGCGTTGGGAAGTGCAGCTCAGTTTGACAGGGCTGGTAGTAAGGTTGCTGGAGGGTTTTTCGTGCCTTACCCAGGCATTCGTGACTCAGTCTTCATTGGTTCCTAGGGTCTCTGCCTTGCTGATCCTTGCTTTGTACTTTCTCTTTTTAGCTTATGCTGCCTACTTCCTGGCAGCTTGCATCTTGGATTTCCATAGAGCACTGGCCTTGTTCGTCCTCACCTGTTTGGTGCTTTTGGTCCTGGTTCACCACTTTCTGAAAAGGCTCTTTGGTGAAAAATTGACGAGATGTCTCAAGCCCCTTGAAAACTCCCGCCTGAAGTTTTGGATGAAATGGTAAGATAATCTCAATATCTCTGGTCCCACAACTTGTGGGACCCAGATCCCACAATCCATTACCCTTTTACCCCTTTAAACCCCAATCCATTACCCTTTTCCTTCTTTCCTCGTTTCTGAGCTGTCTGAGAAAAGTTCTCCTATACTTTACAAAACCAAGGCTCAGAAAGCAAATAGCAGTGGGCCTCTGAGCACTGAACTTAGTCCAGTTTCTTAAAATCTCCTATCTTAATATTGCTTGCAGGTCAGGAGGGGTTACATTTCAGGGAAGGGTTTTAGTCTGTTTATTGTCAGGGCTGGTGTTGGAAATGAGAAAAACCTTATTCCTCTTCACAGAAGTAATCAAGGCAAAGCTGCATTAAACTCAAATTGATTTGGTGCTCATGTGTTTCTCCTTTAATTTGTGGATACTTTTTATGCTCTTTTCCCCCTCTAGTCCTCCAGACTTCCTGCACCCACAGGTGTCTTATAATTCCCTAGAGTTTAGCACTGTTTAGTGTATACTGAACCAAATGCTACAGCAGCCACAGCTCATCTAACTAACTATGGCATGCACGTGTCTTTGATCACAGACCTGGGGTGAGCGAATGACTTTCAGACTCCCTGTATGTTCCTCTTTTTTGCCTTTTGTCCAATGGATGCACAGAAAATAGCTGTTAAGAATGTTTGCAACAGTGATCATTTGGAGAAACACCCAGACTACAGCCTAAATTTTGGATCATTGATTTATTTGACACTGAAGAGATAGAGCTGAAGTACTTTCTTCACTAGCAGGATGGATTTTGGAAGCCAGATTTAATTCACTTTGAGGTCACAGAGAGAACAGCCCCAGTATTCAACCCTGACCTGTCCTCTATCCTGTTGTCATTGTTGTTCCTGCAGCATCTCAATGGACAGTGTGTGTGTGTGTGTTTTGGTTTTCTTTTCTTTTCACATGTGATTTGCCCTCTAATTCTTACTCCTTGAACTGAAATGACTCCAACACTCAGACTTGAGGAGACTAGTTTGTGTACTGACTCTGCATGTTTGGTACATCAAGGGACCATAAGGCCATAAGTTGTTGATTTGTGGCTTAGCCTTAGCCTTTATTCTGCCCCTTCAAGTGGTTGGAAACTGGGTGGAGATCCATAGGGGACTTTTCCTTCTTCTTTTGAAAATATTTTGGTTTTGCATTAGAGCAATCTTGAAGAATAAGTCTTTTTGTTACTGATATGATAGATTGAGGAAGTCATGAGATTTATGTCCTCAGATTGGGCTCTTTGACCTTCCATCTGTGAGTAAAAGAGTTGAGGGGAGGGGAGAGGTGGTAACTGGGAAACCACCAGATGTATGATTCTAAAGACATGTCTCTGTGTCTAACCTATTGTGTTTATCCTTTTGATGAACTTATCCATTTGATGAATTTCTGTTTTTTAGAGGTTAAGTTGATTACTTCTTATTCATTCACTGAGTTGATGGCATTATCCTGAAATTCCCTCTCCAGGGTGTTGGCAGGAGTCTCCTTGATTGGCCTTATCCTATGGCTGGCTCTGGACACAGCCCAAAGGCCAGAGCAGCTGATCTCCTTTGCGGGAATCTGCATGTTCATCATCATCCTCTTTGCCTGCTCCAAACACCATAGTGCAGTGAGTTTGGGTTATGCAGGGGTGGGCATAGTAATACCTAACCAAGGACCATGTGTTATTAATTACAAAGTGCATGTGCCAAGTATTGATTACAAAGGCACAGAACTAAGTTCTTAACAATCTCTGGAATTTTCTCCTTTGATAATTTTGCTCTTAAGTGAAGGTTAAGGTTCTAGGAGGCCCTGGACCACTTATTTTCAAACTGAGTCTTGATATCAATTTTGTGGATGTAGGCCGGTGTTAAAGACAAAACAAAACAAAAAATAAAGAAGAAAAGAAAGAAAATAGAATACAGTAGAGAATCAACTAGTACTGCACATAGTAATATTAAAGTATTGGTTTATGATGCTTTTATATGTATATGTGTGTGTGTCTGACTGTGTGAGATCTAACCTGTAGGTATAAGTTTAAAAAACATATATATGTATGTGGCTCTTTGTATATCACTGCCCTGTACCACATTCTCTCTATTCCCATCTTACCCTAGATTTACTGTTAACATCCTAGATTGGTTCCAGAGTACATACACCCATGTTTAAAACACCAGCCAGGTAATTAACAAGTCTGATTTAGAACTCACATTGGAATAATGTTTTTTTTGGTCCTAGGTGTCCTGGAGGGCAGTGCTTTGGGGCCTAGGTCTTCAGTTCATCTTTGGGATCTTGGTCATCAGAACTGATCCTGGATTTAATGCATTTCAGTGGCTGGGAGAACAGGTTCAGGTATGAGAAATAGAATGTGAGGGCACTGCTCTTTGCAAACCTTAGAGAAAGGAGATTGGGGGAAAACATGAGATCACACTGTGTCTTGTTAATGAGATCTTGTAGGAAAGGAGAGAGTACACGGGGGTACAGCTAAGCACAGGAATGAAGAGAACTGAACTGCTGAGTCCTCTGTCCTTCACTGAGTACCCTAGTTCCCATGCTGTCAAAGGGAGGCCAACTTCAGTAGCAGCAGTAGGTCCTAGTCATACATGAGGCTGATCTTATCTTCCTTGTGTCTTTCGTGACTTCACTCTTGTTATCTCTCTCTCCTTTTTCTTTCAGATTTTCCTCAGCTATACAGTGGCTGGCTCCAGTTTTGTTTTTGGGGATGTTCTGGTCAAAGATGTCTTCGCCTTTCAGGTTATGTCTGTTTCATGAGCAAGAAAGAGGGTCAGTGGTGGTGGGTGGGGGGTGGGAAGAGGGATAAAACTGATAATGAAGACGTATGTCCAAGAAATAGACAGTTTGTATACCAGTGACCCTAAGAAGAGGATTTGATCCCATCCATATAGGAAGCAGCGTCAGTCTCTTGCCCTTTGTTCAGTGCCATACTGACATTGGAATGAAATAGGGGTGGGAGAAGAAGGTTCAGAAAACATCTTCTTGTGGCTTAGTATTGACGGCATAATAGATTTCCAATACACTTAAAATTTATTCCAAAACTAGCTTGTGTTTAAATATCCACTGAGTATCTATACTGTATCAGCTGCAATTGGGATGATGGGAAGTTATCTTACATGCCTGAAACACAGTTTGCTTATGCCATGTTCATTGTAGGATCTCACTGCCTGCCCCATCATTCTCATTACAGGCCTTACCCATCATCCTTTTCTTTGGTTGTGTGATGTCCATCCTTTACTACCTGGGCCTTGTGCAGTGGGTTGTTCAGAAGGTGAGTCATTCTGCTATACAGCCAGGAGGTGGGCTTTTATCATGTGATCTGTCAAGAGGCATGAAGATGATACTTACCCACTCCAGTGTTCTTGCCTGGAGAATCCCAGGGACGGCGGAGCCTGGTGGGCTGCCATCTATGGGGTCGCACAGAGTTGGACACGACTGAAGCGACTTAGCAGCAGTAGCAGCAGCAGCATTTCATATCTTGAGCATTAGAACCAATGTGAAAAGCACACTCTTTCAAGTGTGCCTGATATCAGATGGTCAGGACCAGGCCCTGGGCAGGCTGAGGGGCACAGCAGGGAGAAAACATAGGCTGAGATACCGTTTCATACTGAGTTTAATTTATTTTTTCTGGAAGCAAAGAGCCCTGAGTTCTAGTCCAGGATCTGTTTGTAACTTGCTTTATGGTCTCGGCTTTGTCACTCTTCTTCTCTAGGCCTTAATTTCATTACCAGTGTTAATGGAGGAGGGGTTTTGCTGGATACACTCTGAGATTTCTGCTAATATTAATGTTTTGGGTATTTGCATCCCTTTAGATTGCTTGGTTTTTGCAAATCACCATGGGTACCACTGCCACAGAGACCCTGGCTGTGGCAGGAAACATCTTTGTGGGTATGGTAAGCATCCTGAGGACTTTTGATCTTTTCTCTGGGGAATAGAAAGTATGGCAGACAATGGGCTGAGAAATGTATGCTTTCCTTTTGAAAAGTCATATAAATGAAGACTAGGGAGCCACTCATTCTGATGAAACAAAATTCAGAAGCTCAAAGGAAATGCAGCTCATTGCTTTCACCCTTCATCTCTAATAATACTTATGTGATGCATGTAATGGGGACATACTTAACCACAGAGCTAACTTCTTACACAGGGATTTAGGGAAATGTCCTAGTCTAAATCATCCCCCTTCAGGGACTATGAAAGGTGTCTCCTCCATATTCTGGTTTCCAGTGACCTTTGTTTTCCAGGGTCTCTAAGGAGCCTTGCTCAGGGCCAACACCAAAGCTCTTTGCCGTAATACTTTTTCGATACATTTGTCTCTATGGAGTAGGTGCTCAGTATTTGCTACTGACTGATCAACTTAACACTAGGGACAATGGCTTGTCAAACTGACAAGGAATTAGTATTGAAGCCTTTCTCTCCTAAGGTCCTAGGCTGATTAGCTGTATTTGAAATGGTCTCAGAGTACTTCCATATATTTCTAGCATGGCATGCAACATTTTGCTGAAATTCTCCATAATAAATTTGATTTCCTCTGCTAGACTATGAAGTCCTAAGAGTAGGAGCTTTGCCTTGCTCATAAAATGTCCCTGTCATCTCCTATAACACTAGGCACATGGGTGTCACTCTTTAAATAGTAAATATTACCTATTTTACAATACTAGATATATTTTGCATAATTGGGCCTTCATAATTTCATATCATTTTCACAAATGTTATTTCTTTTGATTGTTTCATCAACGCTGGGCTTCATTCATGTAGCAGTTCATTTAATGAATACTTTTTAAGCAGTTAATAGTTATTAGTAAGCACACTGTACTCCATAAAGTCATCCATTAAGTATACAGTTTTAGACTGAGAACCTACAAAATTAATATACCATTTCTCATCTATAGATTATAGAACTCTAATTTTTAAATAGATGAGACCAACACATATGAAAACACATAGAACAATGCCAGCCAGGACATAATTAGGTGCTAGAGGGAGTGAGCTAGACATTAGGAGAGCCTAAGAGCAGAGCTCAGAGTTTGAAGGGCACCCACACTGGAGGGATATGCGCCCAGGGCTGGGATGGGCACTCTGGGGTGGGAAACTACACCCCTCTTGAATCTGACTCTCTCCATCTTGTTTTTAGACGGAGGCACCTTTGCTCATCCGTCCATACCTTGGAGACATGACGCTCTCTGAAATCCACGCAGTGATGACTGGAGGGTTTGCCACCATTTCAGGCACTGTGTTGGGAGCCTTCATATCCTTTGGGGTAAGCGTAGTCTGTTTGATCACTCCTGGGTGAGCCCAAGTCTGGGTTCTATAGATGCTGACTCCTAAGTCTGGCCTTACAGATTGATGCATCATCCTTGATTTCTGCCTCTGTGATGGCTGCCCCTTCTGCTCTTGCTTTGTCAAAGCTGGTATATCCGGAAGTGGAGGAGTCCAAGTTCAAGAATAAGGAGGGGGTAAAATTGCCCCGTGGGTGAGTCCGATGAAGCATATGATTTGGGAGATGGTGAAGTCACATGCAGAGTCAAGAGTGGTGCTGTGGTTCAAGGCTCCAAGTCTCCCAGAGAGGGAATAATATGATTCTATATCTCCTTGTGTCTACCTCTGCCTCTAGCTAATCATGTTGATTTGTTTCTTTTGTTTAACCCTGCGATTTCCTCTGCCTTCTGCATGCCATTATCCTCTGTTCTTTGTGTCAGTACATTTTCATGGTGATTGAATTTGATACTGTGAAAATTACTAATTTCCACAGAAAGGGTCACTAGGAACCCCCATCACCTCTTAAGCTGTTCTGGCACTCTCCTGTGCACTCCTGCACTCCTGGGGCACTGGGACATCTCTTTTCTGAGGGGCTGAGATTACTCTAGACACCGTGTTCTTCCCTTATGCCCAATAACCACAGGAAGGAGAAGAATGTCCTGGAAGCTGCCAGCAATGGAGCCACAGATGCCGTAGGCCTTGCTACTAACGTAGCAGCCAACCTGATTGCCTTTTTGGCCGTGTTGGCCTTCATCAATGCTGCCCTCTCCTGGCTAGGGGAAATGGTAGACATACAGGGACTCACTTTTCAGGTAATGGATTCCATTTACCTGGGCAGTCCTTCTAGGGTGTATTTAAGACGTCCTTGAATTGCACATGTCTTCTGACCCACAGTGAGCTAAGGGAGCTTGGCAGGGAGAAGGGGTTAGGGGACTGAGTCAAGGTTCCAGAGAAGTCCTGGGCTCCTGATGTGAGATATCTCTTTCTCTCATCCAGGTCATCTGCTCCTATGTCTTAAGGCCCATGGTTTTCATGATGGGTGTCGAGTGGGCAGACTGTCCAATGGTGGCTGAGATGGTGGGGATGAAATTCTTCACGAACGAGTTTGTGGCCTATCAGCAACTGTCTCAGTACAAAGACAAGCGTCTCTCTGGAGTGGAGGAGTGGATCGAAGGCAAGAAGCAGTGGATTTCTGTAAGTGCCAGTCTGGAAAAGCATAAATAGTCTGTGGACAGATACAAAGTATTACACAAAAGTTTGTCTCACACACACAGATCCCTCTCCAGGGTCCCAGGCCTGACCCTAGGAAGAGTCAGGGTCAAAGCAGAGTCTGACCCAAAGCAAGAGAGTAACAATGTGCTTAGCTTCTGTGCCTGAGCTGCCCTGAGGTCATTTCCACCCCCCGCCTCCCCCACCCCACTCCACACTGACCCAGCTTCTCTCATAGATTTCATAGGCTCCGAAGACTTTGACAAGAACACTGGGCAAGAAACCAGGGTGGTTTTCATGTCATTATCCCTGTAATAACTCAGGGAGTTATTTTCTGAGCATCCTTTCCATATTCCTTAGAGTGGTATGGACAAGATTGGGGGTTCTAAGTACTCTGGAACTTCTATCATGATTGTACAACTGCACACATGGGACTGAGTTTATTTATTTTTGTTTTCCCTAGGTGAGAGCTGAAATCATTACAACGTTTTCACTCTGTGGATTTGCCAATCTTAGTTCCATAGGAATCACACTGGGAGGCTTGAGTGAGTTAATTCTTTTTCCCAGCTACCCAATATGCCAGCCAGGTCCCAGCATCTATAGTAGGCAGCCCTGGTGCTTCAGTACAAGTTGAGCCCAGATAGAGAAGCTGATGTGAAATGGTCCTCTCCATTGGCAGTTAATTTGGAGTTCAGGTAATCATGCTACCTGGCTATGCGTGGAGCCAAGGCTGGGTTTAGAATTTCAACTTCTGTTATTTTTTTTTTTCCTCCCTGTTGGAGGCCCAAGAAACCAATTTTATTTTTCTTTTTCCTATGAGGAGCACTATAATGGTATTGTTTTTATTTTCCCATTAAATGGACATAGTACATAAATAAGTAAAAGTATTTTGTTTTTTGTTCAGTAGTGAAGGTACTTTCTGAAATTATGCTGCTCACCAGTTGACTTCATAGAAATAGGCCTTGTGCAAGGAATCATAGAACAAATAAAAACAGAGACATATAAGGTAGATAGATAGAGCAAGTGCTGTGAAGTGTTGGAATTAAAGCTACAAGTCATCAGGTGTAGGAGGAATGAGTATTTTAAGCATACGCAGATTACATTTAGATTGCTAAGAATATTGCTAAATGGTGATGGTTGGAGGAAATAATATGAAGAAAGTGGAGCTGTCCTTGAAGGTGGGGCAAAGAGAACTAATGGAGTCCAAGAGTCTGGAAGATCCTTGGGCTCCAAAATCACTGCAGATGGTGACTGAAGCCATGAGATTAAAAGACACTTGTTCCTTAGAAGAAAAGCTATGACAAACCTAGACAGTGTATTAAAAAGCAGAGACCTTGCTTTGGCGACAAAGGTTCATCTAGTCAAAGCTATGGTTTTTCCAGTAGTCAAGTATGGATGTGAGAGTTGGACTATAAAGAAAGCTGAGTGCCGAAGAATTGATGCTTTTGAACTGTGGTGCTGGAGAAGACTCTTGAGAGTCCCTTGGACTGCAAGGAGATCCAACCAGTCAATCCTAAAGGAAATCAGTCCTGAACATTCATTTGAAAGGACTGATGTGGAAGCTGAAGCTTCAATACTTTGGCCACCTGATGTGAGGAGCTGACTCATTGAAAAAGACCCTGATGCTAGGAAAGTTTGAAGGCAGGAGGAGAAGGGGATGACAGAGGACAGGATGGTTGGATGGTATCACCGACTCAGTATGAGCAAGCTCTGGGAGTTGGTGAAGAACAGGGAAGCCTGGCATGTTGCAGTCCATGGGGTTGCAAAAAGTCGGACACGGCTGAGCGACTAAAGAACAACAAATAAGAAAAATACAGCTTAGTATTTTTTATTACACTCATGTTCTGGGCTAGAATCATTAAGTTGATTTACTTGGTAGCTGATCAAACAATTTAAAGGTGAAACAGTTTCCTTTCAGTTTCTTTTCCCCTTCTGTCACACAGTTGTCTGTCTTCTAATTCTGATGCCCGATTACCACCTGATTGTGAGATTGCCATCTAGTGGTGGAATACACACCACATGACTAAGGCTTAGATGAATGTTGCCGGTCTCATCTCTCTGGCTCAAAATTGTCTAATTCTGTCCACCCTAAGCATGCCAATTTCTAGTGAACACCCAAGACATTTGCACTGTCTGGAGCAATGCACAGCTTTTCTTGGTTCAGATACATCTTAGGAATGTTCACAGAACCACCGAAGTTAGAGTCAGACACACCATCCTTGACCTAGGGAGTGTCTAAGTTAGTGACCTATGAATACATATACTTCTAAGCACACCACTGGCAAGCATCTGGTGGTTGGCAGTAAGAATGCGATTCATCTGCTGTGTTTCGATACTCATCATTCTTCTAATCAGGACTCATGGGTATACCCAGTTGCCTGGCAGGGAAGAGATTGAATTGTTTTGTTTTGTCGTCTGCAGCATCAATGGTACCCCACCGGAAGAGTGACTTGTCCAAAGTTGTGGTCAGTGCCCTCTTCACAGGGGCCTGTGTATCCCTTATCAGTGCCTGTGTGGCAGGTAAGTGTCCCAGCTTAGTCTCAGAATAACGGATTTAACCATCTGTCTCACATATGCATGGAAGAGGCTCCAAATGTACAGTGTTTTCAGTTTATACCCAGAGAATAAAGAGCCTTCAGGAACATGTGTAAAACCTTTCCCTTAGCATCTCTGTCTCCTTTATCCAGGAATCCTCTATGTCCCCAGGGGAGCAGAAACTGACTGTGTCTCCTTCCTAAACACGAGTTTCACCAACCGAACCTATGAGACCTATGTGTGCTGCAGAGAGCTCTTTCAGAGGTGAGTGAGCACTGGATCCCTGTTCGAGTCTCCTCTTTTATGCTCTCTTTCACTCAGGAATTTCTAGGATTGGGGAAAAGTAAGGTCTTGAGGGCAATCACATGGATACTGAAGAGATCATATAAGAAGGGGGATAGGTATTTGTGATGGTCTAGATCTCTCTTCTTTTCTGTTATTAGATGCATACTCACTATTAGCTCTAGCATGGACAAATCATCAGTTTTACAAATGACAATACCCTGTATTGATGGGGTACTGAGAAGTGGAGGGGTAGCAGAAGTAAGGGAGGGTGGTTTCCTTGATCAGAAGTGAAGTATTTATTGTGATTTGAATATAGATAGGTTGTAGGTGAAGGTTGACAATGGTCCTGAGTGGCCCAAAACTTAAGAGCTTCTCTCCAGACAGAAATGAAGACTGAGAGAGATAAAGTTGAATTGATAAAATCACGATGCATTCAGGTAGTATAAAAATGAACTTGTTTACCAATTCCTGGGATATTATTAGAACAGTTTTCTGGTTCTGTGTGTAAGGAACTCAGAGGTCACAATTCCATCTTAAGATAAAAGTGAAAAAAAGCTGAACAGTCTGAAAAATCAGTAACTCTTCTTGAATCTGTAAGAAACACAAGGCAAACCGCTGACCCCAAGATTGGAGCAACAGGCAAACAAAGGGAGTCATGGTTTATTGAAGCCACAGAAACCTGTGCAGGGGCAGGAAAACCTGAAACTGCAGTTGCTGAAGCTTCGGAGAGGACAAGGCTGAATGTTAAAAACTCTGAGGGGACCCACTTCTCAGGGAAAACCCCACACTTTTGGAAGTTTTACCTCTTGGAATTAGACTAGGTTCTCATAGTACATATCAGACAAAACCCCACTCATGCTTCTGGCAGGTGGAGGGGAAAAGGATCTATTTTGAAATACACCAAAGCACTCTGTTTGTTTAAACAAGACCTCCTGCCTTTAGGAAAAACCTAATTAACCAAAGCCTAACCACCTGGGGTATCATCAGAGTCCACCTGACCTAGAAAAAGAGAAGTACCCAACTTCAGCCCACTCTAGCCATCCTGTCCCATTCAAGGAGGGAGGAAAGATTGAGAAACACTTGTGAAGTTCAGAGTTCAGAGGCACAGGCTAACTAAAAGGCTGAGACCTAACCACAGGACGATAGAATGCCTCCCCTCCCCAACATCTCAACACTACATTGCTAAGGTCTGTTTACAGCTGTTCCTATTGTGTGTATGTCATGTCTAGTTATCAAGAAGAAATTACAAAACACACTAAAAGGCAAAAAACACAATTTGAGGAGACAGAGCAAGCATCAAAACCAGACATGGCAGAGATTTTCAGATTATCAGAGTGGGAATTTTAAACAGCTATGATTAATATGGACCTTCCCTAGTGGCTCAGTGGTAAAGAATCCACCTGCCAATATAGGAGACATGGGTTCCAACCCTGGATTGGGAAGATCCCTGGAGAAGGAGATGCCAACCTACTCCAGTATTCTTGCCTGGGAAATTCCATGGAGAGAGGTGCCTGGACGGCCACAATCCATGGGGTCACAAATGAGTTGGACATGACTTAGTGACTGAACAACAATGATCACTACACTAAGGGCTCTAATGGATAAAGTAGGCAGCATGCAAGAGCAGATTAGCAATGGAAGCACAGAGATACAGGAATCCTACGAAAGAACCAAAAGGAAACGCTGCAGATCAAAAGCACTGTGACATAAGTGAAGAATGCCTTTGAATAGCTTATTGGTAGACTAAGCACATCTGAGAAAAGCACTTGCAGCTTGAAGATATATCAGCAGAAATCTTCAAAACTGAAAAGCAAGGAGAACAAAGACCAGAAAACTAAAATAGAACATTCGAGGATTATGGGACAACTTCAAAAGGTGTAACATACATGTATTATGAATACCAAAAGGAGAAGAAGAAATATAAACAATTATGACTGAAAATTTCCCCAAATTAATGTCAGGCACCAAACCACAGATCTGGGAAGCTCAGAGAACATCAAGCAGGATAAATGCCAAGAGAACTATACTTAAACATATCATTTTCAAATGATAGAAAATCAAAGACAAAGAAAAAATACCAAAAGAAGTCAGTTGAAAACCAAGGGGAGTATATCATAAGCTAAAAGAACAGTTACAGGACCCAGAAAGGAAAGATCTGAGGAACTAGAATGTTTGGTTCTGCAAAAGCAAAAGGTGTGTGTACCTGTACTGATATATGGGTGAATAAAGAGAGTTCTGGAAGATGAGGCTAAAAGATCTTATAAGGCCTTCTATGAAGTGCTAAGGAATTTAGATTTCTGAACACATGCTGAGATGTTTTTTCAAAAGATCATGTTGTGTAGACAATTGGATGTCGAGAAGACCAATAAACACATTGCTGTAATACTCTCAAGTAGGAGATGATGAGAGCTGATACTAAGTAGCTGTGAGGATGAAGGTGCATTAGACCAAGGAGAATCAATAGGTTTGTTTATTGAAGGGAAGAAAAGGATAAGGAGGAGAAAGGAGTCTCAAATGTCTATACCCTTTCTGGCTCGGGCAAGTAGATCTAAGGGCTGCCATTTATTAACTGACAAGAAGGGGACTGATTCCAGGAATGGGGGTAAAGGGGAGAGATTATGGCTTAATTCAGGTAAATATGTTGACTTAGAAGTACCTGTGGAAACATCATGTGAAGCGACTTAAGTCTGGAGTTCAGGAGAGAAATAAGAACTGGAGATAGATTTGGAAGTCATTAAGTATGTGATCTTACCTATGTTCACTATACAAGTAGAGGCCTGGGTACTAGCTCCTTAACAGGTAACTATGCCAGGTGAACAGATATTACCCTCCTGGATTTGGAGAGTTTGCCTTCACCAGAGAAGGCAACCAATATCTTCTGAAAAAATAATCTTTTTGCTGCACTGATAAAGATGAATCATAATCTAGATAGATCATTGCTCTGGCATAGTTATGATTCCTCTGTTCTTGTGGCAGTTCAGTAGATGTCATTGTAGGCATAATCTAGAGTAAATGAATAAGGTGAAAATTGCTAATTTTTGTTTAATGATGAGTACATCACTGAACCTCACTAAAGAATTAATAGAATACTCTTTCCTGCTCATTTCTGCCCTCAGAAATGCAACTGACTTTTTGCCAAAAGTCACTTACTGAGCATCATTAGTATCTAGAATCTGAAAAAGAATGTTTTTGTCCAGTTCATTCATAGTAAATCTTTGGAGTGACTCCAGACCAAGATGGCAACAAAGGAGGCTTGAATTTCCCTTTTCCAATGTACGCACCAAGTGTACAGCTACACGTGGAATAATTCCCTCTAAGAAAAATCAAGAAACTAGCTGAATAACTCCTATGACTGAGAAAATACCTACACTGAACTGGGTAGGAAAGGCCGAGACATACTCTCATTATAAACCCCACCCCTGGCAGAGCACCATGTAATGGAAAGGAACTCCCAACTCTAAGCTTCCCCCTAAGCAGTGAAGGGTTTAGACTGCACACCTATGGCCCCAGTGTCTAAAGCTTCACTCTGCCTACCTTCCTACCCCTTCATGTTTACCCATGTAGGAGAATGAAACTGAACTCCTGTCTTATACCATACACAAAAGTCAACTCAAAATTGATTAAAGACTTGAACATAAGACCTGAAACGTTGAAAATCCTTGCAGAAAACATAGACAGCCCTAGACACTGGTCTTAGTAATGATTTTTTTTTAAATAAAAAATTTAAATTGTAGTATATACTTGCTTTACAATGTTGTGTTAGTTTCTGCTGTACAGCAAAGTGAATCAGCTATATGCATACATATATTTCCTCCATCTTAAACCCCCCTCCCACCCCACCCCCAATCCCACCCCTCTAGGTCATTGCAGAGCACTGATCTGAGTTCCCTGTGCTATACAGCAGCTTCCCACTAGCTATTTTACACATGTGTATATGTAGTGTATGTATGTCTCTCAATTAGTCCCACCCTCCCTTTTCCCTGCTGTGTCCACAAGTCTGTTCTCTATGTCTCGGTCTCTATTCCTGCCCTGCANATTCAGAAGTTGTTTTGTGGATTTTGCTCGGCGTTGGAATGTTTTTTTTGAGGAATTTGTGAGGGAGAAAGTAATCTCCTGGTCCTATTCCTCCGCCATCTTCTCCCCCCTCGAGGGTTGTCTTTTCATCTTGTTTATAGTTTTCCTTTGCTGTGCAAAGCTTTTATAAACAGTTTAATTATTTCTCATTTATTTCTGTTTTTATTTTCGTTATTCTAGGAGGTAGGTCAAAAAGTATCTTGCCGTGATTTACGTCAAAGAGTGTTCTACCTATGTTTTCTGTAAGAGTTTTATAGTATCTGGCCTTACATTTAGGTCTTTAATCCATTTTGAGTTTATTTTTGAGAATGGTGTTAGGAAGTGTTATAATTTCATTCTTTTATACGTAGCTGTCCAGTTTTGCCAGCACCACTTATTGAAGAGGCTGTCTTTTCTCCATTGTATTTTCTTGCCTCCTTTGTCAAAGATAAGGCGACCATAGGTGTGTGGATTTATCTCTGGAGCTTTCTATCCTGGTCCATTGATCTGTACTTCTGTTTTTGTTAGTAATGATTTTTTGGGTTTTTTTTTTTTTTTGGATTTGAAACCCACAGTAAAAGCAACAAAAACAAAAAAGAGCCAACTGGGACTTCAACAAACTAAAAAGCTTCTGCACAGCAAAAAAAAAAAAAAGATGAAAAGTCAACTAACAAAATGGGAGAAAATATTTGCAAAACACATATCCAGTAAGGAATTAATATACAAAATATACAAGGAACTTATATAGATCAATAGCAACCACCCCCAAATAGTCCAGTTTAAAAATGAGCAGAGGAATTGAACAGACATTTTTCCAAAGAAGTCACCCAAATGGTCAATGGCCAGCAGGTACATGAAAAAGTGCTTGATATCACCAACTAGCAAGGAAATACAAATAAAAACCGAAATGAAGTATCACCTTACACCTATTAGGGTGGCTGTCATAAAGAAGACAAGTGACAACAAATGCTGGCAAGGATGTGGAGAAAAGGAAACCCTTTTACACAGTTTGTGGAAATGTAAAATGGTACAGTCACTTGGAGGTTCCTGAAGAAACTAAAAATAGAACTACCATATTATCCAGAAATCTCCTTTCTGGATGTGTATCCAAAGGAAACAAAGTCATTATCTGTACTCCCACGTTCATTGCAACATTATTATGGCTACTGTTGTAGCCATGGTATGGAAACAACCTATGTGTCCACTAACGGATGGATAAATAAAATGTTGTAGAAGTATACAGTGCAATGTTATTCATCCTTAAAAAAGAAAGAAATCCTGGTATTTGTAACAATGTGGATGAATAGTTACACTAAGCAAAATAAGCCAGAAAAAGGCAAATACTGCTTGGTCTCACTTCTATGTGAAATAAAAATTGCACGTACAGAAATGGTGGTTGCCTGTACCTAGTGGCTGGGGGGATAGGGAGAAGCTGGTATAATAGTACAAACTTTCAGATATAAGATAATAGATCTGAGAATTTAATGTATCTCATGGTGACTATAGTTAATAATACTGTATCATATAATTGAAATTTGCTAAGAGAGTAGAACTTGTGTTCTCATCATACACACACAAAAGTAAATATGTGAGGTGATGGATGTGTTAATTAGTTCAATGTTGGGAATCCTTTCACAATATATGCAAGTGTCAACTCATCACACTGTACACTTTCTATATATTACAACTTTATTTGTTAATTATACCTCAGTAAAGCCGAAACACACATACATATACAACTAAGCCTGAGCTGTTTTCTCTTTTTCCAAACTTTAAACTTTTTATTTTGTATTGGAGTATAGCCTATTAACAATGTTGCGGTAGTTTCAGGTGGACAGAGAAAGGACTCAGCCATACATGTACATGTATCCATTCTCCCCCAAACCCTCCTCCCATCCAAACTGGTACATAACTTTGAGCAGAGTTCCATGTGCTATACAATAGGTCTTTGTTGGTTATGCATTTTAAACATAGCAGTGTATACATGACCTTCCCAGTGTTTTCCTTTCTTAAGAGGGAAGTGGCTTTGGAATATCATCTCACTTTTTTTGAATAAATTCAATTCTAAATCACATTACAAAGAATAAATTTTGCTTCAGTGATGTTTGGAAAGGACTATGGTCAGGAATTGGAATTGGGCACAGAAGCCCAATTGTATAGGGTTTCTTGCTAGTACTATCTTGGGCATGAATGAAAAAATACACTTAATTCTGTCCTACTTTCTTGGTCATTGTGATTGGATTCATTAATAGGTTTCTGTTTTTGTTTTCACCTGCTTGGTAGAACGTACTGATACATCTTGTTGCATTATCTGACCCACTGTGTATCTCTCTGGTTTTTCATTTCAGTACTTTTCTGAATGGGACGTACAACCCTCCTTCTTTTTCTGGTCCCTGGGAAGATAAAGAATTCAGTGCTATCGCACTTTATAACTGCTGTGATCTCTACACCAGTGCTGTCTGTGTCTAAAGCTGGTTCATTTCCATAAAAGTCCTAATCTGGATGGCTTTTTGATGGCAAAGGTATTTATGTACTCAGAGTTCTCATCCTATAACTAATGCACTTTGATCTTTAACAGTAAACATAAAATTTTCATTTTGGTTCACTATATGTCAGTAATGAAAATTAGCACTCATTTTCCCATTATTTGGCTGAACCAAATAAGAAATTTCTTATGGGCTCTGTTTGAGCTTAGAGTCAAAATAATAAATATTACCATATCAAAAAATATCTTACAAACCTTGCTTCTAGTTGCCATCTTAAGAATTATATGATATAGTATGCTATAAATGTTATTTGGTATGTAATGTGTACTGAGGTAAAAAGCTGTATTTCTTGGACTTCTGTGGATGAGCTTGGTTTGTGGTACTAAAGGTATATATGAAAATTATATGAATATTGAATGATAAGATTTTTCTGGTTGTCACACATTTGTAAACCTAAAAACTCCTTAAAATCATTACATAGTAGTATTTCCTATATGCAGACTTATAAGGAATGTCTGTTTCTTAGAGGCCCTTGTTTTGTTTTAGTATTCTGCTTTAGTGCCATTTTGCTTCAAGTTTATTGACTCTTCTAAAATGATGGTTTGCGGGAGAGATGACACTTTTTCCTCCCAGAGGACATTTGTCAATGTCTTGAGGTATAATTAACTGTCACAACTTGGGGGATACTACTGATGTCTTCTATTGAGTAGAGGCCAGAAATGCTGCTAAACATTCTAGTGCGCACGGTCAGCCTCCACAACAAAGAATTCTCTGGCCCTAAATGTCAACAGTGCTCAAGTTGAGACACTCTGACTTAGAATATTTCTTATATCTAATATTATTTATAATATTATAGCCTTAAGGAAGAGTTTCAAAAGAATGTAGGAGCTCCTCAAAAAGTTATAAAATAACCATATGGCCCCACAATTCTATTCCTTGGTATACCCAAAAGAATTGAACACGGGTGTTGAAACAAGTATGTGCACATGCACGCCCACAGTAGCACTATTCACAATAGCCAAAAGGTGGAAACAGTCCAGATGTCTATCAGTAGCTGAATGGATAAACAAATAGTGTTATGTACATACAATGGAATTTTATTCAGTCATAAAAATCATGAAGTACTGATATATCCTACATGGACGAACCTAGAAAACATTATGCTAAGACAAAGAAGCCAGACACAAAGGCTTATTATTATATGAGTCTATTTTGTATGATTCCCCTTATGTGAAATATTTGGCGTAGATAGATCCATGGAGACAGAACACAGATTGGTGGTTGCCAAGGAGAGGTGGCGGGGAGGAGGAGTAGGGAGTTACTGCTTAATGAGTACGCGGTTTTACTGTGGAATGATGGAAATGTTTTGGAACTAGATAGAAATGGTGGTTACACAACATTGTGAATGTACTAAATGTCACTGGTTTGTTCACTTTCAAATGTATAATTTTATGTTACGTGAATTTCCCCTCAATAAATTATATATATTTATATATATATATATTAATACTATTTGTATGTCCCCTTAGCGAATCTGCCTTCTTCCACTTCACAATTATCTGAGCTCAGAACCTCTTGGCCTTCCTTTTTGTCTCCTTTCCTATCTTCTCTTCCTTATTTTTGGTAAGTACGAGACCACCTTACCTGTCTCCTGAGAAACCTGTATGAGAGTTAAGAAGCATCAGTTAGAACTGGACATAGAACAATGGACTGGCTCAAAATTGGGAGAGGAGTATGACAAAGCTGTGTATTGTCACTCTGCTTATTTAGCTTCTATGCAGAGTACATCATACGAAATGCTGGGCTGGATGAAGCACAAGCTGGAATCAAGACTGCTGGGAGAAATATCAACAACCTCAGATATGCAGATGACACCACTAATGGCAGAAAGTGTAGAGGAACTAAAGAGCCTCTTGATGAGGGTGAAAGAAGAGAGTGAAAAATCTGGCTTAAAACTCAACATTCAAAAAACGAAGATCATGGCTACTATCATTACCATTTAAGGAGCTGAATTCACAACCAGGGATTTACTGTGTTCTGTGCCAAATTTAGTTCACACAAGGAGGGGTATGGGATGGAGGGCTCTCCTTAACTTCTTTCAGGGTTAAGGGCCGGCATTCTCATTCTGTCTCCTGTTTGAAGTGAATCTGGCACCTAAGAGGGCCGCACTGTAACAGCAGTAAGTGTGACAACACCATCACCAGGAGAGTCTCACAAGCAGAAAGAACGAAAAGTGAGGACTGAATGGGATCGCGACAAATGCAACGCCGCCTCCTGGCGCCGAGAGGCACTCACACACTAGCACAGCGGTGACCAGGGGTCACAAAGAGTCGGACACAACTGAGTGGCTGAACTGAACTGATGAGGGTAGAAGCAGGCTGGGCGGGCCCAGGATGTGTGTGAAGTGCTGGTCAACCCCGAGGCGCAAGGCAGGGACCAGTTGCTCTCAGGCTCTGTCTTGGCCGGGGTGGTGGGCGGGGGGAGAGGGGAGGGGTACAAACATGCCTACTTGGTGTTCTGGGAGACGCCACGGAGCACGCGCTTGATAACTTTCACAACCGTCTCCCAGTTTCCATCCCCAGTTAAGGAGCCCCAGGCAGAGAGGAGACAGGAGGCTGAGGAAGAGTGGGCAAGAGAAAAGATCGGGAGGACCAGGAGAAATGGTATGGAAGGGGCTGGTTAGGATGTGGAAATGAGGAAAGGAGAGTGGCGGCCTGGGTCACCCAATGAGTAGAATCTGTTCTCTCAAACACCGCACTGTAAAGCCTCCTTTGTGTATATCGTTCCACTGCCTGCCATTTTTGTTTTTGTGTGTGTACATCTTTCTAGACCAGTACATATAGATCTACCTCATTCATTTTCTTGGCTACCTGGTATACCATGTAAGGAGGTACCCTATTTGTGGACATTTAGGTTGACTTGGTGGCTCAGCTGGTAAAGAATCCGCCTGCAATGTGGGAGAGCTGGGTTCAATCTCTGGGTTGGGAAGACCCCCTGGAGAAGAGAAAAGCTACCCACTCTGGTATTCTGGCCTGGAGAATTCCGTGGACTGTAGAGTCCATGGGGTCACAAAGAGTCAGACATGACTGAGTGACTTTCACCTTCACCAGGTTGACTTATATTTGACCGATTATGTCTAAAGGCCTAACTGAGTAGGACCATGATTTAGTGACCGAACAGCAACAACAGCTGAGGGAGACAGTTTGTGTTTGACTCCCACTTCTGACTCTCCTTTGCATGCCTGACCTACTTTTTTTTTTTTGAAGAATAAACAGTCAATTTTATTTGGCTAAAAATATGGAATGCTTCACAAATTTGCATGTCATCCTTGCGCAGGGGCCATGCTAATCTTCTCTGTATCGTTCCAATTTTAGTATATGTGCTGCCGAAGCAAGCACTGACCTACTCTTAGTGAGAGTCTTTGCCTAAGGTATTGGTTGTCAAACATTTAAACATTTAAATATTCCCATATTCTGTGGGAATAACTGACTTTTAAGACAGGAATGAAAAGATTAGGAGCTGGGAGATCTCGATTCAGAGGCCTGGCCTGAGTCCCTTTCAAGCCCTATTCAAGTTCTTAATATCTGAAAAGCCCAACTTCCAATTCTGCTTAATGAAGATAATGATAATCATATACACTTTATAAATTGCTAGAAATTTTGAAATAATAATGTATATGAAAAAAACTACATAAGAAGTAAAAGTGTAAGGATCTTAAATGCAGAGCATTTGCTCCTTTATACATGAACATTTGCTTGGCATTTATCAGGCTTCTGGCATTGCTTAATGAGATTGGTGTGTACCCTCCCCCAAACTCTCCCCCTGCTCCCCACCTCCATTTAATTCCTAAAATAATCCTTTAAGAAAGTTACTGTTGTTATCACAGTTTTCCAAAGGAGGAAATATACACTTAGAGAGATTGAGTTGCTCCCTAGAGTCACATAGTAAGTGAAAGAATCATGATTTGATCCCAGGGTCTCAAACACTATGTCTATTTTCATCCTATCCCAGCCCTCCCTACCTTCCTTACCTCTCTAATCTAGTGCCTCAGGGTCCACCAGTTTAATCCAGATGATCTCAGCAGCTTCTAAAGTATTAATATTTATTATTTCTGAAAGACTTGTGTGCCAATCATGTCCTGCTATGTGCCATCCTTTGTATTTTTGTCTTACTTTGCTATTTGTCTTTTTGTTGCAGCAAATATAAAAATGATTATTATAAAAACCTCAAGGTTTTTGACAAGTCTCTCAAAACAGAATTGTCTTTACTTTTATCATCTCTTTGAATATGGAGTTCCATGATGTCAGAGACTAAGTCTGTTTTATTTGTTACCAAAGCTCTAGGAGCTAGCACTGTTCTAGCAAAATGAAACAAACAAGCAAGCAAAAAATGCATTTAATATTTGTTGAGACAAAAAAGATGAAGCTCCGAGGGTTTTGGCCTGGATACCTAGGGGCCAAACACAGGGAAAGAAAGTGTTTGTTATATGAAAGAACATACATAAAGCACTTATACTGCCTGGTACAGTGTTGTTATTATTGCTACATATGTATAATAGGTTTGGCAAGGGTATGGGTAAGCAGGTAGAAAATGAAATTCAAAGAAAATAAAAATGGAGCAGAATGATGCTGGTTAGTTTGTGAATAGATGTCCAGTGAGGAATTTACAGGAAGAAAAGTTCAAAGGTCATTTAGGAACAGGGATACTTAATATTTAACCCCATGAACTTTGCCCCCAAATCTGTAGTAAAAGTCTGCTCTATATATGACCTGGTGCCAGTGGTATTTTGATCACTTCAAGGATCCAGATGGTATCTAGTACAGATGGTGTGGTATAAACATTTGAGTCAGCAGAGAAAGAGCAATCATCAGGAGTAAAACAGCTAAAAATTATAAGGAGAGAAATAGTCCAAGGAAGTTCAGAAACATTGAAAACAATGCTGGTTTTTCTTGTTTTATAAAGGATGGGAGTTCAAGACCATTTCCATTAAATTGTGGCAATTGGGATATTCTCCAGTAGGCTGGAGGACTTTTGAGATACCAAGACAGTTAAACCTTGAGTTACACTGCTGTGGTTATTCTCTGTAAGTTGTGTTTATGTTGTAAACATAACTGGACTGTGAAATTTCACAGCTGGACTGTGAAATTTTGCATCTAGAGAGGAGAACTGAGTTGAGTTTGTATGGCACTTTTCTGCTAATGAATTTCTTTCTTTCTTTTTTTTTTTAACATGAGTTCATTGGAACTAACAAAACTTTTTGTGGTATGTATGATGGCATCACTCTTCTCCCTTCTGTTTTAAAACAAAGAAACTCAGGCACAGAGAGGTTAAGTACACTTGCCCTTGGTTACAGAGCTAGCAAGTACCTAAGCCAGCATAGTTTAGTGAAAAGACATAGTGTAATAAGGTTCTTCACTATATGGGTGAAATTTAACATTCCAATCTCTTTTTTTCCTATCTTTTAAAAAAAATTGAGATACAGTTGATTTACAATATTATATTTTAGGTGTTTTAGGTGTATAACAGTGATTCAAAATTTTTACACTTTATATTCCATTTATGGTTAATAGAAAATATTGGCTGGGGCTTCCCTTGTGGTCCAGTGGTTAAGAATCTGCCTGCCAATGCAGGGGATGTGGGTTTGATCTCTGGTCTGGGAATTAAGATCCCATGTACCACAGGACAAATGAGTCCACATCCTGCAACTACTGAGCCTGCACTCCCTAAAGCCTGTGCTCCACAGCAAGATAAGTAAGCCACCATAAGAAGAAGCCTGGGTACTGCAACTAGAGAGTAAGCCCTTGTTCGGTACAACCTAGAGAAAGACCATGAGTAGCAATAAAGACCCAGCACAGCCAAAAATAAAAAATCAATAAATAACAAGTAAATATTGGCTATATTCCTTGTATACAACATATCCTTGTAGCTTATTCACTTTATACATAGTAGTTTGTACCTCTTAATGGCCGAGCCCTATCCTGTCCCTCTCCCTACTAGTTTATTCTCTATATCTTTGAGTCCTTTTCTTTTTGTTATATTCACTAGTTTGTTTTATTTTTTAGAGTCCACATGTAAGTGATAACATTCAGTATTTGTCTTTCTCTATCAGACGTATTTCACTAAGCATGATACCCTCCAGGTCCATCCATGTTGTTGCAATGGCAAAATTTCACTTTTTTTTTTTTTTAAATAGCAGAGTAGGAATTCATCCAGTCTTCTTCTTACCACTGTCTCATGCCACTCATCCATGTACACAGTGACCACAGAGATCTACAGGCTTTCCCTAAGAAATCTACAGCTCAGTGACTTTGAAAGAGGTACCTAACCTCTCAGAGCCGCTGTTCTCACAGTCATACTAATGAAGATTAATGACTTCATTAAAGGATTGTTGTGGGGATTAAATTTCCTAACTTTAAGGCATTGAAACACAGAGATGTTTAAGGAATGTTCTCTCCTTGATTCCCTGACTTTATTCTTTCCTGTCTTTCAACTTTAAGTTCAGTACTTTCTGCATAACTCTACCACATATTTCTTATATCTCTCGGCAGCTTCAGTGGCACCTGGCTTCATGTCTTGTGCATGCCCCAACTCCTTTCCTGAGGCCAAAGGCAGTCTCAGAAGGATGGGGCAAAGGACTGGGTTAGTTCTGGCTGGTAGTTGCTGAGGGTGGCCTGAGGGTACCGCATTTAAGGGGCAAGACCAAAGATCAGAAATGATGGAGCCAAAGCTGTTTTCAGGTAACGGAGGTGATGTAGATCCAGGAACAGGGGCAACTAGGCCATCAAAAGGTTTCATACAAGTACCAGACACTCTTGATAAACACTTGTTATCATCACTAAGAAAAGCATGATTTAGGAAATTCACTAGAAACCACCCATGTTACAACTTATATATTTTTTATTAGATCATAACTTCTATCAGTTTTTATCTTTAAAAGTTCAACTCTTATATCCAGAATAGTAAAGGCATATTTTAAGAAAGCACCAAATTCACTTTTGACTGTTTTAAGGCTCATGTCTATCACATTCATCACATAGATTTACCTTGACTATAAAAATCCTTTCCATATATTTTAAGCAGGAATCAAAACAGAATATTGAAGCCATTTTTAACACATAGAACAACAATTGCTTTGCTGAAATCATATTTCCATTTGTCAAGAGCTGTTGTTCCATCGAGGGAAGCAAGCATTATATCCATGGCAGTGACTGTCTCATAAAGAAAACATAGAGAAGGGAGCCCTCTTTTCCACAGCGACAAGACTAAGGTTTGAATTAATCATTAAGTGAAGGATATTTATTTATGATTAACCAAACTTAGAGGATCATGTAGCAGATTTCCCAAAGAAAGTATTATCCTTCAGATATTCATTTGACATTTGAGGTCTCCTGTATTCATGGTTTCAGAAACAAATTTATGACTCCATGAATGGGCAAATTATCCTTCAGCTACATGGCTATGATTTATAAACAACAACAACAAAAATAACAATTTATTTCCTTAGTGGATTTCAGAGACAAGTTAAATGTTTAAAATAATTTTTTAAGGTGGCGAAACAATGAAAGGCATTATTGCTAGTTATATAAGTTTTAAAGGTAAGATACTCAGCTCCATTGCATGGCTGTGTGTTGCCTGGCCAGTGGCCACCACTGTTGTCAATTTGTTGCAGATCCATTTGGCTGCTTGACTATCCCCCGCTGCTGTGGACCACTGCCCATGGCATTGTTGAACGAGCCCCATGGTGCCTAATAAAGGCTTAGAGCAGGGGGAGGGACTGGAGGAGGATATTCATAACAGTGTACGGATCACAAAACAATCATACACAGAAGTTTCACTTAATTACTATTAATAAGAGTAGCTAACATTTGCTGAGCGCATACTTAATGCCAGGCACTGGGTATTACTTGACTGAGTTCTCACAGAAACCTTATCAGTTATCCTAGTCATAAAGCAACATCACCTGCTCCCGTCTAGCCCTCCCTCACAAACTGAGGGTTCCCCACAGGTAGTACTGACCGGGAGAAAGAACTAAAGAACCTAGAGTTTGGCTAGAATGGATTGCAGAGGCTCTGGCTTCCCAAGAAGCTGCCTGCGAGGGGTTGGCATGGGGGTTGAGTAATACAATCCAGAAATGTAGGGGAGTTCTGTCTAGGGATGGATAAAACGTAGCCCATGAGAGACAGGAGATGAACGGAGTCAGCATTGCTCACTCCTTGTCCTGTGTGATGGGCTGTTCTGAGAAATAATGGCTTCATAAGTGCTCCCTCCCTGGAGACACGATGCCATGGTCAAGCAGCCAGCTTTGCAGTGAAGCTATGGCCATCTCGGTAACACATCCTTTATGTTGGTTTCACTTTTTCCCCACCTCACTTCTTTTTTCTCTTACACTTTCTTCCTTAGAATTCCACCCATCAACAAAGCTTCCGTCCATAATCTTCTGCTTCAAGCTTTGTTTTCTTAGGACTCTATGTTAAAAAGCACTGATACTAGAACTGTTTTATTTTTAAAAATCATTTGGTCACACCACATGGCACATGGGATCAGACCTGTGCCCGCTGCATTGGGAGCAGGGAGTCTTAACCACTGCCCTGCCAGAGAGGTCCATGGTGGCACTTCAGAGGATCAGTGGGGACAGGATGACTTTGGTAAGCCTCACATGTGAAAGGACATGCACGAGGACTTCCACTGTTTGGGGCCAAGGTGTCAGGGATGGGGAGCAAGAGAAAAATGAGGTAACAACAAGCTTATACATCAGCTGGAACCGATGATCAAGTTTTGAGCTTCTTTAGAAAGGTGTGATTTTAGAAAAGAAAGTTCCATATTCGTGGAAAACTTTAACAGACTATATTCCAGAACTGAGGGGGAAGTGTAGCTGTAGAGCTGAAGAACAGGTTACTCTTTCTGTCCCTTTCTTCTCTGCCTCTGTGTAGTCTTTGGACCCCAGAGACCACCATCGGAAGTCTAAGTGATCACCCTCAATAATGACTGCACCTTTGGAAGGACATTTTCACAGAGGGTAGTGGGAGGGGAAGTGATAGCCAAGGGTCTAAACAAGGTGTTGTTGATGGAGCAAGAGAACTTGACTACTCTGGAGTTCTGCTTCTATATCTCTAATCCCCGGCAGTGTGGAGTAGAGGAAGTAAACCCAGACTTTAGTTAGACGACCTGGGACTTTAAATCCTAACTCTGCCTCCTGCTGGTGACATCGGTTTTGTCCATAAGAAAATTGTGATAATGCCTCCCCCGCAAGGCGGCTGTGAGGATAAGGAGTAACATCCCATCTTTGCAGTGCCCGGGAGAAGGTGCTGAAGAAGAGGTAACTTATTTTTTCCTGTTTTAACATTCACTTAGATATACAAGCATCATCTCAAAGCCTAGTTTTGTTTCTTCCCAAAGCAGTTCCTCCTCCAGACCTGTCTCTTTCCATCAGTAGCTCTGTCATTCTTCTGGACATCCAGACTAAACATCTGTCGTATTCGATTTCTCCTCATTCTTCACTGCCTATTTGTAACCAGTCACAAGACCTTACCCTTTTTCTTTCCTTCTGCCATCCTTGTCTTATATATCAGAATTTCCTACCAGGACAGTTGCTATTGTCTTCTTAGTTCAGTTCAGTTCAGTTGCTCAGTCATGTCCAACTCTTTGCGACCCCATGGACTGCAGCATGCCAGGCTTCCCTGTCCATCACCAACTCCCGGAGCTTGCTCAAACTCATGTCCATCTTCAACTCCCGGAGCTTGCTAAAGTTTCATGTCCATCATGTTGTCTTCTGGCTGGTCTCAAATACCATTTTACTATGGCCACTTCTTTGTGCTACAGTCTTCATGGATCCTTGTTAGCCATGGAATGAAGTCTGAATTCTTATATTTATTAAAACCTTTCACAATATGGTCATATGGTTGCTGGATTGAGCAAATAAAAATACAAGGTGCCCAGTTTTTAGGTGAACAATCAATTTGAGGGGTTAAAGTATATCACATGCAATATTGGGGATATATTTATACTAATAAGACTTTTTTGCTGTTTATCTGAAATTTAAAAGAAATCAGTTCAGTTCAGTCACTCATTGGTGTCTGACTCTGCAGTCCCATGGACTGCAGCATGCCAGGCTTCCCTGTTCATCACCAACTCCGGGAGCTTGCTCAAACTCATGTCCATTGAGTCCGTGATGCCATCCAACCATCTCATCCTCTGTCGTCCCCTTCTCCTCCTGCCTTCAATCTTTCTCAGCATCAGGGCCTTTTCCAATGAGTCAGTTCTTCACATCAGTGGCCAAAGTATTAGAGTTTCAGCTTCAGCATCAGTCCTTCCAATGAATATTCAGGACTGATTTCCTTTAGGAATGACTGGTTTTATCTTCTTGTGGTCCAAGCGACTCTCAGGTTCAAAAGCATCAATTCTTTGGCTGTCAGCCTTCTTAATGGTCCAGCTCTCACATCCGTACATGACTACTAGAAAAACCATAGTTTTGACTATACAGACCTTTGTCAGGAAAGTAATGTCTCTGCTTTTCAGTATGCTGTCTAGTTTGTCATAGCTTTTCTTCAAAAGAAATACATTTATTTATTTGGCTGCACCAGGTTTTAGTTGAGGCATGTGGGATCTTTAGTTGCATCATATGAACTCTTAGTTGGGGCATGTGGGACCTAGTTCCCTGACTAGGAATTGAACCTGGGCCCCTTGCATTGGGAACTTGGAGTTTTAGCCACTGGACCACCAGGGAGGTCCTGAGCTATATATATATATATATATATATATATATATATATATAAATATATAAA
>SJYQ01006854.1:63076-94024 GCA_006410935.1 Redunca redunca
TCTTTCCTTGTTGAATCGTCTTGGCATCTTGTTGAAAATCTTTTGGCCATAGATGTATGGGTTTATTTCTGGACTCTCAGTTATATTGTTGGTCTATATATCTATCCTTATGCTAGGACCACACTGTTTTAGGTTAGGTGGTGCTAGTGGTAAAGAACCCACCTGCCAGTACAGGAGATACAAGAGACGCAGGTTGGATACCTAGGTCAGGAAGATCCCCTGGAGAAGGAAATGGCAACCCACTCCAGGATTCTTGCCTGGAGAATCCCATGGACAGAGGAGCCTGGCAGGCTACAGTCCATAGGGTTGCACAGAATCAGACATGACTGAAGTGACTTAGCACATAGCCATATGGTAAGTTTGGAAATTGGAAGTGAGACCTCCAACTTTGTTCTTCTCTCTCAATATTGTTTTGGCTGATCAAGCCTCCTTGCATTTCCCTATGAATTTTAGAAGACTGGCTTTTCCATTTCTTTAAACAATTTCTGTTGTTGGGTTTTTTTTTTTTTTTCTCCCTCATTTTGTTGGACTCTGGATAAAAAATAAGACTTCTGTAGGCTCACTCAACTTCTTTTTTATTTCACTTCTGCTGTTCTTAAAATGTGTAAATAAGTAAGTTTTCATGTTTAGTTATTAAAATTTTTTTCATTTATTCCATGTCAAAATGTGTATTTCTTATCATATAAACAGTTCCATAAATTTTGCCTTTTCCATGAAGCCTTCCCAAATTGATTATTGGGAGGAAAAAAAAAAACAAATTCCCTCTCTTCTTTTATTTTTTCCTTCTCTTCTCCTAATACATTTGGGCATGAGAATCCTAAGTTGTTCTTGCTTCAGAATTACTCCCAAATATGTTCACTCTTGCTTTAATGAAAATGTACTAAAAATCATAGAATTTAGAGTTGGAGGGGCCCTTAGGAATATAATGCAGATTCCTAGTTAAATGGCGTTGAATGAACACTATTCATTTGTCTCTGTTGCCTATCCCAAATCTTCTAAAAGCACAGTAAGTTAAAAATGTATAAACCCACAAGACAAAGAGCCTGGGTAAGCAGATGACAGCAACCACATTTTGTGGAAACTGACTTAGCAGAGTAATGATCCCCTAAGCTATTAATGGAGGAAGCCATAGGAAACCAATTTTTATTTTAATTAATTAATTTATTTTAGTTATTTAGATTTAAGATGTAAACGTTTTGGTTGTGCTGGGTCTTCATTCTTGTGCTCGGGTTTTCTCTAGGTGTGGCAAGTGGGGGCTACTGTTCGTTGTGGATCACAGGATCTGGAGCATGGGCTCAGTAGTTGTGGCATATGCTTCGTTGCTCCTCGGCATATGGAATCTTCCCAGACTGGAGATTGAACCTGTGTCCTCTCATTGGCAGGTGGACTGTTACAACCAGGGAAGTTTCACAAGCCAATTTTTAGAACCCCTAGGAAAGATTAGGTGGTGGCAGTACCAGATGCCCTTGAAAGAGAGAGTGTGAGTGAAACAAACAAAAAGCATAGCTAGTACAGGAATACCGTACTGAAGATGGGAACTAAGTTAATGTCAGTGTTAGATGGTGATGTCTCAGGCCCCTTCTGTAACTCAACTCTGAGAATGCTGGCAACCAGGCCTGCTCCATGCTCTCCTTGACCCACAGGCGATTGGATAATTCTTCAGTGGGAAAACTTTTGAGCCCTAGAGGGGCAAAACCTGCAATCCTGTATGATCAGCCTACACTGACGAGCCCAGCCTCCAACCCTGCCTTGCCCCACTCCTGGTTTCCTTGCTCCTCATGTATAGCCCAGGCTGACCCTCAGTCAAGGAAAGCCCCAGTGTGAATGACAGACTCCAAAAGAAACCCAGAAGATGTTAAGGCCATGAAGCTCTCAGGAAAACTTGTTTTAAAAACTTCTATTATCTGTCCTTGCAGATATCTTGTCCCCTCAAAGAAAAAAGACTTTTAAAAGGAGCTATCAGAAGAAGAAAGACTCTAAAAAATTGAAAATACTGTGGTAGAAGTGAAAAATTCAACAGAAAGGAAGGAAGATAAGAGAGAGACCCCTGATAACTGAAACCATCTGTATCCACACAGCTTACTGTTTACAGTAAGTATTTATTTTTGGTTTCATTCTACTCATTACAAGTATAACTTTAGAACTTTTTCAGGAGGCAATGAAAAATATAAATTATATTGTTTATTCCAGGAGTTTCCTCCCCGCAAAACCATGTAAATGCTGAGCTTACCTATAGATAGCATCAAGCAACAGTTTACTCCTCTAGACTCTTTGAAACCTGCATCTCAAAACCCTTCCTAGCTGGGACCTCCAACCCTAAACTGTTAACCCTTGTCCAATCCTAATCAAGCCCTGGCATTGACGAACCTGCCTTAAACCAGATTGCAAAATCTCAGGAATACCTCGGGGCTAAGTCTCCATCAAGTTTGTGCTCTCCCTTCCTTCAGTAAGGATAAACTCAGCTTTGTCAAAGGTTGTTTTGGGAGATATTTTGCTAGAGCTAGACACATCACCTCTAAAAAAAAAACTAGTACAAAAGAAAAAAGAGAAAGGATGGAAATGGGACTAAAAGGATAAGAAAGTTAAAAGCCAGTTCAAGAAATCCAACATCCAAATTATGAGAAATCTCAAATGAGAAAATGATGGGGAGAAAAATATCAAAGAAATAATTCAAGAAAATGCCCTAGAAATGAAGCATGTACATTTACAGAACAGAAGGTATGATGGATCGAAGGAATTTTATTCCAAAGTTAGAACCATTGTTAAATTTCAGAAAAGGAGACAATCAGAAAATGAAGGTGGGGTAGTTGCTTGCTTGCAGATTAATACTATTGCCACCAGATGGCAGTAGTGTCTCTAAAGGTTTGAAAGTTGAAAGTTAAGTCGCTCAGTCGTGTCCGACTCTGCGACCCCGTGGACTGTAGCCCACCACGCTCCTCCATCCATGGGATTCTCCAGGCAAGAATACTGGAGTGGGTTGCCATTTCCTTCTCCAGAGGATCTTCTTAACCCAGGGATCGAACCCAGGTCTCCTGCATTAGAGGCAAACGCTTTAACCTCTGAGCCACCAGGGTTTAAGTTTTGTTTTGTTTTGTTTTTTCCTTCATAAACTATCATCTCTTTCCACAGCATTAGAAAGAGGTAACTTTCAGTTTTCACTTTCATGCATTGGAGAAGGAAATGGCAACCCACTCCAGTGTTCTTGCATGGGGAATCCCAGGGACTGGGGAGCCTGGTGGGCTGCCATCTCTGGGGTCGCACAGAGTCGGACACGACTGAAGCGACGTTGCAGCAGGCTTTCCTGTGATTTCTTCCTAAGAGACTCTGCTAAGAGGTTACCATACAATCAGCCTGAAGGAAGAAAAAAGTCTCAATTTTCACTGAGGAATGGCTCATGCGGCTCTGAAGGGGAAAAAAGACCCTTAAGAGAATGGATTCCAAGCCTTACTTGTCTGTGTGGACAGGAGACTTCTGTCTGCAGGGATTACAAAGCATTCATTTATTCTCTCCAGTTTTATTGATGCCTACTGTATGCCAGGTACTGAGGTAGGCACCAGGAATACCACAGTTTTTTTTTTAAAAAAAAACAAAACAGATCGGGTCTTTGTCTTCATAGAGCTTACGTTCTGAGGGGAGAAATAGCCAATAAACAATTCAAGTTAAATCATACATGCATCTGAGGAATTTGACAGAGGTCAGAGCAGAAGCAAGCACAGCAGCCAGGAAGCTATTGCAGCTGTCTGGTGGGAGATACCGGTCACTTGGGATGTGGTGATGGCAGGAGACAGAAAAGTGAGTGAGTTTAAGATATAAGGGAGGGTAGAGTTGACGGGACTCGGTCGTGATCTGGACTTGGCCGTGTGTCAACGTGTGGCTTGGCTGGGTGGATGGGTTGCCATTTTCTCAGGTGGAGAAAGCGTGGAGAGAAAGAGGTTTTGGAGGAGGGGATGGTGGTTAGAATCAAGAATTCATTGAGGAATATTTGTTAAATTAGTCTTTCTCCTCAGGCATTCAGGTTCTGGTGGATGTCCCTGATCTAGGCTAGGGATGGGCTTTGCTCTGATTCCTGCCCAATAGAATAGCTTGGTCTGGCATATTTGTTTTAAATTGGCTCACAGTTGTCATGCATTAAGTTAAAAATTGCTCTAACTCAGTCCCCCATGGAGCAAGAGCAAAATCAGCTGAAATTTGCAGTGGGTTTCCACACCCACCCCCCCATGAGTTAGGCATTTGCGTTAAAAGAAAACAGGCTAGAACATCTTTTAGATTTTACTTTTTGTACTCTGTTCAGAAATGATGTGCGATCTCAACGACAACCAGCTTCTAGAAAATGCAGGGCAAGTTGTTTTGCTGAGGCCTTGAGCTAGTATGTACAGGTAAGTTCCTGAGTGTGATTCCGGGATTTCAGAGGTGAAAAAGTCTTCCTTTGACTCTGAGGATAGAGACATTTGTCTTATTTGTCCCCAGCATAGTGCCTGATACATATGTAATCAGTAAATATGTGTTGAATTGAAGCCACTCCATCTGGATTTTTTCCTGAGCCTCCAAACCCTAGTTGAACTCGACACAGGACTTGAAATAGCTCAGATTATTTGTTTCCCAAAAAGCTATTACATGGGAGGAGGTGCCTCTCCAGACTCATTATGGCTTAGGACCACATCAACAGGTATTAGAAAAAGACACATCTCCTTCCTTGTTCCTATAACCTCCCTCCATGGGAATATTTTGCCATCATCAATGCAGTGTTAAGACAGAATTTTAAAATCAACTTAGCCCTGACCATCAGTGTTTTCATTTGTAATCTGGAGGTTGAGTAGTTCTGTACTGTGTCCAGAGTCAGAGGTTACCTCGGTTACCTTCTCTGATTCACTCTTTGCACCTTTGTTTTTTGTTTTGTTTTTACTATTTATTATTTATTTGCGGCTGCATTAGGTCTTAGTTTCAGCACAAGTGCTCTTCATTGTGACACGTGGGCTCAGTAGCTGAGGCTCAAAAGCTTAGTTGCCCTCTGGCACGGGAGATCTTAGTTCCTTGACCAGGGTTCAAATCATGTCCCTTGCATTGCAAGGTGGATTCTTAACCACTGGACCACCAGGGAAGTCCCCGTGCTTTCATACAGTTTAAGTTCAGTTCAGTTCAGTTCAGTCACTCAGTTGTGTCTGACTCTTTTCGACCCCGTGAATCACAGCACGCCAGGCCTCCCTGTCCATCATCAACTCCCGGAGTTCACTCAGACTCACGTCCATCGAGTTAGTGATGCCATCCAGCCATCTCTTCCTCTGTCGTCCCCTTCTACTCCTGCCCCCAATCCCTCCCAGCATCAGAGTCTTTTCCAATGAGTCAACTCTTCACATGAGGTGTCCAAAGTACTGGAGTTTCAGCTTCAGCATCATTCCCTCCCAAAGAAATCCCAGGCTGATCTCCTTCAGAATGGACTGGTTGGATCTCCTTGCAGTCCAAGGGACTCTCAAGAGTCTTCTCCAACACCACAGTTCAAAAGCATCATACAGTTTAGAACAGAGCAGTGCTTTTTAGACTTGTGAACATGAAGGAGCAGCCTAGGACAGCTTTAGCTCCCCTCACCAATTTGCAGAAAACCTAGAACCCCCTCCAGAATCATAATTCATATGTAAAAACAAAAAAAGTTTATAAATTATACATAAGAGCATCCTCAGAAAACACATGTTGTTTTTATTGTTATGTAACTTGCATTCACAGAGAAGGCAATGGCAACCCACTCCAGTACTCTTGCCTGGAAAATCCCCTGGATGGAGGAGCCTGATAGGCTGTAGTCCATGGGGTCGCTAAGAGTCAGACACGACTGAGCAACTTCCCTTTCACTTTTCACTTTCATGCATTGGAGAAGGAAATGGCAACCTGCTCCAGTGTTCTTGCCTGGAGAATCCCAAGGACGGCAGAGCCTGGTGGGCTGCCGTCTATGGAGTCACACAGAGTCAGACACGACTGAAGCAACTTAGCAGCAGCAACAGTAGCAGCAACTTGCATTCGAAGTTAAAAACAGTGTGATAACTACCCAGAGGGCTTGCTTGACTTCCCTTAGACAAATTGTTTAGCTTCCCTTCAGGCCAGGTTGCTACCCATAAGCGTCTCCCAGCTAAAAAATCTGACACTCCCACTGCCTAAATTTTGTTAACTGTTGTTAAAGAGCAGGAGCCACTGCTGGCAGAGGAATAGCATTCCCCTGAAAGCTGAGTCTCTCGCTCCTGGTCTTTACTTCTCTCCCACCCATTAGATTATGTTGTTTCTGTGGTGTGGCCTGTATTCTGGATTTTCAGGAGTCTGACCTTATTTCTCTTTACTTGTGTGATTCTTGTTTTCCTGATCCAAAGCTTTCTATGTGATAAACTTTTGGGGGAAATGACATGTGACATGTCTGAAGTCCTGTGAAAAATCCCCCTTGAACGTCTGCCTGAGGTGATCAGTAAGGGAAAAGTGATGCTATGTCTAGAAGGCGGACTGTGCTGTAAGTTCTTTTAAAGCAACGCAGATACAGGATATTTAAACAAAGTGAAATTCTGGGATGCTTTTTGTAGAGTAAGTTTTCATTGAAAGCATTTGGGGAAGGTAGTCTGGAAATATTGGTAAAGAATCTGCCTGCAGTGCAGGAGACCCGGGTTTGATCCCTGGGTTGGGAAGATCGCCTGGAGAAGGAAATGGCAACCCAGTCCAGTATCCTTGCCTGGAAAATCTCATGGACACAGGAGCCTGGTGGGCTGCAGTCCATGGGGTCACAAAGAGTCGGGCATGACTGAGCGACTAACAGTCTGGAAATATCATACTTATGCTTACAGCTCAGTCTAAATAATGAAATATGTAAAGTGGTTTTTCCATGTATTGTTGTTGTTGTTTAGTCACTAAGCCACTTCTAACTCTTTGCGACCCCATAGACTATAGCCTGCCAGGCTCTCCTGGTCATGGAATTCTCCAGGTAAGAATACTGGAGTGTGTTGCCATTTCCTACTCCAGGGAATCTTCCCAACCCAGGGATCAAACTTAGGTCTCCTGAGTCTCCTGCATTGGCAGGCAGATTCTTTACCACTGTACCATCTGAGGTCTGTGGAATTTCCATGAAGTTTCATCTGCATGTTAAGTTTGGTTATCAAATTTATGGCTTCCTCAAACCAAAATCCATGCTAAGTTTTAACATTTCCCATCACCTCATTAGTGAATGCAATGCTGCAGTCATCCTAACTGCAAAGAAAACATCAAAGATTTGCCCTTTGGAGATTTTCTCCAAAGACTCTTGAAAATGATAGGACTTTTTAAAAAAGGTTAAGATACGACACTTCAAAGGACAACCGTAATAAATATGAAATGAAAATCTGTTGATATACCGCAAGGACAAATGCTCGGCCAGCTAGACTGTTATTTCATCTCAAATTTGTATCACCATGGATACCATCTAAACATAAAACAAGTGCTTGCAGGAAATCTATTAAAATTTCAAAAGCATCATGCTTATCTGTCCACTGAGAATGATAAATTTCCTTCAGGTCATTACCCTTCTCATTATTCTGAGAAGAGACAGAAATTACATTGTCAGATTCTGAAATAGTTATGGTAATTGATGGATAAAAGAACAAACTTCCTCAGTTGTTTTCAGTGCAACAGGTATGCCCACAACAGACACTGATCTTGCCAACCAAGTGCATAAGGCACGGGAAGCATAGAGTGTGTGGAAGCTTAGGGATGGTGGTGGCGGTTCAGTTGCTAAGTCATGTCCGACTCTTGTGACCCCATGGACTATAGCCTGCCAGGCTTCTCTGTCCACGGGGATTCTCCAGGCAAGAATACTGGAGTGGGCTGCCAATTCCTTCTCCAGGGATCTTCCCAACCCAGGAATTGAACCCAGGTCTTCTGCATTGCAGGCAGATTCTTTACTGACTGAGCTACAAGGGAAGCCCCAGAATACTTCCCTACAAGTCTTGAGGCAACAGTGTTCATTTTTGAAGAAAATCTACTGGACATAACATCTGACTGGCCATAACTGTGCTCCATATTTAGTCCTACTTCTTAGTTATTCCAGTGTGAAATTATACAGCTGGCATTTCTGTGTCAGTTTCATGAGGAAGGAAGCCTACAGGTTCTTCTCTCGGGTATGAAATTTATCAGCATAGCTCACCAGCATGGTGTTCTTCCCCTGATGTGTTCACACATCATCATGATTATGAGTCGCTTACTTCCCCAAGGGTTTCTTTTTAGCAGCTGACTCTGCTGTTTCTCCACAGAACATGTTAACTGGTGTTGCTTTCTTAGGACCTTCTCACTGCCTTCTCACCAGGATTTGTCTTGCACTTCAGCAATGTTTGAGATTCATCAAAAGCAAAGAGAATTTATAGGAGTTGGTCAGCCTCATGTCCATCTAGAGGTAGGTTTTGTTTTATATTTAAGAATTGAAATTTCAGTGCAAGCTATTATGTTTAAAATAAGGGTATATTGTACAGCATAGGGGAATATAGCCATTATGTTGTAATAAGTTTAAATGGAATCTAGCCTATAAAAATATTGAAAATGTTTTACACCTGAAACTAATATTGTAAATCAACAATGGTAATGTGGTGATGTTGCTCAGTTGTGTCTGACTCTGTAGCCCACCAGGCTCCTCTGTCTATTGAAATTCTCTAAGTTACTATTCCCTTCTCCAGGGGATCTTCCTCACCCAGGGTTCAAATCCAAGTCTCCTGCATCACAGGTGGATTCTTTACCATCTGAGCTACCAGGGAAGCCCTCAAAATCAACTACATTTCAACTTTTAAAAAATTTCTTTTAAAGAAATGTCAAAGGTTTTAAGTATTGTTCCCATTCTCGTCAACAATTAAAGATAAGATGTCTTCATCTAGTTCATCTCCTTCTTTTGTGCTGGGTTCTGAGAATTGCTGTCCTTATATTTTTGTTCCCGTTCAGAAGTTTTACTGATTTTGGTTTTGGCTTTTTTGTTGTCTATTTTGTTTTGATGTTTCAGTGTCTCGATTTCATCTTCACTCAGTTCTGTTTTCTGTTAGGCAGGTTGTTCAGATGACTGGTGAGATAAAGATACACTGTAATGACTATTTCTTCAAAGCATAGAGGTCTCCAAGTGTTTGGCACATAACCGATGCTTTTGACGCTTTATCTTCTAAGTTTTGTCTTCTTAGGTCTGCTCTCCTACACTTTTTCACCTGCTCTGCATCTGGCCAGGTCCTCCAGGGAATATGAAGAAGACCATTACTGACTTTTCCTCATGCAGTGGGGGCCATTAAAGAGCTCAGTATCCTCACCTTGCATGTCTGGCTTCCCCCTTTCTGTCTCCTCAGGGCAGCCTGAGGAGTAAGGGTGGTGTTGGGACAGTCAGCCTAACTCGAATTCCATGCCCAAACTATCAATTAAATGTGAGAGTAGAAAAAGACTATTTTTAGGTATGCAAACATTCCTCCTAAAACTTAACCTCTGTTACATCCTGAGGCAGGCATGCTTCTAAACTGCCCCTCGATAATTTTGCCTGTCTGTGTGGGGTGGACCTAATAGTTTGCATCTGATAAGTAGAACATGGCAAAAGTAATGGATGTCACTTCCAAGATTAGGTTACAAAAGACTGACTTGGTTATGTTGGCATTCTCTCTTGCTTGCTGTGATGAAGTCAATTCATTGTAATTTAAATGTGACTACTAGCATAGTTCATACTACTTAATGTTAGAAAGCTTTTCTAGTATAGACTAGCATCATAAATTTTAAGTATTACTTACAAAGAATCTAGGAAAAAAGTGGAAACAGGGACAGATTTTATTTTCTTGGGCTCCAAAATCACTGTTGACAGTGAGTGCAGCCATGAAATTAAAAACAAAAATGCTTGCTTCTTGGAAGAAAAGCTATGAAAACCTAGACAGCATATTAAAAAACAGAGACATCACTTTGCCCACAAAGATCCATGTAGTCAAAGCTATGGTTTTTCCACTAGTTATGTACGGATGTGAAAGATGAACCATAAAAAAGGCTGAGTGTCGAAGAATTGATGCTTTGAATTGTGGTGTTGAAGACTCTTGAGAGTCCCTTGGACTTCAAGGAGATACAATCAGTCAGTCCTAAAGGAAATCAACCCTAAATATTCATTGGAAGGACTGATGCAGAAGCTTCAATACTTTGGCCACCTGATCAGAAGAGCTGACTCACTGGAAAAGACCCTGATGTTGGGAAAGATTGAAGGCAGGAGGAGACGGGGACGACAGATGATGAGATGTTTGGATGGCATCACTGACTCTATGGTGAGTTTGAGCAAAGTCCCGGAGATAGTGAAGGACAGGGAAGCCTGGTGTGCTGCCATCCGTGGGGTCACAAAGATTCGGACACAACTGAGCAACAACAAAGTATCTGATGGGCTCTTACATTTTTTCAGTTAATGTCTATTCTCATTATTTATTGTTGTACAACAAACTGCCTTCAAACCTAGTAACATAAAAACAACAACAGTTTTATTATCCTTACAGAATTCAGATGGTATGGTGGGGATGTTTTATCTCTGCTCCACGATGTCCAAAACCTCTGCAGAGAAGACTCAAAGGCTGAGGGGGGATTTGAAAGGCTGGACACTGGAATCATGTGGAGGCTTCCTCGCTCTCATGCTAGCACCTGGATGACATGAAGCACCTGTGTGGGTCCTCTCTCTCTGATGTATGCTTCTCCCAGGATAGTGGCCAAGTTCCAAGAGGAAGCTGAGTGTTCCAGGAGACACAGGTGGAATCTCTGTGGCCTTTTATGACTTCACCTCAGCAATCATAGAGCTTTCCTTGTGGCTCAATGATAAAGAATCAGCCTGCGATGCAGGTGACCTGGATTTAATCCGTGGGTCAGGAAGACCCCCTGGAGAAAAGAGTGGCAAACTCAAGGTAGCATTCTTGCCTGGAGAATCCCATGGACAGAGGAGCTTGGGGGGCTATAGTCCATGGGGTTGGAAAAGAGTCGGACATGACTGAACAGCTAACACTGTCACTTTCAGCAGTCACAGAGCATCACTTCTTCCATACTCTATTGATGGCAAGGATCAGGAAATTATGGCTTGATGCTAAATCCATCCTGCCACCTGTCTCTATAAAAAAGGTATGATTGGATCACGGCCATGTCCATTTGTTTACATACTCTCTATGGCTGCTTTCATGCTCTGATGCAGAGTTTAGTAGTTGCAACAGAGACCATATGGTCTGCAAAGCCTAAAATATTTACTATCTGGTCCTTTAAAGAAAACGTTTGTTGAGTCTTGTTCTATTGGTTAAACCAATCACTAGCCTTTCTGTGTCAAGGGGAGGGAACTGACCCTGCTCTTGGAGGGAGGTGTGTCAAAGGAGGTTCAGCCATTTAAAAAATCACCATGGCACCTGCTTACCTCTTGGATTTTTAAAAGATTATTTATTTATTTATTTTTGGCTGAGTCTTTGTTGCTGCACGTGGTTTCTCTTGTTGAAGCAAGTGAGGGCTGCTCTTCTTTGAGGCATGCAGGCTTCTCATTGCAATGGTTTCTCGTGTTGCAGAGCACACGAGAGCGTGGGCTAGAGTGTGGGCTCAGTAGTTGTGGCACACAGGCTCAGTTGCCTTGCAGGGTCTTCCCGGACCAAGGACTGAAACTGTGTCCCCTTCATTGGTAGGTGGATTCTTAACCACTGGACCACCAGGGAAGCCTAGCCTCTCATATTTTAATCCTTGTTTGCTTTTTAATTTTGTAAGCTACTTAAAATAGTTCTTCTAACTCTTTGTATACTAAAGTTCTGTTAGAGAAAGTTGAAAGTGAGAGTCAACTATGTTATTTTAAGTTTTATTCTTTTTTCTTTTTAAACTTGTTTGTGTCAGCTCCTGTGGGTAAATATTTGGCTGGTAGTTTTTTTTAAAAAAAAAAAAGGTTAGAAAGGTTAATCTGTGTTCACAGAGTTAATATCAGGGATAAGGAAGACCTTTAGTTCCTAGAAAAAAACAAGTGGAAATGGTAAACAGTTGTTCAAACAGTTAAGCCTCCCTTGGTCAAGAAGGTTCAGGCTTTAAAAATTATTAACTACTTACTTATAAAAAATTTTTTACTTAAATATGCTATATTGGTACCATTTTAATTAATCCCCTGATTTCTTCATGTGCGGAATGAAGGGTGTGGGTAGTTGGTGGCTGCCGTTGCAGGCTTCATATTCAGATCATCAGGAGCTCTTGTCCCCATCCTAGGTAATTAAATCAGAATGTCTGAGAATAAGTTGGGATTGAGCTCAATAAATACAAGAGGAGAAAGAAATTCATAAAAACTATCTCAGTATATTTTCTTTAAGTATTTCTTACAACACAAAGTCCTGTCATATCATTCCTGATGTGGGGACAGTGTGAAACTATTATAGCTCACAGCTACTCCAGGAAAGACCTGCTTTTACTCCAATTAAGCACTGCATCTTCTGGACCAAGGGCTCCGCAGGTGGCTCGGTGGTAAAGAGTCCACCTGCCAGTGCAGGAGGTGCAGGAGACACAGGTCTCATCCTTGGGTCAGGAAGATCCTCTGGAGAAGGGAGTGGCTACCCATTCCGGTGTTCTTGCCTGGAGAATTCCATGGACAGAGGAGCCTGGTGGGCTATGGTCCATGGGGTTGCGAAAGAGTCAAACATGACTTAGGGGCCAGCCAACAAATATTCTGAGCCAAACTGAATGCCCTGAAATTCTTCAATGAGAAAGAAATGCTCAGATGACCAAGAGCAAAGCTTTTGCTTTGGAATTCTCCTTAATAGCTAACACAAGACTCCTCCCCAACAAAACCTCCTCTCCAAAAACTTATCTTGTGGGTCCACCCTGAAGGTGAGAGATCCCTTAGCCACCCTACAGACTGTGGACAAACTATATATCCCCAGTCTCCTGGCAAAGACATGACTGAATGAAGAATAAGTATGCTGAAGGGATTCCTTATGATAGTGCCTTCTGGAAGACACTATACGAGAAAGGTAGGCTACCTTGAAAATAGTTACTGATATTCAGACAATGTTCCTAAGGATCAAGTAGACTGGACCAAAAGAACACCACATTTAGGGCACCTGTGTTCTAGGAATTCAGTGGAAATTCCCCTGGGATTCACATTTTGTCTTCCCTAAGGGACTAACTGTGCTTAGTCATTCAGTTGTGTTTGACTCTTTGCTACCCCATGGACTATAGCCTGCCAGGCTCCTCTGTCCATCCGGATTCTCCAGGCAAGAATGCTGGAGTGGGTTGCCATGCCCTACTTCAGGGGATCTTCCCAACCCAGGTATCGAACCCAGGTTTCCCACATTGCAGGCGGATTCTTTACCATCTGAGCCACCAGGGAAGCCCAAGGAAACCCTAAAGAACCAAAGCACTTGTTAAAAGTAAGAAAATGCCTGCATACATGTTCTGGATCCTCTACTCTGGAAGAGGCAGGTAAATAACCATATTACATGACCAATATGTTATATTAGGGGGCTTCCCTGGTGGTTCAGACAGTAAAGAATCTACCTGCAATGCAGGAGACTTGGGTTTGATCCTTGGGTTGGGAAGAACCCCTGGAGAAGAGAATGGCTACCCACTCCAGTATTCTTGCCTGGAGAATTCCATGGACAGGCAAGCCTAGCAGGCTATGTTCTGTGGGGTTGCAAGGAGTTGGACATAACTGAGCAGAATTTTTTTAATTGCTATATTTGGAGTTTACATTCCTCAGTGGATCAGCGTCTGGGCTGCTATGGCTTTTGTCAGAAGCTTAACAAAAGTCATGTAGACATACATCACACTCCTTGCAATGGTAGCAAAGTCACCAGTCATCAAGGCACAGATTTCAGAGAGCAACAACCTGAATGCACAGACAAGTTAAAAGTTCCTCTGTATGCAAACAAGAATGATAATCAGGGCTGGATATGGGCAGCCTCAGATTAAAGAACACCAGCTACTCTTCAATATTTAAAAAACTAAGATCATGGCATATGGTCTCAGCACTTCATGGCAAATAGATAGAGAAAAAGTGGAAACGGTAACAGATTTTACTTTCTTGGGCTCCAAAATCACTGTGGATGGTGAGTTAAGGCATGAAATTAAAAGACACTTGCTCCTTGGAAGAAAAGCTATGACAGGCCTAGAGAGCATATTAAAAAGGAGAGACATCACTTTGCCGACAAAGGTCTGTATAGTCAAAGCTATGGTTTTTCCAGTAGTTATGTACAGATGTGAGAGTTGGACCATAAAAAAGGCTGAGTGCTGAAGAATTAATGTCTTTGAATTGCGGTGCTGGAGAAGACTCTTGAGAGTCCCTGGGACAGCAGGGAGATCAAATCAGTCGTTCCTAAAGGAAATGAACTCTGAATATTCATTGGAAGGACTGATGCTGAAGTTCTAATACTTTGGCCACTTATGCTAAGAGACAGCTCATTGGAAAAAAAAACCCTGATCCTGGGAAAGATTGCAGGCAGGAGGAGAAGGGGGTGACCGAGGATGAGATGGTTGGGTGGCATCACTAACTCAATGGACATGAGTTTGAGCAAACTCTGGGAGATAGCAAAGGACAGGGAAGCCTGCCATGCTTCAGTTCATGGAGTCACAAAGAGTCAGACACAACTTAGAGACTGAACAAGCTACTCTGCTCATGAACAACCCCAGAAGTAGAAAGAGCAGGTTATTTTACTATGAGAAACTGAATTTGAGGATTAAGTAGTCAACCATCAGGAAAACCTCAGGTTAACTGAACACTGGGGACGAGTTTCTGTCATTGAGGAAAGTCCCTGCAAGAAAGCTATTGAAAAACCTGTATCCAGCAGAGCTCTGGGAACTCTGAGATGAGTTGCACTATCTGAGATTACTTAATGAAAAAGGTATATGCTACTTACCATACCCAGAAGAATCTTTCTTACTGAAATCAGAGTTTCTGCAGCTGCTGTGTCCAATGTAACCTACATTAACCTGGCCATCCTCCTGCAATATGGCAAAATAAACAATAAAAATGTATGCTCCTTTCACTTAATCCCCAGTACTGTGTACTGCTATAATGTGGGTGAGTTTTCTGGCCTGAACACTAGTTTTGTTTTGGCCTCAATCAGTGTCCCTGGAGTTTACTTTGTATGGAATATACTTTCCAGGTCCTTCCTAAGGTTCCCCAGTGTAGGGATGGCTACTTCAATCAGCACAGGGAAAACTGCTTTATTGCTGCTGCTGCTGCTGCTGCTAAGTCGCTTCAGTCGTGTCCGACTCTGTGCGATCCCAGAGACGGCAGCCCACCAGGCTTCCCCGTCCCTGGGATTCTCCAGGCAAGAACACTGGAGTGGGTTGCCTTTTCCTTCTCCAGTGCATGAAAGGGAAAAGTGAAAAGTGAAAGTGAAGTCGCTCAGTCATGCCTGACTCAGCGACCCCATGGCCTGCAGCCTACCAGGCTCCTCCGTCCATGGGATTTTCCAGGCAAGAGTACTGGAGTGGGGTGCCATTGCCTTCTCCTAGGAACACACAAAGTTGACTCAGTTTTCTATTTGCAGATTACCACCCTGAGGTCATTTATGAACTTAACTATCTCATCATATAGACTTTTGATCCACCTGCCATAGCTGAATTAGGTTCTTTCCTGAATTAGTATTTTGATTCCTCTATTATATTATTTAAAAGTTTTTAAATTTTGTATTGGAATACAACTGATTAACAAACAATGTTGTGGTAGTTTCAAGTGAACAATGAAGGGACTCAGCCATACATATATACATATCCATTCTCTCCCAAATTCCCCTCCCATCCAGGCTGCCATATAACATTGAGGAGGGTTCCCTGTGCTACACAGGAAGACCTTGTTGATTATGCATTTTAAATATAGCAGTGTGTACATGTTCTTCCCAAACTCCCTATATTCCCTTATTATAATGAAAGCCAAGCCTCTTTGCTCTACAACTGTGATAGGAAATTATTAGTCTACCGCTGGCCTGCTAGAGAGTGAAGGAAAGACAGGGTGATAATTATTTCTCTAAACTGAGTTCCTTGAAAGAATCAGTATTTGAGACATAGTGGTGGGTAGCAGATCATTCTCATCAGCCAAGAATTTCAGGATAAGAAAGCAGCCTCTGTTACATTGACGTTGCACATTGACTCCTCATCTTTTGCTGGCTGCCTCAGTGATGGCTGCTCCTGGAGCCTTCGCTGTATTGAAACTGATCTGCCTGGCAGTGGAAGAGTCTTAATCCAGGATAAAATGTGGTAGAGGAAGTGGACAGTGGTAGAGGAAGAACATAGAGTAGCTTCTACATTCCATTTCACACTGATATCCCATTATAATAAAAATAGTCTTTCTTGACATTTTACTATATTCATCTTTGGGTAGAGTATACTCTCTTGTTACTTCTAGAATAATCTTCTTTCTTGTCAGACACCATGGAGAGATGCTTGGCCCTGAATCCTATTACTTGTCCTGCCCACCGCCCCGCCCCCCGCCCCCACTCCAGANCCGCCGCCCCCAATTTGCCTGTATAGTGTATAGCAGCTTTCTCTAGCTGAGTTGTTCTCAGACCCATAAATCTTAACAGTTTTCAGAAGATGTGCCATAAAGATAATTTCTGACATTTACAATAGTGGGGCTCAGAACCTCTTGGCAACTGCTACCAATGGAACATAGTCCTATCCCATAGTGGCTGAGATTCTGTGGATTAAATTTCTCTGAATAAGTTTATAACTTATCAGTAGTTGTCCCAGTATAAGCATAAATATCTCTTTGGAAGAGAAGAATGGGCAGGAAATGAGTAACAGTACATTTCTATACATAGCCAGCTCACAGAAGCACAGGTCACATCCATGCCAGCTTTTTTGTGTTAACAATAAAATGTGGAGGAGAACAACAGAATCCCCTTCAGTGTAGTATGGAAACCAACCCAGAGCTGGTGCCTAGAAATGAAAACGAAGCTATGGAAAACCATCATCTGAATTTTAACTCTTTTCTGTATTTTAACTCTTTTCTGTATTTCAGCCCCAGGCTGAAGGTGCCTAAAATTTCTGTAAGTAACTAGTGGTCAAAGAGAAAGAAAAAAAAATGGAAGAGCCACAGACTTAATAGCCAGGCCTCTAGGACTGATAATAGATTCCTTTCCTAGTTAATCCACCCCACTCCCAGAGAGCCAGCAACATCACTGGTCCCAGCAGCATCATAGAATGATTTTCAAGACCATAGTGTAAAGAAGACCAAGCTCCCCAGCCTGTCAATAAAGGATAGACTCACTCTTCTTGTCTCCCACCCCTTAATCTGCATTTTTCTTAAATTTTTTCCCCATATAATTGGGATGATGGAAAGACCTTTGGCAGGAGGAACAGAACTTCTCACATCTACTTTCTCGTTCTTATGAAGGGTTATTCTTTGTTGATTTACCAATCTTGGCCCCAGCTGGGATCATGTGAAAAAACTCTGCTGCTACTTCTAACTGCTAAGTCACTTCAGTCATGTCCGACTCTGTGCGACCCCGTGAACTGCAGCCTACCAGGCTCCTCTGCTCATGGGATTTTCCAGGCAAGAGTACTGGAGTGGGGTGCCATTGCCTTCTCCGAGAAAACTCTAGTGAGCACAATAGGAACTCCCCACTGCCTTTTCCTCCTGTTAACCATTTGGAAGATTACAATCTTAGAAATGGGAATATTTCGTTAGGGTCATAGTGAAGGCCCTAATGGAACATTTGTTGCTAATACAATGCAGAACATGAATACTGAATTTATTTAAATGATCAGAAACCAGGAGAATAGAAATGGTGTCAGTTCCCTATGCCCTTGATAAGTAGATGAACAGAGTATCAGTAATGGAAGGCAGAACAAAATTGTGTTTCTTAAGAATAGTTAAGAAACTTTGGAATAGGAAAGAAACAAACTTTCCTTTTTTCTTTGTTGAAATTCAAAGAAAAGAAATGAGAGTCAAGAGATAGATGTTTAGGAGTATTTTAAAGCACTAATTTGGCCTTTTGCTCTCATGGGATAGGTTTGGCTTAGATTTGCAAAGCTAGCATTCCAGAAGTTGTTTTATTTCTACCTAGGTATTAATTAAGCTATCACTAGGTGCCATTCTCACAGATAGTGGTTTTGAGGGTCAAAGACTGACATGCTTCTGATTTTTTTAAAAAGAAATAATATTCTCATAAAGGAGCTAGGCACAAATAATTCCTGGAGTTATCCTTAAGTGTACAGAATTATACACAATTGGAAGCATTTTCAAAAAATACGTAGGTGTGTAATTAATTTTATCCTATACTTATTTCAGTGTTATCAGTCATTGCTTATTCTAGTATTATCTTTCTTACTTCATTTTATCCAAGCCTTAAGAACAAAATTTTCAAATTTACCCTGAACTCTTCTTGAATTTGGTCCTCCAAGGGCCCTCATCACATTTCTGGGACTTTCAGCAGCTCTGTCAGCTATCGAAACTTCTTACTTCTTCCGTGGAGGCTTTAGCAGCTTTAGACTGGTGTCTGCTAGTTTTGAACAAGCTTAGGTGACTCTGCCCAGTGTGCCCAGTGCACAATATCCGAGTACTCAGAGCTCTTTCCTTCCTCAGCCGAAGAAGAACTAGAGGGAGAAAACACCTCCTTGACTACCTTTGTGATGGTTAATTCTGTGTGTCAGCCTGGCCCAGTTGTTTGGTCCAACACCAGTCTAGCTGTTGCTATGAAGTTATTTTTTTAGATATGATAAACATTTAAATCAATAGACTTTGAATAAAGCCGTTTACCTTCCATAATCTAGGTAGAGCTCATCTCATCAGTTGAAGGCCTTAAAATCAAAGACTAAGCCTTCCCAAAGGAAGAGGAATTCTCCTCAAGATTGCAGCATAGAAACTCTGCCTGCCTGCCCTAAAGACTTCAGACCCTCCACCCTCTCAAATTGCATGAGCCAATTCCTTAAAATAAGTCTCCCCCTTCTCTTTCTCCTATTGGTTTTGTTTCTCTGCAGAACCCTGACTAATACAACCTTTCTAAAGTTATTTCTAGTGAAATAAGTCAGAGAAAGATGAATAGCAAATGATATTAACATATTTGGAATCTAAAAAAAAAATGGACTCATAGAAACAGAGAAAATGCTAGCGGTTGCTAAGAGGAAGCGGATGATGGGGATGGGTGAAGGGGTCAGAGGTACAAATTTTCAGTTATAAGAAGTAAGTTCTGGCGTCTTCCCTGGCGGTTCAGTGGCTAAGACTGTGCACTCCCAATGCAGGGGGCCTGGGTTCTATCCCTGGTGGGGGAACTAGATCTCACTAAGAGTTTGCATGCCACAACCAAAGATGCATGCCACAACAAAAATTGAAGGTTCCATGTGCTACAGCTAAAACCTGGCACAGTCAAATAAATAATAAACATTAAAAAAAAATAGAGATGTTCTAGGATGTAATGTACAGCGTGATGACTATAGTTAATATACAGTATTATATATTTGAAAGTTGCTGAGAGAGTAGGTATTCAAACTATAATCACTAGAAAACAACATATGATTATATGAGATGAAGAATGTTAACTGGACCATTGTAATCGTTTTGAAATGTTTACATATGTCAAGTCATTATGTTTTACACCTTAAATTAATACAATGTTATACTTGGGAAAAAGAAAGTTATTCTTCTGTTTTTGCTTTTAGCATTTTTTCTTTGAAACCAGAATTAAACTTCTAATCTGCTTCAATTACTTGCATTTATTTTCAAGCATTTCTTCATGGGTTCATGGGTTTCCTTATTAATAGCTCTAACAGATTNTTAATAGCTCTAACAGATTTCTACTGTGCAGCTTTTTTTTTAAACCTTATTATTCATGTATCTTTTCCAGAGAAGAACATTTCAAAATTACATTTAGTAGAAAGTACAGTTAAAACATAAATACAAAGTGATTTCTTCACACTCCTTTGTCCCAATTTTTTCAGCTGAAGCTCTTAAAAGTATTTCAAGTCTTTGAGGATATCTATTAGATAATGTCCATCTTTTTTTTTCCCCTTTACTCCCTGAGATTAGAGTTTAATTTATTTTCATATTTTAAGTAAAACATTTCTGGAAAGTTTTTAAGTATTTCTGGTGGCATATTTGGTTTCATGAGTGCTTTGAGTCTGGAGCCTGTTTGGAATTCTCACTTTTCCACTTAGAACAGCAGTGGGACTGGACAAGCTACTTGTTCTCTCCTCAGTGTCCTCATCATAAAATAAGAATGACAGGAGAACCTGCCTAGTAAAGTCTTTGCATGGGTGAAATGTTCTAGGATTGTGACTGGGGCCCATCAAGGGATATGAAAGAGTCTTCTGGGATGTGACGTATTTATTAATCTGATCTATTAAGTGGTTTAGCTCTTCTGTGTCATGTTTACCACTCTGAGCTTAACTCAGACTTTCCTGGCTATTTTATTCATTGTTTCTCCTTGGTTTTTGTCAGTTTTCTTGACCTTGTCAAAGTCAACTTTTGGTTTCATTTTCTCTAATTTTTTTTGTTTGTTTTCTACCTCACTTATTTCCAATCTAATCTTTTTATCTCTCCTGCTTGCCATGGGTTTATTTTGCCCTTTTTCTGGTTTCTTAGGTAAAGGATTAGGTTGTTGATTTAAGATTTTTTTTTTAATTGGAAGATAGTTTCTTTATAATGTTGTGGTGGTCTCTGCTGTACATCAACATGAATCAGTCATAATTATATATATATCCTCTCCCTCTTGAGCCTCCTTCCCAAGATCTTTCTTTTTTAAGGTAACCATTTACAACTTTAAATGTCCCTCTATTGTGTTAGCTCCATCCCATAAATTTGATATGTCATGTTTTCATTTTCATGTATTTCAAAATATTTTCTAACTTTTCTTGTGATTTCTTCTTTGATCTTTTGGATATTTTGGAGAGTGTTGATTAATTTCCATTTATTTGTGAATTTCAGAAATTTCCTTCTGTTGTTGATTTTTAAGTTCAGTCCATTATGATCAGAGAACATGCTTTGTATGATTTCAGTCCTTTTACATTTTATTGAGATTTGTTTCATGGCCTGGTACATGATTTATCCAGGTTCCCCTGGTGGCTCAGTGGTAAATCACCGGCCAATGCAGGAGATGCGGTTTTGATTCCTGGGTTGGGAAGATCCCCTGGAGGAGGAAATAGAAACCCACTCCAGTATTCTTGCCTGGAGAATCCCACGGATGGGGTTGCAGAGTCAGACATGACTGAGTGACTAAACAACAACAATCTCTTTTTAAAATCAGAAAAGGTATTTAATAAGTTTAAAGGTATTTAAATAAAAGGTATTTAAATGAATTTAAGACATCAAAGACTACAAAACTAATACTAAAAATGACAGAATACAAATGCAATTTGTAAAGGAGAAGGTAGATCAGTTAGTAGTGATAAACTAAGAATCCTATGGGAATTTCTCCTAATAAACTGGTAGCATATAGAATATGTGACTACCTTAAGTCCCTTTTTCCTCATCTCCCCTTTGTCTAAAGCCTCAGTGATGTCCCACCAGAAGGGCAGCTTTCCAAGACTGCAAGAATGCCTTCTTCATGCACATACTTGCTGGGGCTTGTGTGGCATGTAGGTGTTTCTTTGGGTAGGGAGATAGAAACACCTAGAAATATGATTTAGTCCTTAAAAAATAAAGGAACCCACTCAAAGGGGAGGATAAAGTTCCAAACAATCAGCAACATTTTTTTGAATACTTATCAAATGCAAAGCACCTCACTCAGGCTCTTGAGATTAGTTCAAAAGGACAAAAAAAGCAAGAAACACAGTTTATTTTCAAAGAAATGGACTGACCCTCAAAAGCAGAAGATACTCTTTACTATTTAACAACTCCCAGTGGGATTTAAAATCTACATTCTACCTGTGGGAGCATTTTTGCCCTTTACTCAAGAACTCTATTGTAGGTCCCCAGAGGAGATGAGGCCAGCTCTGTTTCTCCAGTACAAGTGCCCAGCAGCAGCTGTGCCATCTATGTGCTCTCCACAGGACTTCTGCAGAAGTTGATGTCTCCAGGGCCACAGAGCTCCCCCTTAGCACTTAGTGGGAGAGTTGACCACTTGAGAATAAAGGAAACGTGTGTGAAAATATTTTGGCATATTTAAGTGGTGTGTGTAAAGGGGATGTGATGTCTAGCTTTGTGTTTTTCCTTCTTTCCTGGGACCAGTTTGAGCAATTGTTATCAGTTAGTAGAAGTTGCAAGTCTGAATAGAAGCTCTCTGTTCTGTCCAAAGGGTGATGATTGAAAACTTGCCATTTCTAGAGAGAAAGAGGTGGCAGTAGCTCTTTTGCAGATGTTAGGGAGTGGTGAGAATTCTGGCCCTTTGTCCCTAAGTGTCATATTACACAAACTTTAACTTTTTCATTTAGCACTTTATTCAAGAGAGAGGAGTGAAGGATGAGTCTTGATTTTTTAGCCTGAGGCACCAGAAGGATGGAATTACCTTAACTAAATAAGCAGAGGCAGACTGAGGGAGAAGTTCACTTTGGGATATGTGAAAGGTGACACATCTATCAGACATGCAAATAGAAATGCTGAACAGGCAGCAGAATATGTGTGTGGGGGCAGGTCAGGGCTGGAATGTATGTTTGGACATCATCCACATATATGAGACTGAGATTCCCCAGGAGAAACTGTAGTCTTAAGACAAAGAGCCTAGGCTGAGCCCTGGAGCTGTCCTGTGTTTCAGGTCAGAAAGACGGGAGGAACGAGGAAGGAGACTTGAGTAGCAGCCATTGAGGAGAGGAGGGAGTCCTGAAAACCAAAGGAAGAAAAATAAAGTGATCATTTGTTGAGGACACTGTTGATGGGCCAAGTAAGGATGAAGAAGATGTGCCTTGGATTTTACTACGTGGGAGATGTTAGTAGCCATAACAAGGGCAATTTATGAGGAGAGGTAGGGGGAGAAGCCTGAGTGAGTGGGCTCAGAAGAGAAAGGAAGAGAAATTTCAGACAAGAGGAGTAGATTATTTTGAGGAGTTTTTCTGCAGAGGGAACAGAAAGAGTAGTAAGCTAGAAGGGGAAGTGAGGTGAGGAGTGGAATTTTTAAGTAAAATAAATAATTCTCTGTATACTAATGGAAATGTCTTTTGGTTGTTGTTTAGCACTGAGTTGTGTCTGACTCTTTTTCAACCCCATGGACGGTAGCATGCCAGGCTCCTCTATCCGTGGGATTTCTCAGGCAAGAATACTGGAGTGGGTTGCTCTTTCCTTCTGGGGATCTTCTTGACCCAGGGATCAAACCACGTCTGCTGCATTGGCAGGTGGATTCTTTGTCACTGAGCCACCAGGAAAGCCCAATGGAAATGTCTAATAGAGAGGGAAAAAAAATGTTAAATTGCTAAAGCAATTCTCAGAATACTCAACACGTTCTAACTTTGTGCCAAAGTTTGTTCTTACTCTACACAAGTGCCGGCAATTCTGGTTAAGGAAATAGTTTCTGTAGAGACAAGTGGAAAGGCTTGTGGCTCTCATTGAAAGCCACAGTCTCTGTATCCTGGAGCCCAAGGACAGGGCAAGTGGGTGAAAATGCTGACCTCGTTGTCTCAGCTTTGACCAGAGGATGCGTTTGTTTTCTAGGCATCCACACAAATACCACCCAAACATTCTTTCTGTGCAATGATGGTCATAAGAAAACCTCCCTAAAACAGATTTGACTGTTTCATTTGTGATCAGTTGAAGATACAAAAATCAAAGTTTCCCTTTACCTTAGAAATAAGTGTTTCCAAAGAAACACTTCTGTCTACAGAATTATTCTGGAAATTTTGTTGTTGTTCAGTCACTAAGTCACGTCCAACTCTTTGAAACCCCCATGGACTGTAGGATGCCAGGCTCTTCTGTCCTCCACTATCTTTTGAGTTTGCACAAATTCATGGGAAATTTTATTAGTCTGGTGCAAAAGTAATTGAGGTTTTGCATTGTTGAACTTTGCTGTTTGATATTGGAATACATTCTTAAATGTGGTTATGTTATATATCATTTTAATGCACATTTCTTGCAGTATGCCCTTTTTGCTAATGACATTACTTGCTGTTTATTTTATATTTATTTTAGACTATAGAAATGATGTTAGATAAAAAGCAAATTTGAGCGATTTTTAAAAATTTTATTTTTAATTGAAGGATAATTGCTTTACAATATTGTGCTGGTTTCTGCCATACATCAACATGACTCAGCCATAGGTACACATATGTCCCCTCGTTCTTGAACCTTCCTCCCACCTCCTATCCCATCCCTCTCTTCTAGGTTGTCACAGACCACTGGTTTGAGCTCTCTGGGTCATACAGCAAATTCCCATTGGCTGTCTGTTGTACATATGGTAATGTATATGTTTCTGTGCTTCTCTCTTCATTCATGTCACCCTTTCCTTCCTCCTCCTCCACCCTCATCCACAAGTCTGTTCTCTATGACTGTTGTACATATATATGATGGAATATTACTCAGCCATAAAAAGGACCACATTTGAGTGAGTTCTAATGAGCTGGATGAACCTAGAGCCTATGATAGAGTAAAGTAAGTCAGAACGAGAAAAACAAGTATCATATATTAACACATTTATAAGAAATCTAGAAAGATGGTACTGATGAACCTATTTGCAGGGCATCAATTGAGTGATTTTTTTTTGAGTTCAAAATGGGTCATAAAACAGCAGAGACAACTTGCAATATCAACAATGCATTTGGCCCAGGAACTGCTAGCAAACATACAGAGCAGTGGTGGTTCAAGAAGTTTTGCAAAGGAGACCAGGCCCTTGAAGATGAGGAACGTAGTGGTGGCCATTAGAAGTTGACAGTGACCAACTGAGAGAATCATTGAAGCTGATCCTCTTATAAAGATGAGAAGTTGCTGAAGAACTCAATGTTGACCATTCTATGGTCATTTGGCATTTGAAGCAAATTGTAAAGGTGAAAAAGCTCCATAAGAGGGTACCTCATGTGAAAGTTGCTCAGTCGTGTCTGACTCTTTGTGACCCCAATGGATTATACAGTCCATGGAATTCTCCAGGCCCGAACACTGGAGTGAGTAGTCTTTCCCTTCTCCAGGGGATCTTCCTAATCCAGGGGAGACCTGATTTAACTCAGGTCTCCCACACTGCAGGCAGATTCTTTACCAGCTGAGCCACAAGGGAAGCCCTGAGTGCCTCATGATGTGACCTCAAATCAAAAAAATTGTCATTTTGAAGTGTCGTCTTCACTTAAAATGTAGGCAGCAATGATGAACCATTTCTCAACCGGATTGTTAAGTGCAATGAAAAGTAGATTTTATACGACAACCAGCGACGACCAGCTTAATGGTTGGGGATTGGGCCAAGAAGAATCTCCAAAGCATTTCTCAAAGCCAAACTTGCACCAAGAAAATGTCATGGTCACTGTTTGGTGGTCTGTTGCCAATCCCAGTGAAACCATTACATCAGAGAAGTATGTTCAGAAAATTGATTATATGCACCAAAAGCTGCAATGCCTGCAGCTGGTATTGGTCAACAGAATGGGGCCAATTCTTCTCCAAGTCATTGCCTGACCACCCGTCCCACAACCAAAGCTTCAAAAGTTGAATGATTTGGGCTACAAAGTTTTGCCTCATCCCCCATATTCACCTGACCTTGCCAACCAACTACCACTTCTTCAAGCATCTCCACAACTTTTTGCAGGGAAAATGCTTCCACAACCAGCAGGAGCCAGAAAATGCTTTCCAAAAGTCCATCAAATCCTGAAGCATGAACTTTTATGCTATAGGGATAAAGAAACTTATTTCTCATTGGTAAAAATGTGTTGATTGTAATGGTTCCTAGTTTGATTAATAGAGGTGTGTTTGAGCCTAGTTACAATGATTTAAAATTCACAGTCCAAAACTGCAATTACTTTTGTACCAACCTGAAATACTTAGTTTTAAAAAAGGTTTCAGACATTGTCTTCAATGCATATGCAAATAATAAATTTCAATTTAGGAACTGATTTTTTATGAGCCCAAGTTTTCTTACATCAAATCAGTTCATTTCCTCCCACATTTCACTGAGATTCTTTATTAGGCAATGCTTTCTTAACCTACTTTGAACACACTAGAGTGTTAGAAAATATTGAAACTACTGTTTATATAAAAATATTTTGTTAACCTGATTTTTAAATAACTGAGAAAAACTTCTCCCTAAACATATGCTTTAGAGAAGTTTTAAATAATTGATACCTTCCTAAGCTTTACTTTAGAAAAAAAAAGAAAACCAGTTCAATTAGGACTTTTCAGTATTCCACCTGTTAACCTTCCTAACAGAGGAGAGCAAATCGTACTCTGGAGAATACATGGTTATGGTCAAAGTACTCAATAAAATCATTATATTTCTTTGAAATCTCTTTTTAAAATATTAACATCCAAATGACTATTTCACTTTACACTATAATAACATCATACTTTTAAAAGTATATTCAAATATTTCAAATGATAATTTGAAAGGAAAGAAATGTTCCACTTGTCCCATTGGTTGAGTGAAGAGGCTGCTTTTCATGGATTCTGTCCATGTCAGAAAACTGGGCTGCACCACAGGCAGCTGACAGCAGTACCAGATTCACCATCTTGGCAATTCTCTCCTCTATTTTGGGGTCTCGGTGTCTCTAGAACCCACACCCACACCCCAGCAAAAAGACAAAATTTTTTTCACTGCTTTATGGGCTGTAAAAGGGGAAATGCCGAGGAAATATTTTTAGAGTGCTGCTGGAGGTGCAGTGCTTTCAGGTTCCTGTGATCAACAACTCTAGTAGTTGCGACATCCCACTCACAGGCCAAGTAACCAGTGTCATGTGATCTGCTCTGTGATCCAGTCAGCCTTTTTTTTTTTTCTATTTTACTGTTTCCACAGAATTCTTGTCAGAGCCCTTTTATGTTGAAGAAGATGACTAATGATGTTTTCTTGTTTTAAAGGAACACTCCCCCCCACCACCCACCCCACTAGCTGTTCTGAATCTTTGTTGCTGCTCTCTGGCTTTCTCCAGTTGCAGTGAGCTGGGGCGCCTCTCTCGTTGCAGTGCATGGGCTTTTCACTTTTGTGGCTTCTCTTGCTGAAGAGCACAGGCTCTAGAGCATGGTTCCAGTAGTTGTGGGCCAAGGGCCTAGCTGCCCTGCGGCATGTAGAATCTTCCCAGACCAGGGATTGAACCCATGTTCCCTGCATTGGGTGCTGCTGCTGCTAAGTCACTTCAGTCGTGTCCGACTCTGTGCGACCCCAGAGACGGCAGTCCACCAGGCTCCCCCGTCCCTGGGATTCTCCAGGCAAGAATACTGGAGTGGGTTGCCATTTCCTTCTCCAATGCATGAAAGTTAAAAGTGAAAGTGAAGTTGCTCAGTCGTGTCTGACTCTTCATGACCCCATGGCCTGCAGCCTACCAGGCTCCTCCGTCCATGGGATTTTCTAGGCAAGAGTAGTGGAGTGGGTTGCCATTTCCTTCTCCAGCATTGGCAGGTGGATTCTTAACAATTAGACCACCAAGGAAGTCCTAATAATGTTTTCTGTTTCACTAGAGCCAAAACTTCCTCTATGCTTAAATGAACCAAGAATCTCAAAAGAAGTAGTCCTTATGATTTCCATCTAATTCTCAGTCTTTATTTTTATTATAGCAGTTTTACTGATATATGGAAAAGTTACATTAATATCTTTGCAATTGTTATCTGAAATTAGACTGAAAACAAACAAACTAGTAGATATTTAGTAAGACAACTGAGTGAGACTTTATCATCAAAATGAACAAATTAGTCAAGCTATCCAGGTTTTTGTCTTTGGTCATCACACAAAAAGCAAGTCAGCCTTGAGTCTGAAACTTTAACCTAGTGTACTTCCCCCATCCTGTATTATTTTGAACCAAATCCTAACTATCATATGATTTTATCATAAATATTTCAGTATACCAAAACGTTTGATTAAGGGCAATTATGTCAGGAAATTGGGTTGGTTTACAGGGGCCAATAGTTTTGTGTATAACTCAAGTAGTAACAGTGATTTATGAGGTGAGAAACTTAGAAGGTAAATAAGTATCAATTGTATAATAGATATTTCAGCCTTTCTGGACTCACTGAGAAATCACATGTTTGTTTGTCTACTCGGGTCAAAGTATAAGCCATGTGGGTCAGAGATATCCACGAAACTTGTTTCTGCCTTGTGTAGCAACCTGCATATTCACTTTTTAAAAAAGGCTCCAGAGCTAATATCAATGGGTTCCTTGATTACAGTGAAGAATGCCAGAGTTTTCAGTCACTCTTTACACATAAAAATTTTCTACTCTACATTATGCATTCAAGAAAAACACAAGTTTGACTGACATGGAAAAGCAGAATTTTGCTAATTTTACTTGTACATGTGTCACAAAACCCTTATAAGAGGCAAACATTTTAAACATTTTTTTTCCACATCCTGAAATAAAACTGACACTGTCTGAAAATGTACCATAGTTATCCTAGAGCTTTGAGAGCTGCAATTAAGATTTTCTGAGAACGAGTATGTCCCTGCTCAAGAGTAGAACAAATCTGAAGCCTTTGTGGTGTGTGTATGTATTTACTGGCTAGAGGAGGAAATGCGAAAAATGCTCTAGGGACGTGATGTGTGTTAGACTTCAAGCTGCTCCCTCTCCACGTTAGCAGGTATTAGGGGAGTAATTTCTTGGATTTGGAGGAGAGTGCAATAGGTAATTATTTTGTTTTCCTTCCCACCTCTTGCTCTGTTTTATTCCTCATTCTTTGAACCAGCCACTGAACTCACCACCCTTTTCCTATCTTTCCCCACAATTTTATGCACTGGAGCAAAGGGAAAGGGGAAGTTTGTGAAGAAAGGAACCCTTCCAGTTTTTTTTTTTCCTTCCCTTAGAGGCTCTCTGCCCCTGCTCTTGAATAATTATTGATAGTTTTATTCATTTTGTAGGTGATGGTCAAAGTGTAATTATCAGCAGTTATGAAAAAAAAGCATGCCAAACTGTCTCATGAAACTTTATTCCTGGCAATGCTATTATCTATATAAAAATGTCATGAAATTAATCAGTGTTCATTCATTCAGTAACAGTTATATACCTGTGAAGTACCTGAGTATGAGGCAGCTAGGAGGAATCAGAAATTAATTTTTAAAAATGGTCCCCGACCTTGAGAAATTTACCAAGGAGATAAAAGTTTGTCTGTACATAAAAAGTATAATACAAATTGAAATGTGGCATGTTCTATGTTGGTACTTCTTTTAAAATGGTCTGAGACCACCTCCTAAATCAAAATCTCTGGTTGCTGCACTGGAGAATCTGCATTTTAGCAAGCCTTTCAAGGTGAGTCTCATACACATTAAAGCATTTTATATGTTTTAACTTTTTTTTTTTTTTTCTGGGAGAATATGAGAAAGGAATCAATTTCAGTATAAAAAGAGTCAGAGGGCTTCCCTGGTGGCTCAGACTGTAAAGCGTGTGCCAGCAATGCGACCGGGGTTTGATGCCTGGGTTGGGAAGATCCCCTAGAAAAGAAAACAGCAACCCACTCCAGTATTCTTGCCTGGAAAATTTCATGGACAGAGGAGCCTGGTAGGCTACAGTCCATGGGGTCACAAAGAGTCGGACATGACTGAGCCACTTCATTTCTCTTCACTTCCCTGGTGGCTGTGGATGAGAAACTGCCTACCAATGGAAGGGACGCAGGTTTGAACCCCCAGGGGCAACTAAAATCAGGTGCCACAACTACTGAAGTCTGCTCGCCTAGAACCTGTGCTCTGCAACAAGAGAAGCCACCACAGTGAGAAGCCCACACACAGCAATGCAGAGTATCCCTGGCTTGCTGAAACTAGAGAAAGCTAGCATGCAGAAAAGAAGACCCAGTGTAGCTAAAAAACAAATAAATAAGAGAATCAGAAAAAAAAAGACAATAGAAAAGAAAATGAAGAAAATGTTATGACTTTTTCCAGTAATGAATAAATGACCAAGAAGAAAGGTTTTTTCCCCAAACTTTAAACTTTTTATTTTGTGTTGGGGTATAGCCGATTAATTATGTGGTAGTTTCAGGTGAACACTGAAAGGACTCAGCCATACATAAACATGTATCCATTTTCCTCCAAACCCTCCTGCCATCCAGGCTGGCACATAACGTTGAACAGAATTCCATGTGCTATACAATAGGTCCTTGTTGGTTATCCATTTTGAATATAGCAGTGTGTACATGACCTTCCAAACTCCCTAACTATCCCTTCCCCCTGGCAACCATAAGTTCATTTTCTAAGTCTGTGGGTCTCTTTTTGTTTTGTAATAAGTTCATGTGGATATGAACCTTTTTAGACTCCACATACAAGGGATGTCATACGATATTTCTTCCTTTCTGACTTACTTCTCTCAGTATGACACTTTCTAGGTCCATCCATGTTGCTGCAAATGGTATTATTTCATTCTTTTTAATAGTTGAGTAATATTCCATCACATATATATATATGTACACATTTCTCTGTCAGTGGTCATTTAAGTTGCTTCCATGTCTTGGCGCTTGTAAACAGTGCTGTGGTGAACATGTATGCATGTATATATGGGGTGCATCTATCCTTTCAAGTCATGTTTTTCTCTGGATATATGCCCAGGAGTGGGATTGCCGGGTCATATGGTAGCTCTGTTTTTAAGCAATCTCCATACTGCTCTCCATAGTGACTGTACCAATTTACATTCCCATCAACAGTGTAGGAGGGTTCCTAGAAGAAAGTATTATTAGACTCTTCTCTTGATAGCTGATGTTAAGAATGTCATGAGTTCAGTTCAGTTCAGTTCAGTTGCTCAGTCGTGTCCAACTCTTTGCGACCCCATGAATCGCAGCATGCCAGGCCTCCCTGTCCATCACCAACTCCCGGAGTTCACTCAAACTCACGTCCATCGAGTCAGTGATGCCATCCAACCATCTCATCCTCTGTCGTACCCTTCTCCTCCTGCCCCCAATCCTTTCCAGCATTAGGGTCTTTTCCAATGAGTCAGCTCTTCACATGAGGTGGCCAAAGTACTGGAGTTTCAGCTTTAGCATCATCCCCTCCAAAGAAATCCCAG
>SJYQ01006854.1:94076-149074 GCA_006410935.1 Redunca redunca
GTCCAACTCTCACATCCATACATGACTACTGGAAAAACCATAGCCTTGACTAGACAGACCTTTGTTGGCAAAGTAATGTCTCTGCTTTTGAATATGTTATCTAGGTTGGTCATAACTTTTCTTCCAAGAAGTAAGCGTCTTTTAATTTCATGGCTGCAGTCACCATCTGCAGTGATTTTGGAGCCCAAGAAAAATAAAGTCTGACACTGTTTCCACTGTTTCCCCATCTATTTCCCATGAAGTGATGGGACCAGATGCCATGATCTTCGTTTTCTGAATTTGAGCTTTAAGCCAACTTTTTCACTCTCCTCTTTCACTTTCATTAAGAGGCTTTTTAGTTCCTCTTCATTTTCTGCCATAAGGGTGATGTCATCTGCATATCTGAGGTTATTGATATTTCTCCTGGCAATCTTGATTCCAGCTTGTGCTTCTTCCAGCCCAGCGTTTCTCATGATGTATTCTGCATATATGTAGTCATTATGTAGCAGATAAATCACTTTCAATTAAAGGTTAGGTAGAAACTCCTAAATTACACAGTTAGATGAATTTGAAATACGGAAATTTTCCTTTGTACTTGCCTTTAGGTTTGAAAAACTGCTGGAAATGTCATTTGAGCTCAGAAAATTTATCTGTTTATAAAGCAACTTGGTATGACTTATGATTGAAACAGAATTGGTTATCATCAAAACCACTTTACCATGCTATGAGTTTTGCACCTAAGCACTGTTTTGCCTTGTAACTTTAGGTTGACTTTATTAAGAAACATAAGTCTGCAGCAAAACCTCATTTCCAAAGCTACTTTGTATTCAATAATAGTTCAGTTCAGTCGCTCAGTCGTGTCTGACTCTTTGCGACCCCATGAATTGCAGCATGCCAGGCCTCCCTGTCTATCACCAGCTCCCAGAGTCCACTCAAACCCATGTCCATCGAGTCAGTGATGCCATCCAGCCATCTCATCTTCTGTCGTCCCCTTCTCCTCCTGCCCCCAATCCTTCCCAGCATTAGGGTGTTTTCCATTGAGTCAACTCTTCCCATGAGGTGGCCAAAGTATTGGAGTTTCAGCTTTAACATCAGTCCTTCCAATGAACACCCAGGACTGATCTCTTTTAGAATGAACTGGTTGGATCTCCTTGCAGTCCAAGGGACTCTCAAGAGTCTTCTCCAATACCACAGTTCAAAAGCATCAATTCTTCAGTGCCAATGATAGTAATTGAGGGCAATTCTCTTTCACAAAAATTTTCAGTCTCAACCTGAGCTCAAAAAATTGTGTTAGAAACTTTACCATTGCTAAATCATTGAACCACTTCATGGTAGGGCAAGTCAGGATAGTAATACAATTCTTCAGTCAGTTAAAACTCTGTATTGACCCTTCCAATAATGAACACCTGAACAATATCAGTAACATCTGTAGCCATATCAGTAACCCATCAAGAGCCAAGGAAAACCACTCGAAATCATTTGCCTTTATGTTTAATTGATTACTGATGTTGCTCCCAGTGTCTTCAACTCCTGTAGCAACGCTTTGCACCAAAAGTGAACTTGCCAGCAGCAAGTGGCTTTCCTTGCTTGGCTCACAAATGAGCCAGTAGGAAACCTGCTTTCATTGCAGCCTTTTTTCCACTTTTTTTTTTTTTTTTTTTTGGTGAAGAAACTTTTCTGTGATGAGATATTCCCTTTAATTTTTTCCAATTTTTCTGATTGTGCCTCGCCAGTGAGTTGGGAATATTGTGACTAATATTTAGATTGGTAATTTCAGTACAGCCATAATGTCATTGTATAATAAGCACAAGGCTTTGCCATCTCATTTGATCAAAATAATGCACATTCCACTGTGCCTTAGAAGCATTTGAAGTCCACTCTGCTTGTTTTGATGTGATGGGTATGCACTGATAATGAGGAAAAAAAATGTCACAGATACCGTGATACATAAGGCACTTGAAACACTGTCAAGTTCTAACTGTGTCCATGTGATTCATAGCTCTTGAGTGGCGGTGTGAAGCAGTAATGATAGCACCGTGGAAAGTCTGTCCCAACTTACTCAACTCTGCCATTGTAAGCACATGAGCAACCACAGACAACTCAGAGGGGAATATGCATGTCTGGATTCCATAAAATGTTATTTGTGGAGACTGAAGTGATAATTTCATGCAGTCCTTCACATGTTGTAAAATATTCTTCTTCTTTTGATATTTTTCAACTACTGAAGAATGTCAAAGCCATTTTTAGCTCCCAGGATGTTAATAACAGGTGGCAGCCCAGATTTGGCCTGCATGCCATAATTTGCTGAATCCTGCTCTAGAGGATGAGCAAAGGGAAGAGTCTTTTAAGAGAAAATCTAGCAAATGGCACTGGAACTCTCAGTTCTGTGTTGAACCCAGAGAAAGCAGTTTCTGACAGTGTGGGGACAAACTTCACATATAAGTGGTTGGTAAGAAAGTGACTATGAAAAATATAAGCAATCCTTTCATGAAATTTCCCTCTGAAAGGGGACAAGGAAATGAGAGGTAGCTGGGGGATGATGTAATTTAGGAGAAAATTTGCTGTTATTGTTGTTAAAATAGGAGAGGTTTGACCACTTAACCTATATTTCCTCTTTCTTTTTTAATAAGGAAACTAATACCTATCTTAAAGTTTATTAGAAAGGTCAGATGAGATAAAGTATATTCTGTACCCAGAATGATGCCTAGCTTATGGTAGGTTCTCAATAACTGATATTAATATTCATATATGTTCATTATTTTTTGATAAAAAACCAACAGAGTTCATGCTTCCTACATTACTTTTCTATTAGATTCCTAAACTATCTTATTTAAAATCAAGACTGTACTCCTATTGAGATGTTTGGAAATTGTTAAATAAATTGGAAGTTTACCAGTTGGTCAAGATTTCATAACTTCAGGAATTTTGATTTTGTAACTCTCTCAGCTTTCTGTCTAGTCTGTGCTTAATCAATTTAGTCTGTCTCCATGTGGGAACCACTTTCCCTTTAGATCTTTTTCATAATCTTTTAAACCATAATACAGTGATACCAACCCTTATACAAATGAATCATACAAATCATATACTGATTTGGTGTATTAGTGAGTTTATTTTTGTTCTTACTAGTTTTTTTTAATGTAACTTTGTGTGTGTGTGTGTTCTGTACGTCATACATGGAGTTACCATATGACCCAGCAATTCCACTCTGGGTCCACAGGAAGATCTGTACACAAATGTTCATAGCAGCATTATTCATAATTTCCCCAAAGTGGAAATAACATACATATTCACCAACTGATGAATGGACCAATAAAACGGGAAGTAACTGCCTAACAGAGTTTTGTTGAGCCGTAAAGAAGAATGAAGTGCTGACATGAGCCACAAAGTAGATGAAACTTGAAAACATTTTGCTAATGCTAAGTGAAAGAATTCCATCACAAAAGACCACATTTTGTATGATCCCATTTATTAAATTGGTAGAATAAACAAACCTATAGAGATAGAAAGTAGATTAGTAGTGGCCTAGGAGAAGGAAATTGCAACCCACTCCAATGTTGTTGCCTGGAGAATCCCAGGGATGGAGGGGAGCCTGGTGGGCTGCCGTCTATGGGGTTGCACAGAATCGGACACGACTGAAAGGACTGAAAGCAGCAGCAGCAGGGTTTAGAAGAGAAATGGAGAATGACTGCTAATGGGTATGCAGCTTCCTAATGGCAGGATACTTTACCGTCTCTTGTTTGATAATCTGGTATCTGGAGTCTCTGTGGATATGTTTCTGTTGAATATTTTGCTGACGGGGTCTACTCATGCATCTATCTTTGGTTGTGTATGGTATTTTGTATATGAAATTTTATTTTTAGAAACAATTTGCAGCCTAGATAAATACTATGTTGCCTCAAAGAAGAATTTTGATCACTTTTTTCCAAGTACCTGGGAGAGCCTGCAATCAAGTAATCACTGTAACCCAATTCCAAGCTAGAGATTTTCTGGGCTACTCAGATGAAGCTGAGCTGTAGACAGTGCAAGGACTGGTTCACTTCCACTTTAATTCCTGGTGTGCAACCAGATTGTGTGATTTGGTGAAATTCCCTCAATTTTTGCATCATGCTATTTAGAATTAGCTGTCTAAAGGCTGCACATGATTAGGTACTAAAGTGGATTAAACAAATACTTATCTTCACTTTCCCCTGAAACTGCCCTAAAATGATAGTAATGTAATAACAAGGTAAAAACCCAAAAGGACTAAGAGAAGGGAAAAAGAGAGAACAGTAGATGACAGCTGCCTTAAATTTTGGGGGAGTCAGGACAGCTGATGGAGGAGTGATGTCTAATCCAGACAGCATGGTACAGGAAGCAGAGACCAATATGAGTCAGTTCACCACAGAATCCCACAGAATATGTGTTGTTCCCATTATCAGTCACCAGGGGTTGGGGGCAACAACAACTTGCATTCATGTTTTATGGTTCGTAATACTGTACCACCTCAAGGATATTTGAACTCTCACATGTATTGCCATAGTCTGGTCAGGTGGACCCCTGATCTAATACAACTGGACAACATTCTTATACATTATATTGATGATATTATGTGTGCTCATTCGCTGTCATGTCCAACTTTTTGTGACCCCACAGACTGTAGCTCACAAGGCTTCTCTGTCCATGGGATTTTCCAGGCAGGAATACTGGAGTGGGTTGCCATGCCCTCCTCCAGGGGGTCTTCCCAACCCAGGGATCAAACCTATGTCTCCTGTGGCTCTTGACCGGCAGGTGGATTCTTTACCACTGAGCCATTGGGGAAGCCCTTTATGACCTTAGTAAGGTCTCTTTAGCTTGATCCTCAATTTTTGAGAAAACAGTATCATCAGAGGGCTTCCCCAGTGGTTCAGCAGTAAAGAATCCGCCTGCCATGTAGGAGACTTGGGTTCAATCCCAGGGTTGGGAAGATCCTCTGCAGGAGGGCATGGAAACCCAGTCCAGTATTCTTGCCTGGAGAATCCCATGGACAGAGGAGCCTGGCAGACTACAGGCCATGGGGTCACAAAGAGTTGGACGCAACAAAGCATGCATGCATACCTATGTAGTTACCAGTTAACACACTATAGTGGTCAGATCCATGAACTTTATTTTTATTTATTTATTTATTTATATTTTATTTTATTTATTTTTTTATTTTAAAATTTTTATTTTAACTTTAGTTTACTTTACATTACTGTATTGGTTTTGCCAAACATTGACATGAATTCACCACGAGTGTACAAGCATTCCCAAACATGAATCCCCTCCCACCTCCCACCCCATGCCATCCCTCTGGGTCCTCTCCTTGCACCAGTCCCAAGCATCCTGCATTCTGCATCGGACATCGACTGGCGATTCGTTTCTTACTTGATAGTATACATGTTGCAATGCCATTCTCCCATCTCATCCCACCCTCTCCCTCTCTCTCTCCCCTGAACTTTATTTTTAAAAGGCTATTCCTAAAAGGAATACCTTGCTTTTTACTAGGAACTAGACCTACCCTGGCGACATTAGGTATTTTTATTTAAACTTAGTTAGCTGTTTCCCTTATCGAGTCACACAGGCTTGGTGTGCCCTAGGAAGAATGGTAACCCACAGTTGTTGGCACATGATCTGAAAGCCAGAGATCTACGGCAGCGTGTTGTGGGGCTGCTGCCTGCTACAGAGCCCAGAGAGGCCGGGGTTGCAGGAGTGGTGGATGGTGGAAAGAGGCCCGAGAGCAACTGTGTGGTGGAAACCAGGCTGCTTCTGTTTCCCTCCACAACTCTGGCAAGAGAGCACACACACAAGCAGTGCTCAAGGAATTTAAATAGACTTTATTAAATCATTCAATTGATCTTTGTTGAAATAATTGTCTTCTTTAATAACCACACAAAATGCCTCTGGAAGAGATGAGATGAGGAAGAGAAGAGTCCAGGATGGCTTGGCCAACTGAGTCAGTTGTGATATTGTGTTGAGACTGTGATACCTTTGCGCCTCCAGATAATGTCTGCAGACAGTTGGAACAGTACCTGGGTCTCAGGACCAGGCCTAGAAGGTCCAGGCCTAGGGTCTCCCCTCCCTCATAGCCCCTGGGAGTTATTGATGGGTATATGGAGGGGGAGACCTGTGCACAGGTGAGATAACCTAGCAGGACCCAGGAGAGACGAACAGGCCCCAGACAAGCACCCTGTGAACATCCACCCTTAACAGAGGAAGAAGACAATCCAGTGAGGTGCTCAAATGTCAACAAGAAGAGATGGGAGAAATCAGCGTTTCAGTAACCTTGAAGAGGAGAGACATTGAAAGGAATGGTCAGTAAGGCCTGAATAGTGTTGCCTGGAAATGACACTGAGGTCAGGGATCTCAGAAGTACATTGAAGTAATTAGGTGGAATCAGATAGCAAGAGATTGAGGAGATAAAATGTGAAAAAGTGGAAAGAGTAATAGATCGTTCTTTCTGAAAGCTGAGCTCCAAACAACATTGATAGTTGCCAGAGAAATAGTTTTTGTTTTGAACATTATTTTGAACATGACTATTTGCCAAGAAAACACACACATGCAAGCGCATGCACAGAGCCTGGAGTTATAAGATGATGATAACTGATGTAGCAAGTTCCTGAAAGAGAGAATGGTTCTAATCTAAGGACAGTTGTGTGGATTAGACCTGGTCAGAAGGTTCAAGGTTCACCTTTTTCTGCAGCAGTGAGGGAAGTGTCTATGTAGAGGGCTGAGAAGTAAAGCTGAATGATGAGAGGAAGACACGACTTTTCTCTTTAGAAGCTTAGCTAGTACAGGCAAGGAGAAAAAAGAGTTTCACCAGGGAATGCAAACACAGGTAAACCTATAGAGGCTTGCAGCAGAAAAGCCAATGGACTGTTTCCTCTGTGAAAGATGAAACAATGTGATCAGATAAGAGAATAAAGTGAAAAAGTTTGGAATAGCCATTGAGGAGAATGTGGAGGAGTGTCTAATAGAATTTCTGAGTAGTATTTAGACCTGGGAATATATACCCTAAATGTGCACCAATCCATAAGATTGCAAGGTTTCTAAAGCAAGATTCAGTCCAAGTGTAGAATGGGCAGGTATTTCTGTGGTGTGTGGAAAAACACCAGGAATCAAGGGCATGATGGAAGCCCTTTCAAAGTATACTTCCCCCTGCCCCCACCTCCACAGATTTTTCATAGGACAAAATATTGAGCATCTTGAGAATGGAGAATTTATCCTCTTCCAGGGCCTAGTCCCTTATATCCAGAAGACATTCAGATATTGTTGAATGATTGGATTAATCAATAAATGAAATCTGACTGCTAAACATTTCTGAATACAAGAGTTAGGTTTAAATCTTTATCTATTGGGGATGAATGTATCGATTAATCCAATGCATTAGAATTCTGTTCCAAGAGCTAATTCCCATAACTTAGTTATGCTTAAAATAATTAGACTGATAAAATCCATTCTGTAACACAAAAGTTTATTAGAATAAAAATACATGTACAGTATCCAACATTAAAATTATTTCACATGACATGTAGGTTTTACCTCCATTAGTTTTTTTTTAATGCTTTTAAAGTCTGTGCTTTAAATAATGTGCACATCTGTAAACAAATCTTAGATTACCAAAGTATCCATTAGATACTGAACATGAAAATTTAGGAATTGTAACTTATCGTTATATCCTATTGCACTAAATATTTCTGTAAAATTTTGAAGAGAGAAGAAAAAAAAAGAGATGAGAATAAATCACTTGAAATGAGGTAAGTTGTATGAAAAGGTTTTTAGTAGCAAATATCGCCAATGTTGAGATGAGAAGATTAAAAATATTCATGGAAAATTCACTTAAATGTTTGCATAGTCTAGGTTTTTTTTTTAATGAAAAATTAAAAATGAACAGAATTCCTTATTAGAAAAAGAGACAATTATCTGGTTCTACTTAAGATCTGTATACATTCTGAGTCTTTCATTTAATAAAAAGAAGTGATACAAACATTCACAAGTTTAGCAAAAAGGAAAAACAAAAGTGAAGATTAGGACCAACATTTCAAGCTGCCTTATGGAAAGAAAATTAAAAACGGAGGTAGACGGTTAAATGTATTAGTGGCCACGTTACTCAAATGACTAATTTTTGTTTTGGTAGACATTCACCAAATTTTTATGCTTGAAGCCAAACAGTAAAAAATTTAGGAGTAGAGAGTAAGACCTAACACAAGTTATTTTCCTTTTATCAGAGAAAAGTAATAAAAAGAACCCAGGCTTAAGACCCCTGTTAAAAATATGATTGTTTAAAGCACTACAGTTGATGCACTTCTTAAAGCAGGAGAATGAACTTTGTCCCTAAGCTTCCTGGGTTTATCTGAGGCAAAGCCCCAAGCCCCAGCAAGCCTGGTCAGTCAAAGTAGGACTGTAGGGTGCCCCGGCGACGGATATCACAGGTCCAGCAGTGGAAGCCTCCTCCCAGGGAATTGGCATTACGAATGTTAACCTTAATGGTACTGATACCTGCATGGAAAGAGAGAGACGTGGCCAGTTAGATGGACTCGTGTGAAGATTCTCATGGAAGTGAGCCTAAAAATGGATAGGAATCCTGCTGTTCTAACCCTTAAATCTACCCCAACCTAGGATAGTCTTTCGATTTTTACTTTCACCAATTATATTTCATCTATTCCACTGCTAATATAAAACCTTCACCAGAAAGTTAACAGAGATTCTGAAGTCTATTTTGTTCTATTGACTATTCACAAGTCAACAGGTTTCATAAGCAGACATATCGGACAAATGGTCAAAAACAATCCAAGTAGTAAAATGATAAGTCCTTTTAGAATTATGCTTTAACTACTGGGTCAGACTGTTTCTATTTTTACCATGTCAATTTAAGAAAAAAGGAAAATTTAGTCACCTTGAAAAGTTGCCTTTACCTACTCACATATAAGCAGAATTTATCTGACACAATTAGCTCAACCAGGCCACCTCAAGGAAGTAGTGGAACAGAGCTCATCTGTGTGGTATGGCCATACAGGTGCCAAAGCATTTCAGCCAATTAGTTTAATCTGGTACCATCTATATTAACATGGTGATGATGTACCTGGTGCAAGCAACCAATGGCATTTAGGAAGAATCTCTTGTGTTTGGCATAACTGGATTTTAAAAAGAAAATCTATTCTCCTCTCTCTCCAGGAACCCATTATTTTGAGAGGGAAACTAAGCTACAGAGTTGCTAAAAAGGGTCCAATGGTATAGTCAGAAAGGCAGCATGAGTCATCTGGAAAGCCCTTCCTGAGAAAGTGAGACTGAGCAGGACTTTGAAGAATAAAAATAGGGTTTTGACATGGGTTAAGGATTGGGCTTTTAACCACAAGCATATGTTTCCTGATAGAAAGACATACCTATCTTAGATGGCTACAGTTGTATTAGCCCTAAATTGGAGAGAATTCAATTTGCTTTAACAAGTTCCCTATGTTCAAAAAGATTTTATTAAAAATAAAACTATATGGCTTCCCTGATGGCTCAGTGGTAATGAATCTGCCTGCCAATGCAGGAGATACGGTTTGATCCCTGGTCTGGGAAGATCCCACTTGCTGTGAAGTGACTAAGCCTGTGGGCCACAACTATTGAACCTGTGCCCTAGAGCCCAGGAGCCGCAACTACTGAAGCCCGTGCACCCTGAGCCTGTGCTCTGCACTGAGACAAGCCACCACAATGAGAAGCCAGCACACTGCAACTGGAGAACAGCCCCTGCTCACTGCAACTAGTAAAAAGGCCATGTAGCAACAAACACCCAGCGTGTCAAATAAATAATAAAATTTTTTTTAAGTTATAAATAAAATATTTGGTACTTTATAGTATTTTAAGTTGAGAAACTATAAAATCTTAATGGATAAGGAAACTTAACCCAAGCGATTAAAAGCCAGAGGGGAAAAGTGTCATAGCATTAGGGGTGAAATAATTAGGTTGGGTTCAATCTAAAACTAATAAGCTAATCCTTTTTGACTGATACTTCTTTAAAGAGAGATGTTTCAAAGAGCAAACAATCTCTTTTGAGTAGCACACCTGAAATATAACACATAAAACATGACTTGATTTCAACAAGTGTACTGCCTGGCTTTATTTAACAAATATGTGTCAATGTCAAATATGTGATATGTCAAACAGAATGATACAGAGTGATAAACACATTCTTCTGCACCCTAATAACAGCCATATGAAAACTCTTTTAACACTTTCTCAGTATAGAATAACTGGTCTAAATTTTGAATACCAGGAAAACCAAACTCCCACCCAAGTAATAATTAGTCCTGCTTTTTTAGTTCAAAGCTGAAATGATTTACTGACACTCTTTATTTCATTTGTTTGTTCACATTGCTTATCTAAGTTATCTGTATCATTATATGTCCTTTAAAATATGTAATGACAATTAAATTACTTTTAAAGGATCCCGACAATTTCTTTTTTAAAATAATTTTTTTGGCTGTCCTGGGTCTTCATAGATGTGAGGGCTTTTCTCTAGTTGTGGTGAATGGGGGTTACGCTCTAGTTGTGATGCTCAGGCTTCTCACTGGGGGGTTTTCTCCTGTTGCAGAGCATGGGCCCTAGAGTGTGCTGGCTTCAGTAGTTGCAGCTCCCGGGCCCTAGAGCACAGGCTCAGTAGTTGTACTGCACAGGCTTAGCTGCTCTGCGGCAAGTGGGATCTTTCTGGATCAGGGATTGAACCCGTGTCTCCTGCACTGGCAGGTGGATTCTTTACCACTGAGCCACCAGCGAAGTCCAACAATTTTTCACTTGGGAAAGAGACAAACCATCTATGTGCTCATCTGCAAAGGGGTAATTCTCCACCCTCAGGCACCAGGAGGTTAGATAAGTCATAGAAGATTGATACATTACTGCCAAGGGATATCTAAGGAGCCTGGGATGCATTTCCAACCTTTTGAGGTTGTGACTATTGGAAAGAAGTATACTGTCCATCCATGAAATAATAATGTGGTACTTCTAAAAAGAATAGAAATTTAATTCGCTAAATCACACATCAGACCTATCATGTCACTTCTTATCATTTAATATTTTCAAATATGGCAACGTGTTTCATTTATTGTACATACCCAGCTTTTCAAACATCTTCTGAATTGGGACCTCGTTGGCATCCACCATAACACGCTTTTCATCTAGCATTAAGACATTCATGGAAAGCCATTTGGAGGACATCCAGAGTGGGTGATCTAAAAATAGTGACAACTGTTAAATCATGTCTGCTGCCATTCTTGGTTAAAGCAAAGAAGGTTCAAAAGTGAAGAATATTCAAGTGACAGCTCAATTCTTCCAGTATTTCAGTTTCCCTGTGAAGTTTTATTTTAATTCTAAGGCTATCTGTAAAAGTTGTGAATCAAGACACATTTGGATTTCACCTTGTTGTCTTTAAAAACTCGTTTCTTGCTTTCCGTGATGTTGCTTTATACTGATTTTTCCTGTATTTTCAATTTCATTTTCTATGGAAGGAGAGGTTGTGAACACAAGTCTAGTCTTGTTCTAGTACCTATAGCCCCAAGCGCCAATTTATTCTTTACTGGGAAAACATTCTAAATTGCTAATATGTGGGCTGCTGTCTATAGGCGGAAAATGCTTGGCCACTGAAGTAATCATTGTAGGCTATGAGTATACAAAAGTAAACATACCATCTGGGATGACTGGTACTGGAGGAGTAACTATGGTCCATCCTGCTTTCTTGAAAAGATCAATCTGCAAGACCAAAAAAAACCCCCCAAACCCAAAGAGACTTAAATCTTTAAAAGATACTATTCTTATTCTTGACCTCCGGTAGTCCTTATGATTAACAGTTCTTTTTGAGACTCTGTCTTCTTAAATGCCAAAATTAAAAAATTAAAATTTCAAAACATTTGGATGATTTTGTCTGAATCTTAGTTAAAATGTACACAAAGTCCTCAGATTGCCAGATTAAAGTTAAAAAAGAGAAAAGTTAAAAGCTTTAAAAAATATTCTTGTGCTTTTCACAGGTTTCAGATATTTGAAAAAACCAACGACACTTTCTTTGAGAAATTTTCATTAAAGAAAATTAAAATATTTCTTATTTGTAAGAACACAGAATATGACTATGCAAACCCACAGTCCATCCACTTCACAGTCTGTCACCTTGAAACTGTGATCATGGTATAAAAACAGATGTTAGGAGTGTACTCCCAAAGAACTATAACTGTCCTTAGTGACCTATTACAACCCAACCATTCCTATGATCATGTACCCACTTAGTATGTCGATAAATTATGTCTTAAAATATTTAATATGTATAATTTATATAAAATGAAATGAATAGGTAATTGTTGTCATTGGATCTATACATATGGAATGGAAATGAACAATGATATGGTAAAATAGTTAATCTCACAATGGTGTACTGCAACCCAGAAATAACACAAAATCACTCACCGCCCAGTTGGAAGTAGAGGGTAGTGGGCAGAGGTAGGAGGCTGCAGGAGCAGCAGCTCCATTCCTCCCTGCAGGGTGGAGGTGGGGGGCTGAAAGGGTCCCCACTAGAGAGGGAAGAAGACACCCACTACCCAGTGGTGTGACCCCAGACATGCAGAGCTCATCTTGTTTGCAATTCAGCTGCTGAGGAACCTCACCTGCAAGTTATGAGTTAATACTACTCTGTTCAAAAAAACACACACAAATGCACAAAATTGAGACTCTGGCAGCAGCAAGCAGACAAAGTTAAAGTCTAATTATCACAATTACAAATGTATATTTCTGTGTTGGACATCCTGTAGTAAATGTAACAAGCAATCCAGTGTTTGATAATAATAGTATTGAGCATTGCTGACTCTGTCATTTAGAACCATTAGGAATCATGGAAGTGCTTAAAATAAAAGTGGCAATTCCTTCAGTTGCCAGACTCTATATGTTTTCCAGAGTCCTAAGAACTCCCCTACCTGGTGACATGGTCGGTCAGGGTTGGAAAGTACAAGACCAGGCCCAATGATATTGAAGGTGGCGTCAATGTGCATTGGATTGGGGTCTTTAAAGGAAATAATGTGCACTCTGTAGTCTGGAGCGAGATGCTTACGCATCCATTCAATGCCCATGTAGTTTGTAACCTGAAAATAGAGAGAGAGAGACATAAGCCTGTAAAAACTTGGTTCTGTGTTTAGATAAGTAAAAACGGGGTGAAAATATTTTAATTTGGAAATTTAAAATATAATAGTAAAGTGAGAAATTGCCAAGGCAGCCTTTGTCAACCTGGCTTCTTTGTACGAAGATATCTCTTCCAGCTCGAATGAAATCAGCAGCATCAAAGCATGGCTCAAACTCAGTTGTCACAAACTTTCCCTGAGCGGCCAATTTGTGTCTGTCTTCTACAGAATGGATGGGGTAATCCTAATTGGAACAAGAACGGACACACACAATGCATTGGTTCATGAGGAAATGGGCCTTTATCATTAAGAAATTAGTTCAATGTCATCATTTCCCCCAATATTACTACCCTGTTCTAGACTAAAACATGCCTGGGAAGATGTAGGCCTATGCTAAGCAAACCAAAATAAACAAAACGAACAAGAAAGAAATTTAAAAACTAGTAGAGAAAAGTTTTTGATATTCAATACTTGGAAGCAAGTGATACAGAGGAATACAGATGAAAATATTCCATAACCCATACGTTGACTTATGAAGCTATCCACAGTATTGAAAATCAACAGGATGAAGCCATTCTGTTCTTTTAGAAAAGGAATTTGGCCCTGAGCCTAACTCTTACCATAAAATGAATTGCCATGCATCCCCAACTAAATCTGATTGGGTGTGTATATTGGGTAACACATTCATTACTTACTTCTGTCTTTTTTTCTTTTTTCACTTTTTTGGCTACTCCGTGCAGCATGTGGGATCTTAGTTCTCTGACTAGGGAATGAACCTGCACCCCCTGAGTTGGAAGCATGGAGTCTTAACCACTGGACCACCAGGCAAGTCCCACTTACTTCCGTCTTTAAATTAATAGAGGGTTTAAAGAAATTTTGGCTTTTCGATTCTTTACATAAGTGATCAAATAGTAAGTGATCTAATAAGGGACATATACACTTCCTTTTACTGTAAATATGGCCTACAGACCAAATTCTTTTTCTAGAAGAGGCTGAAGTTCAGCCTAGTGACTCTTCTGTCTCCACCACTGAATAGGTACGTGCCTTTAGGCAAGTATTCTTCCCTGTAATGGAATGAAGCTATTCCCTAAGGTTGTGAAAAATAAACAGGACTGAAGAGGTAAATAAAGTGCTTAGCTCAAGATCTGGCACATGGTAAACCACAATAAGTGGTAGCTATTATCACAATATAATTTACTCTTATTTTCATCATAAGACAATCATTTATTGAAAAGTAGGTGATCTCAGTTTCTGAAATACATAATAAATACAAGGTAACAGAGAATCTCTCAGTCTCTGTGGATTATTTAGAAAAGTTACTAATAAGCTTTCCTACAACTGAGGACTTACTTGGTCATAAAGCTCATCAGCCATTGTGGGCTTAGGAGCCGTTGTCCACTTGGCCCCACGGCGGAAGTAGTCTTTGATAATTGCTCTGTATGCACGGTACTCAAAGAAGCGAGAGCGCCAGGCCATGGGAGCCTCGATAATCTCATTTCCCACAACTATCAGGATGTCTCGAGGCATCGCACCATATAAACCTGTTAAGCCAGAAAATTCCAGAGCAACCTCAGTGATGCTGATTTCCAAGACAGAAGAGTCTACATAATATGATCCCTTTCTTTGGTAAAAATAAATAAATAAATAAAAATTACAGAAAACTTGTATGTGTATAATATATATAATTACATGCAGATGAAAAAATATTAAATGATACATGCTAGATAATGTTAACATGAATTCTGTATGGGGATGATGAAGCCAAAAAAAGAAGAAAGGAAGAAAAAAAGGGGAAAAAAAAAAAAGCACCTCTTGTTTGAAGAGATATTAAACCAAGTTTTCACCTTTTTAACTCCTAACAGTGTTTTTCAGGGAATATCAGTACTACAAGATGAAAACTGGGCCAAGGATCACTTTTACAACTGTAAATTAGAACACTGAACTCAGGGACGAGAACAATCTTGCAAGAATGTCAGTTGAAAATAAGATGGGAATGTCTCTGTCCCCCCCACTTTAAACAAATTTTTACATTTTATTTTTAAACTCATTCACATGTTTTTCGTGTTCTTTGCTCACGATTTTTCTTGCATTCAAGGCACTTCTAGGATTGGTCTCCTGCTGCTGAGGTACATCCAGTGGTAAGCAGTAAACCAGGGGTGTGCAGGGATCCCTGATTTGTAGTGAATGTATTCCCACCATGTTCTATTCCCCTTTTAATTTCTGTTCTTGAGGAAAATTAAATGGAATCCACTGTTCTTATGAAAGGAAATGCTCAGGAGGTTTAGAAAAAACTTCTGGAGACTCTAGATTTACAATGGAGTTGAGAATGTATGCATCTCAGTCTTACCAAAAAGAATTAGACTGTCCCTAAATAATCTTTAAAGTTTTGAAAGGTTATTAAAACAAAGGAATCTCTGAGAAATAATCAGAGCTTTCCCCTTACACATTGAGAAAAATGAAAAACTTTAAACACTAGCAGTTTAAATATTCAACATGACTTACCCGTAGACTCAAAATCAGGAGTTTTATACTTCAGTGACCAGTCAATAGGGTCAGGCCTCCTCACTGTCACTCCTTCCATTTTTAAAATATTGCACATTTCTTCAATTTCAGCAACAGCCTTTTTTACATGATCTTTGGGAAAATAATTGCCCCCATACTTTTGGTAAAAAGGCCAGTAATTGTCATATGTGTTGGCCTAGAACCAGAAGAAAGTAAATGAAACTTAACAGGAAAAAAATACAACTCAAAACAGGTTCATAGGTTGTGAACAATAATTTGTATAACTTGAACTAAGACTGAGACTACATCTGGTCTAGTGTTCATCCCCAGAAACAAGCACACCTATTGACTCTCTGGGGAGATAATCAATATTTGTTGACCGAAGATCTCTAAATTCTCTTGATGTTTTGAGAGCTTTTCTTCCTTCTGCCTGAGATCTCATGCCTTACCACGCACAACACGACTGCCCTCACAGGGGCTTGGAATGCTCTCGGGCCAGTGTTCACGTGCTACACAAACAAAATAGGACATGGTGCTCCCAGTGGACAGTTGCGATGAAGTCAAGTAAGAGAACAAACAGAATAGATAAAGAGAATAGAAGATAAAACCGTGGGCTGTCCATGCATCCCAGAATTTTGTCTAAAAAACAGCACTTCAGGACACTTTGTAGAAAAATAGGACACTGCTCCCTTAAAGGTTAGGGACATGCTCTCAAATATGCTTTGTTTCTCTTAAAAATCCATCCGTGATTATTTTCTCATTCAACAAAATCACCACTTGGCAAAACTGTGCAGCGATACAAGTCTGCTTTTAGTGTTTCCTGTCCTTCCCCGCCAACATGTCTCTCCCCACCACAGCTCTTCTCTCCCCAGTCCATCCAAGCTCTCCTATTGCCTCAGGTCTTTCACCATAAAAAGAAGTGATCTGATAAGCAAACTCACAAATTTTTAAGTAGCTGGAAAAAAAAAAAAAGCTTAACATTTAGGGAGTGTCCAAGGACTATCTATGCATATTAAAAGACAACTGAATGGAAAGAAGTTGAATGCTTTAAAACTGCCCAATCAATTGCCAAAAATTACTGTTGAATTAGGGGAGGTAAACCCATTCCAGTACTCTTGCCCGGAAAATCCCATGGATGGAGGAACCCGGGTGGCTGCAGTCTATGGGGTCGCACAGTGTCAGACACGACTGAAGTGACTTAGCAGCAACAACTGTAAAATGTTGGTTTTCAACAGTATAAAACTCTGAAGCCTTTTGCGTTCGGATTGTTTTGCCTGTGCCAACTTCTCAGTCAAATTAAAGAAATATGTTGGGGAATGTAGGGGATGCATACAGATATAATTTATTGAGACAGAAAAAGCAGAATTCCAATCAGAAGATCCAAATGCTAAGAAAAAGCCTTGGACCTTCATCAAAAGATTGGCAGATCAATGTACATTTGTATGTCTTAAGTTTGTTTTTTTTTTTTTTTTTTTGTAAGCTGGTGTTTTTAAAATGTTTCTTTGTATTACTGATTAACCAGACAACTATGAGTCCTAATCATGTCCTATAAGGTTTCCATCACCAATCAGACAATTTCAGACAGTGGTTAAGTGTCATAAAGAAGGGTAAATTGGGTAATGAGATAAGACTGTCTAGATGTCTAGCTCTTTAATGTCAAAGACCATATCTTTTCCAGATTTTATGTCTCTACTTCCACTTTCATCTCAGCCTGATAAATATCAAACATATGGAAGCAGACCTGCCTCTTGTCAATTCAACACCTAGGTTCACATCAATTAGGCTGGAGCTGAGCCTACTGGAGATGGACTAAAAATCTGAAAAACAGTTCTTCAGCAAACAGGGAGAAGCCAGTGAAGGTGTAAAACAAGGGCTGGCAAACTAAAGTCCATGGGCCAAACCTGGACTGCTACCTGATTTTTTGTCGATAAAGTTTTATGGAACACAGACACACACACATTCATTTACACATTGTCTGTGGTGGGTTTGCACTGCAGTGGCAGAGTTGAGAGTGGTGTGACAGAGACCTATGGTGTACAAAGCCTGAAACAATTATCTAGCCCTGTACAGAAAAAGCTTGTCAAGCCCTGTCTAAAGGATCACTTAGTTGCTTTCATTTTGAAGATCTATAGGCAAACAATAAGCTCAAATTCTGGCCCATAAACAATGTTATCAAAATTTAAAATGTGAGTACTTTTTAAGGTCAATCCACTCTTAAGAAAAAAAAAAAAAGCACAAATTAAGAGCACTCTACGGTTTTCTACTGCTAGGAAGTCCTGCAGTAGCAAGCAGAGGAGAGGATAATAATGGCTCTTTATTTTCCTCTCAGACACATCCTGGTACTACTCATCCATTCACTGCTTCCTCCTTCTCATGCCAGGCACATCTCTTACAGTCCACCAGGGGACAAGAAGCCTTTGAAAGTTTTACACTGGGTAACAGCAGAGGCGCAGCCGTGTTGTCTCACTGGACACATTCCAGAGTAGCCCATGTGACTATTTGTGCAGAGTGGAGCTTGCTTGATAAATATAAAGTAAACTTTCCTGGGAGAAAAAAAGTTATTTGAACAAGTGTGAATTCTCTTGTGTAGCTAAAACTCTGGCTAAAGGTTGGACAAAGTCTAAATGATCAGGACAGACTACATTTTCCAAGAGATAGTTGGAAATTATTTACACTTCCTTTAGAACCCTGATAAATGAGTTAGCAATCATTTACCAAGTGTCTGCAAGATTAAAAAAAAAAACCCACTATACTAAATGCTTAGCATGTGATTTTTAATAATCTGTTGCAGAGATGTGGCTGTATTCCTAGAAACTGGATAGTCATTCAGAGCCTAAAATTCTTCAGAGGTATTTGCCAAATAAATTTTAAACACTGTCTTTGGAAGGTTAGGAAATCTCAATAGAAACTTATTATTTATCCAGCTGCAAACTTACATTACATTAACCTTGATCGACTTTATATTTTTAAAATTTAGTCCTTTCCTCAAGGGCATTATTAAAAAAAGCAAAAGCAAAAAACACATATTTGATCGAAAGTATTCACTATGTTTTGCAGAATAAAAAGCCATATGGCTTTCAAAACTTGTGCTTCCTGATGACTATGTTCCTCATTCCCATAACATTTCTCTAGCACTTATATCTTCCAGCATATCTTATGCTATAACTACCTATAATTTACTACATTATATTTTACTGGTCCCAAACTGCTTTATATAGCTGTCATTTTCCTCCAAGTAGAAGGTAAGACGTTGTCTTCTAGTCTTAATTTCTTCTCTCTCAATACCTAGTTTCATATGCGGCATAAAGCAGAAATAACCAGAGAAATGAATGAAATCAGTACTGCTAATGCTACTATTATTTACAATCATTACATCCTCAATGGACTTGGCAAACTGCATCCATACAACTATAATGAGCTGTAGTTTTTTCCTTAAAAATAATTTACATCTAACCCTTTACCTTCTTACTTAATCTCACTGGATGGATAGCAAACCGTTTAATATCTTCATTTTAGTGAGGCCCAGAAATTTGTGGAATCAAGATCACAAGGTCAAACAGCTGATTAATTGAGATTAGCTAATAAGCTTTATCAAATAATTAATTCAAAATCCTGGTCTCCTGACTTTAGCCTAGCACACTTTCCAAAAACCCATGAAATTCCAAAATACAAGGTCATAAATCAAATAACAAAGAACTCAAAATAATGTCTTAGAAGTCCGATTCCATAAGATCCCATGATATGAAAGTCAATCATTCTAAAGACAAATAGAAGGATAAACTACACCTGAATTTGAAATTTAATTTCACCCAGTCCACTTCAGTATTCTTGCCTGGAGAATTCCACGGACAGAGGAGCCTGGTGAGCTACAGTCCATGGGGCCACAGAGTCGGACACAATTGAGCAACCAACACAATTAAAATGGTTAGGTGATGAGAAATCCTTCTAAGAAAAGACTTAAAAGATCATGCCTTTTTAAAACATGTGGATGGTACATAAATTAATCTGTTCATCAAATTTCACATATCAGAACCAAAGGTAGTTTCAGAACAATCAGAAGCTTCTCTTCAAGGTCTAACTCAACAATTATTTTCTTCCTTTAGGAAGACTTCCTAATTGTCCAGCACTTGGTCACTGTTTTTCCCTTCCCTCTCCTGGCACTTGAATTCAACTGCCTTTTCAGTTAGTTACCATAAGATAGAGTAGCAATCTCAGTTGCTAAACATAAACATCATAAATATCCTCTCTCTCCAGATGGAAAGGAAGTTCTTTTGTGTTAATTACTCTGGAGCCCTGATACAAGATAGGCAACATATCTGATGATGATTTTTGTTTAATTCCTCAACCCATATTACAAATAATACGTTAACATTCAGGAGGAATTTAAGTGTACTGAAGATATATTCATAACCTATTATTAATGGAAGCCTAGACTGTGCCTGCAGTGTGGATGGAACTGTTACACCGTATACAACTAGAACACCAGCCCACAGAGGCTCTGGTCATAAAAATATTATAGATAAAGAGCACTAAGAGTTTTTAAAAGGGAAGATATTACTTGTTGCTAGGGAAATCTTGGAAGGCTTTGTGGGAGGTACCATGGGAACTAGGAAGGAAGAGGAGGAGGTTTAAACTGCAGACAAAAGGAGTTCAGGAAGGTATGTGGGAGAGTTCTATGTGGGAGCAAAGTCCTGAGGCTTGTTTGGGGAACAGTGAATAGTCTAGTTTGGTTGTTTAATCTTACAAAGTCTGCTGAAAACTGGGGGAAATTATTAAGAGGTGAGAGGCTGGCAAAATAGAGGACTGACAGAAGCAGATGAATAACAACACTGAATTCTGGTTTTAAAAAATCACTCTGACAGAAGCTGGAGTGGTTTAGATAGTATAGCAAGTAAGGGAGACCAGTTAGGACTTAATTTCCCTGGTGGCTCAGATGGTAAAGAATCTGCCTGCAATGTGCGAGATTCGGTCCCTGGGTTGGGAAGATTCCCTGGAGAAGGAAATGACACTTATAATCACATGGACAAAGGAGCCTGGTGGGCTACAATCCATGGGGTCACAAAGAGTTGGACATGACAGACTGACTAACACACACACATACAGTTAGGAGTTAACTGCAACAGTTCAGGCACCAGATGAAATCCTGACCTAAGGTAGTAGCAGAGAGATGGAACTAAGGTTCATTTTGACAAAAGACTTGTTAGATCTTGGAGAATGGACATGCAGGATGTGACTGAAGGAGGAACAAAAGATGATTCTTTGATGTTTAGCTTGAATAAATACGAATGCTAAAACCTGAAAGAAAGGAATGAAGAAGGCCCCAGTTTTGCAGAGTGGCTGGTAGCTGAACTCACATGTGCCACATTTGAGGTCCGGTGGCAACATCCAATAAGGAATTTAATGTGTTCATATGGACAGAATTCAGGAGAGAGATCTGGACCAGAGTGGAGGCGTGGAATGAAACTGTGAGAACAGCTAAAGTGAAATTCTGTTCAACCCCAACATTATAGACAGTAAAAGAAGGTGATGTGAGAAACAGTGAAAATACTAATATCCACTCCCCTACCCTCAGAAAAGGTCTCACGGAACCTGAAGGTAGGGAGTAATCCCTGGAGTAAATGGTGTCAAATACTGCAGAGATGCCAAGTAAGGTAACATCAGCCACTGGATTTGGGTGGTCCTGAGTAAGCTACAGAGAATGCATTTCCAGAGGAGTGGGGGCAGAAGCCAGACGGCAGACAGTGAACCCACGCAAACATGGGAAACCCTTGCTTTACCTTCACCTCCACAGTGAACGGTGGAACACAGGCATTTTCTGCTCTGCCCACAATCACTTCCTCTAAGGGGTCCCATTCGTTGAAAGAGGAGACAGGGCAGTCCTTGGGCAGAGGATCAGTGGCCTTGTCATCAGCTGCACAGGAATTCCGGGAGGAAGCCGTAGCTGCCTGGGTGCTCTGGAAAGTTCGCTGCACCCATCCTGTTACAGTTCTTCCAAGCTTCCAAGAACAAAGAAGAGATTATTGTGTGGTCCTGTACAGTACTTGTGGGAGGGAGAAGCAGAAGTGGGATGAAAACCCAGGCTAACACAATCAGGCATTTAAAATCTTTGCAGAGAATGTAAACAGAGATGTTAGCCTATAGGTGGGTAGTGGGGTTACAGGAGATTGTACTTTCTTGTTTATTTATACATGTACTTTTAAACCTATTTTTTTTTAGTTGGAATAACTCTTTAACAGAATATTTTGTCCCTAAAGACCATACACCCCAATTTATATCTCAGAAGAGTTTTCTGCAATCAAGCTTTAAGCACTTCTGTGCGTGATGGGTCACCCTTCTTCTCAGAAAGCCAGGGAAAGCAACCTCCCTGCCAAGTCCAGCTGGAGGAGGGAGCCTCCTTCCCCCTTCAGATCAAAGGTTACTAATATTAAGGTTTCCCCACCTCCTCAAATGAAAATATAGAAGCATTTGTAAAGGACTTTATCTTTTAGAATAATCAGTTTCAAGCCATAAATTTCTCCTCACTGACATACACTTCACATTCTTTGGTACTGCAATTATGAGAGAGTGACCAAGTGCCACGGGCTGCATTTTGCAGATGGTTCATAGTACCCTAGCCAAGATAAGGATTAACTAACCCAGGTGCAAATTTAAACGACTGGAAAGGAGATCTAAAAACTTCATAAAAGCCTTTTGAAAATGTAGAGCCTATAAATTCTAGAGGAGGGGGAGTCCCTTATACGCAGGACAAACCTCGCCCTCCCCCCACCCTCAAATGTTTGTTAAAAGTCTTAGGAAGGAGACAGGAGGGGAGCCAGGTTGGAGACCAAAACAAGAGGGAGTGACAGCTGTTCTGAGGCCAGGTGCAGGGGGAAGCCAAACTGCCCGACTATTCCAGCTCCAGGAGCTAGGGAGGGTCTGCAGGCGTGTGCCTGCATACCAGGGAAGCAGAGGGCAGGACCGGCCAGAAATCTGGGTAAAGATCGAACTCGCTCCGACTCCTCTCGCGTCTCAGGACTCCATGTTACACTTGGAACGGGCCTACTCGCTCCCCCTCTGTCCCCGAGCTCCACTCCTCCCCTTCTCCCGTCTGTCCGCTCTACACGCCCGCCCAGCTCTCTGCCCACCCCGGGCACCCCCACCCCCGAGCCCACCCTTTCACTCAGAGGTGTTGCTTGTCACCCCAACCCATCCGGTTGGGGAGGGCGGCGCCCCCTCCTCAGACAGCAGCTGTGTCCACCCGGTGTGGCCCCAACGCACGCCCCCTTCCCCAGGGACACCGCCGAGCTCCCGACAGGCGGCGGAGGCTCTTGAAGCGGAGCTTCCGAGGCGGCCCAGAAAGGACACGATCGGGCAAAGCTGGCGGGGGACAGCGAGGGAAGGAGAGGGGGAGAGCACGCGACCGCCCGACGAGGCGGCGGCGCACGCACCCGAGACCCGATGTAGTGCAGCGCTTCGGCCCCGCGGCTCCCGCCGCGCAGACACCGCACCCGCAGCATCGCCCTGCGCCCGCCTGGTCCTCACGCCGACCGTGTCCGAAGCTCGGCCGCCTCCGCCCGAGCCTTCTGAGAGCGCGCCCGCGGCGGGGTGTCCTGGCGCGCGGCCTTTTGTAGCCTCGCCCCGCCCCGGCCGCCCCCCGTGCGCCCTATTGGCTGCCGGGAGCAGGTGGCGGGGCCGCCAGAGTTAGGAACTGCGCGGACCGCGGGGGCGCGGGGCCGAGTCGGCGAGTCCTTCGAAACGACCTTTTGTTAGCGTGTTGATCCGCCCACTGACTTGTGCCGTGGCCTGTCGGGGCCCCTCGAACGACGGAGAGGGGGACGCTACTTCTGAGGAGGCTATGTAATGAGATATATATATATATATATAATTTAAAATTCACATATATGGATTTAAATATGCAAAGAATGAGTACAGCCTCAAGTTTAAGTTCATCTCGGCGCACAGGCTGACCCAGTCCCCCCCATTTTGCAGTGAACGAAACCACCTCAAGATTTGGGAGCTTCTTAGAGCAACACCGGGATGGAGACTAGAGGGGATTAGGTCTGTAACTCCAGTCACCCTCTCCCGGGGTGCTGCGCTGTCCACCCACTAGCCGGTTGGGTGCTCTTTGGATTACGTGCCTTTCCAATAATCATTGGCCGTGTGCCCCTGGCTTGAGAAACTCAGGAAAACAAGATAAATGTGGGCCAGAAACTAAGGGAGGATCTCAAGAGAGTTTTTCCCTTTTCCTTCGATTTTATGTTTTTAAATTTTTGTTTCAATTTGATAAGGGTACATTTGTTAGGAAAGCAGCAATCCTAGGAGCGTGAGGTTTTAGTTGCTGTGGATTTGTGTACAACTGGAGAACTCGCTTTAACGTTTAAATTGCTAGAAGGACAGGAGACAGAGAGATTTGAGTATTTCATGTCTGTACAGACAAAATAATGTAATTGTTTATTTTTAATGAGCTGTCTTTTAAATTCTGGTGTCTCACACTTGTTTTCCACTTCACTGACAGAAGGCCCTAAGACAAGCAGGATAACATTGTGGAAACAGCCAGGGAGAGGGAGTTGGGAAAACTGGGTTCTGGTCTTGACTCTATCATAGACTACTATGTGTCTTCTTGAGTTGCAATCTTCTTATCCTCAAAAGGCGAACAATGGCATTTATTGTCTCCAGCACACAACTGGGCCAAAAGGAGAGACTGTAACATAGAATTTAATGTAGCACTAAGAGCTATATGAATGTGAGGTAATATTTCAGCAACTCTAACAATAAGGAGGCCTCGGAATGTGATAATAGGGTGAAAGGAGCCAGTAAACCTCGGTTCCGGTCTTAGGTTTGCTGCTCACTTGCTTTGTGACCTGGGATCAAATTCTTTCACCTTTCTAGTAAAGGTTTTTGGAAATCTCGAACATTTCTCAAAATTTACAAAATGCCTTCTCCCTACGATCAAATGCTGCCACGTCTAAGGTCTAATTCTCTCAGTGTGGCCAGAGATGTGTTGTTGCTCCTCAACAAAGGGATGTAAGGGGACAGGAAGTCTACACACATGATTGACACTGTATGTGTGTTAGTTGCTCAGGCGTGTCTGACTCTTTTGTATCGCCATAGACTGTAGCCTGTCAGGCTCCTCTGTCCATGGAATTCTCCAGGCAAGAATACTGGAGTGGGTTGCCATTCCCTTCTCTGCGGGATCTTCCTGACCCAGGGTGGTCTCCTGCATTGCAGGCAGATTCTTTACCATCTGAGCTAACAGGGGCATTACTCAGTTCCATTTCCATCTGAGATCTGACATGTCCCTCATTAAAGACACCATATTAATTTTGTAGAGGTAAGAACTGAGAATGTCTGGATATAATAAGACTAGGGTGTTTTAAGATTTACATTAAAAAAAAAAACATTATAGCCATAGAACATCCCCTTATCTCCTGGAAACCAGAGAAAGTTGTATAAGGTGTATGGATAGAGTCCCCCAAACTAATTGTACTACTGCTGTAAAAACAAATCAAAGCACTTTCTCACCCTTTCCTTCCTTTCCTATTTATTAATTTATTATTATTATTTTGCTTTGAAAAAGTTTCTGTAGCAATTTTCAAACTGACCTCATCAGTTGGAAGCGCAAGTCTTCCAAACTGGTTTGTTTGTGTACTACTGAGCCAATTCTCCACAGTATTGATGGTGGTATAATACCTATTGCCTTGGTCTTTGGTTGCTGCTTTTTCCATAGAAATGACATAGACTGTGAACTCTGCTTTTTTATCTCTCATTGGTAATAGGTTGATGTGACACCAATAACTTTTAACTGAACCAGTACTTGTCAAGAATCTTGGTGGTCTCCTCGCTAACGGTTATACATCAGTTCAGTTGCTCAGTAGTGTCCGACTCTTTGCAACCCCATGGACTGAAGCAGGCCAGGCTTCCTTATTCATCAGCAACTCCCAGAGTTTACTCAAACTCATGTCCATTGAGTTGGTGATGCTGTATAACAATCTCCTCTGTCATCCCCTTCTCCTTCCACCTTCAATCTTTCCTATCATCAGGGTCTTTTCAAAAATGAGCCAGTTCTTTGCATCAGATGGCCAAAGTATTGGAGTTTCAGCTTCAGCATCAGTCCTTCCAATGAATATTCAGGAATGATTTCCTTTAGGATGGACTGGTTGGATCTCCTTACAGTCCAAGAGACTATCAAGAGTCTTCTCCAACATCACAGTTCAAAGGCATCAATTCTTTGGCATTCAGCTTTCTTTATAGTCCAACTCTCACATCCATACGTGACTACTGGAAAAACCATAGCTTTGACTAGATGGACCTTTGTTGGTAAAGTAATGTCTCTGCTTTTTAATATGCTGTCTAGATTGATCATAACTTTTCTTCCAAGGAGCAAGCGTCTTTTAATTTCATGGCTGCAGTCACCATCTGCAGTGATTTTGGAGCCCAAAAAAATAAAGTCTGACACTGTTCCCACTGTTTCCCCATCTATTTGCCATGAAGTGATGGAACCAATGCCATAATCTTACTTTTCTGAATGTTGAGTTTTAAGCCAGCTTTTTCACTCTCCTCTTTCACTTTCATCAAGAGGCTCTTGAGTTCTTCTTCACTTTCTGCCATAAGGGTGGATATTGGAGGTTATTGATATTTCTCCTTTCAATCTTGATTCCAGCTTGTGCTTCATCCAGCCCAGCATTTCTCATGATGTACTCTGCATATAAGTTATATAAGCAGGGTGACAAAACACAGCCTTGACATACTCCTTTTCCTATTTGGAACCAGTCTGTTGTTCCAGCTGTTGCTTCCTGACCTGTATACAGATTTCTCAAGAGGCAGGTCAGGTGGCCTGGTATTCCCATCTCTTGAAGAGTTTTCCACAGTTTATTGTGATCCACACAGTCAAAGGCTTTGGCATAGTCAATAAAGCAGAAATAGATGTTTTTCTGGAACTCTCTTGCTTTTTCCATGATCCAGCAAATGTTGGCAATTTGATCTCTGGTTCCTCTGCCTTTTCTAAAACCAGCTTGAACATCTGTAAGTTCTTGGTTCACTTACTGTTGAAGCCTGGCTTGGAGAATTTTGAGCATTACTTTACTAGCATGTGAGATGAGTGCAATTGTGCGGTAGTTTGAGCTTTCTTTGGCATTGACTTTCGTTGGGATTGAAATGAAAACTGACCTTTTCCAGTCCTGTGGCCACTGCTGAGTTTTCCAAATTTGTTGGCATATTGAGTGCAGCACTTTCACAGCATCATTTTTTAGGACTTGAAATAGAGTTCAACTGGAATTCCATCACTTCCACAGTTTGGTTTTTACTGATGCTCCCTATGGCCCACTTTGGATTCCAGGATGTCTGGCTCTAGGTGAGTGATCACACCATCATAATTGTCTCACTCGTGAAGATCTTTTTTGTATAGTTCTTCTGTATATTCTTGCTACCTCTTCTGCTTCTGTTAGGTCCACACTATTTTGTCCTTTATTGTGCCCATCTTTGCATGAAATATTCCCTTGATATCTCTAACTTTCTTGAAGAGATCTCTAGTCTTTCCTATTCTATTGTTTTCCTCTATTTATTTGCACTGATTGCTGAGGATGGCTTTCTTATCTTTCCTTGCTATTCTTTGGAACTCTGCATTCAAATGGGTATATCTTTCCTTTTTGCCTTTGCTTTTCACTTCTCTTCATTTCACAGCTATTTGTAAGACCTCCTCAGACAACCATTTTGCTTTTTTACATTTCTTTTTCTTGGGGATGATCTTAATCTCTGTCTCCTGTACAATGTCACGAACATCTGTCCACAGTTCATCAGGTACTCTGTCTGTCAGATCTAGTCTCTTAAATCTATTTTTCACTTCCACAGTATAATCATAAGTGATTTGATTTAGGTCATACCTGAATGGTCTAGTGGTTTTCCCCACTTTCTTCAATTTAAGCCTGAATTTGGAAATAATAACATCCACAACTGGTTGTTGGTTTTGCTTTGGCTCCATGTCTTCATTCTTTCTGGAGTTATTTCTCCACTGATCTCAAGTAGCATATTGGGCACCTACCGATCTGGGGAGTTCATCTTTCAGTGTCCTATCTTTTTGCCTTTTCATATTGTTCATGGGGTTCTCAAGGCAAGAATACTGAAGTGGTTTGCCATTCACTTCTCCAGTGGACCACATTTGGTTAGAACTCTGCACCATGACCCCTCCGTCTTGGGTGGCCCTACACAGCATGGCTCATAGTTTCATTGAGTTAGACAAGGCTGGTCCATGTGATCAGATTGGTTAGTTTTCTGTGATTGTGGTTTTTAGTCTGTCTGCCCTCTGATGGAGAAAGATAAGAGGCTTATGGAAGCTTCTTATCTTTCTTTAAATTATGAATAAGAATAATATTATGAATATTATGCATATTCATGTCTAATAGTAGTATACTCCTGTAAGTTAATCTAAAGGCATAATTTATGGTAATATGGCTGGATGGGGGCAGGTAAGAGGAGAGAGAATACAGAATACATCAGAAGTATGGCAAATGATTCTTTCAGTTTCTCTCTCATTACTGTTGCTTTGGGGATATGCCCACCTCAACCTGGTTCCAACCAACAAAGTAAGGAGTTTTTGAAATGTGTCCTGAGATTAAATCAAAAAGCTTGCATAGTCACTGGGTCAAGAAAATAAGTAACAGAAGAGCTTATTGTAAGAATTCTTTATTTCACTATCAGAATCTATGCATAGGAAGCAAGCATAATGTATTCCTAGAACTTAGAGATACATATATTCTGTGAAGCCCATAACACACACACACACACACACACACACACGTGAGATTGGCAATCGGCAGAAGTTACCCACGCTGAGACATTTGTATCTTGAGTTTATAAGAGACAGGATATCTCTCAAATCAGAAAAAAGTGAGATTACTTAATTTCAAACAGATGACTAAAATATATTCTCATGACTGGAATGTAATTTAAAGAAAGATGCAATTTTTAAGAAGTCCCATTTGGACTGAATTAATCAAATATCCTTGGAAGGGCACACAAGACATGGATAATATAAATTCACCCTGGGGCAGGGGCCTGGGTGACTGGAGGACAAGGCAAGAGGGAGATTTTTTCACTCTCTACCCTATTGTACTTTTACATTTTGAACATACGAATGTGCTACCTAATGAACAAATCAATATTTAAAGGGCTGCATTTATAGAGGTATGACTGTCAAAATGGAGTTTTTTACAAAGGAAACCAGAGTGTACAATCTGTCAGAGTCTATTCATCCAGCTCTAACTGAGGATAGAGTCAGAATATTCTGGTTCCTGGAAAGGTTGATATCCACTGAAGACAGGAGTAACTTCATGGGTTTTGAAGTCATTCTTTAAGAATATTTCTTTTATCATTTAAGAATATTTACTTCCTTCAGACTCTGAGTTTACCAAGTAACATTCTCATTCTTGGGAACCTTGGCATGGGGAAGGGGTTATCTTGCAGGATGAGGACAAAGTGAAAGACAGGGCTGGAAAGATAAAGCCTTCATTATCAAGCATTAAATCATTATTTAGCTTATCCTTCAAAGTCTGCTGAGTTTGGTAGGTGTAGCTCAGTACTTGCTCTCAAAGTATGTTCTTCTTAATGTTCTCTGTTTCATGCCTGCCTGCCTGCTTGCCTATTAATTCTGGGTAAACTGGTGAAATTCAGTTTCTGGATCTGAGATGCTATAGGTCTGACTTGCTCTGACAACACCATGTTCTCTGACCTCACGGTGTCTGTCACACTGCACTCGAATTGCCTGCTCATCTGTTTGTCTCTTGTTGGGCTGTTAGCTCCCGAAGGGCAGGGAGCCTGTTTGATCTGCCACTGTATCCCAAGCACTTGTTGTTTAGCTGCTAAGTCGTGTCTGACTCTTTGTGACCCCATAGACTGTAGCCCACTAGGCTGCTCTGTCCATAGGATTTCCCAAGCAACAGTACTGGAGTGGGTTGTCATCTCCTTCTCCAGGGAATTTCCTGACCCAGGGATTGAACCTGCGTCTCCTGCATTGGCAGGCGGATTCTTTACCACTGAGCCTCCTGGGTATCCCAAGCACACTACCTGATGAAACATAGGCCCTTCGTTGATTGTTCAAGGAAGGAGGTGCTGCTCTGGAAGCCCTCACTCTTTGATGTTTGTCTTGCAGTCATTGATTTCCACATCCTTTACGTCTCTAGAAATCCTCTGACATAGCGTCAGCTCTCCCCACTATTCAGATGATTTCCGGTCGCTCTTTCCATGTAGCTCCACTCTGTCTCCGAGGGGTCTGATCTACATTTCCGAAAACTTGGAGCTCAGAATATTAGCCTAGGAGCTCTGATATCAATTTTCAGCTCTACTTTAGGCAAGGCACTCCTTCTCATCCAGCCTGAGATTTCTCATTGAAAATAAAGGAACTGAAAAAAAAAAAAGAAAAAAGAAAATAAAGGAACTAAAAAAAAAGAGAAGAAAAGAAAGGAACTGGTCACTAGATAATCAATATGTTCCCTGCTGGCTCTAAAATTGCTAAACTTATATACAGTATTTTGTCAGCACCTCACACTCTTGTGTTTGCTGTGGAACGCACCCCAGCCCTTCTTCCTGACTCTTGTCAATGACGTCTTCATATTCTGGTCATTTCAGCTTGAAATTCTCTAGGCATCTTTGACTCATCCCCTTACTCTAGTCCTCCATATCCAATGAGTTGCAAAATTTTATGAAAGCAGCCTCCTTACTGGCCTCTTACAGGTCTTTTTAGGATGTTTATTAGTTGTCAACAGCATGGGTCATTACTGCCCAGCATTTCTCAATGTGGTGGATTGTTTCTTCAGATGACAAGTGCAAAACAGTAGCTCCAATTAAGTTAAACCCAGCTTTCTTCAAGATTTAAAATAATCTCAGCTTAAATCGGCATTCAAACTGACCTGGCTTTAAGAAAATTGAGGAAAAAACATATAGAACCTGCTTCAAGGAATCTTCTAGTTTCTTTCACTTCAGTCTCTTGATACCCTCTGGAATTTAAAAATAGTAAAACTCTATTCTCCTCTTTCAAGTCCTAAGTAAACTTAAATTAAAAGGCAAAGGTCATAATGATAATATGTAATAATGTCTTGATACATGAATACATGGCAGGCAAGTTTTGTTAACAGAAAAACAACTGCATCTGTTCCAGCCCAGTCTTTTATTTTTAAATAGCATCCTTATTGAGGTATAATTCACAAAGCATTAAGTTAACTCTATTAAAGAGTACCAGTCAGCAGTTTTTAGAATATGCAGTGTTGTCCACCTATCATCACTAATTCCAGTACATTTTCATCATACCCAAAAGAAATCCTGTACCCACTAACAAACACTCCCCTTCTACCTCCTCCCAGCCCCTGGCAATCACTAGTCTACTTTTTACCTATTGATTTATCTATTTTGGGCATTTTGTATAAATGGAACCATACAATATGTGGTCTTTTGTGTCTGGCTTATTTTGATTAACAGTTTTTTCTTTATTTTTTTTTAATTGGAGCCCAACATACATTTAGGTTGCTTCCATGTCCTAGTTATTATAAATAGTGCTGCTATGAATATTAGGGTACATGTTGTCTTTTTAAATTATGATTGTCTCAGGGTATATGCCCAAGTAATGGCGTTGCTGGGTCATATGTGGTTTTCCTAGTTTTCAAAGGAATCTCCATTCTGTCCTCTACAGTGGCTGTATCAGTTTACATTCCCATCAGCAGTGCAAGAAGCTTCCCTTTTTTCCACATCCTCTCGAGCATTTACTGTTTGTTAATTTTGTGATGATGGCCATGCTGACTGATGTGAAGTAATACCTCACTGTAGTTTTTACTTGCATTTCTCTAACAATGAGCAATGTTAAGCATCTTTGCATGTGTTTATTAGACATCTAAATGTTTTCTTTGGAGAGGTGTCTGTTTAGGTCTTCTCCCCACTTTTTGATTGGGTTGTTTGTTTTTCTGATATTGAGCTGTATGAGCTGCTTATAAACTTTGGAGATTAATCCTTTGTCAGTTCTTTTCTTTGCAATTTTCTCCCATTCTGAGGGTTGTCTGTTAATCTTGTTTATTGTTTCCTTTGCTGTGCAAAAGCTTTTAAGTTTAATTAGTTCCCCTTTGTTTATTTTTACTCTACGAGTTGGGTCAAAGAGGATCTTGCTGTCATTTATGTCAAAGAGTGTACTGCCTATGTTTTCCTCTAAAAGCTTTATAGTTTCTGGCCTTACATTTGTCTTTAATCCATTTTGAGTTTATTTTTGGATATGGTGTTAGGAAGTGTTCTTGTTTCATTCTTTTGCATATAGCTGTCAATTTTTTTCCCAGCACCACTTATTGAAAAAGCTGTCTTTTCTTCATTGTATATTCTTGCCCCCTTTGTACAATATAAGATGCCCATAGGTGCATGGGTAGCATAGTGTTTTTAAGATTAATCCATACTATAGCATGTATCAGTATTTCATTCCTTTTTAAGGCCAAATAATATTCCATTGTATACATTGATATACCACATTTTACTTACCTGTTCATCAGTTGATGGACGTTTATATTATTTTCATTGTTGGCTTTTATGAATAATGCTGTTATGAACATTTATGTACAAGTTTTTGTGTCAGTGCATGTTTTAGTTGATTTTGGGTGTATATCTATGAGTGGAATCATGTTAACTCCACGTTTAACACTCGGAGGAACTGGGAAACAGTTTTCCAAAGTGGCTGCATGAGTTTTACATTCTCATGAGCAATGTATGGGCTTCCCTGGTGGCTCAGACAGTAAAGAATCTACCTACAATGCAGTAGACCTGGGTTCCACCCCTGGGTTGGGAATATCCCCTGGAGGAGGGCATGGCAGCTCACTCCAGTATTATTGCCTGGAGAATCCCCACGGATAGAGGAGCCTGGTGGGCTATGTCCGTGGAGTCACAAAGAGCCAGACGTGACTGAGTAACTAAGCACAGCACACCAGCAACGTATGAGGGTTCCAGGTTCTTCACATCCTCATCAACACTTGTAAATCCATACTTTTTAGTCATGTCCATCCTAGTAGGTATGACATGGTATCTCACCATGGTTTTAATTTTACGTTACCCCAATGGCTAATAATGTTGATGATCTTTCTATGTGTGTATTAGCCATTTGTACATCTTCTTTGGATTACTTCAGTCTTAGGACAGATAAAATTTAAAATACCTTTATTTAGAAAGGAACTGATGCCTCTTTATAGGAACTAATAGCATTCTTTCAAGTGAGGCCAAATTAATAGTTGCTTAAAAACATTAATACAAAGGGAATATATCTTTAAATAGGTGGCATAGGACTCTGGGGTTAAAAACACACTTTTATCTTTAAAAAGTAGCAAAAATTAACCTCAAAACTAAGTGACTGAGAGGAAATTCCTCTTTTTTTTCATTTTTATTGGGGTATAGTTGATTTACAATGTTGTGTTAGTTTCTGATGTATAGCAAAGTAAATCAGTTATATGTATACATCAGTTCAGTTCAGTTTAGTTTCTCAGTCGTGTCCGACTCTTTGTGACCCCATGGATTACAGCACTCCAGGCCACCCTGTCCATCACCAGCTCCCGGAGTCTACCCAAACTCATATCCATTGAGTCAATGATGCCATCCAATCATCTCATCCTCTGTCGTCCCCTTCTCCACCTGCCCTCAATCTTTCCCAGCATCAGGGTCTTTTCCAACGAGTCAGCTCTTTGCATCAAGTGGCCAAAGTATTGGAGTTTCAGCTTCAACATCAGTCCTTCCAACAAACATCCAGGACTGATCTCCTTTAGGATGGACTGGTTGGATCTCCTTGCAGTCCAAGGGACTCTCAAGAGTCTTCTCCGATAGCACAGTTCAAAAGCCTCAATTCTTTGGCGCTCAGCTTTCTTTATAGTCCAACTCTCACATCCATACATGACCACTAGAAAAACCATAGCCTGCATGAAGCACAAGCTGGAGTCAAGATTGCTGGGAGAAATATCAATAACCTCAGATATGTAGATGACACCACCCTTATGGCAGAAAGTGAAGAAGAACTAAAGAGCCGCTTGATGAAGGTGAAAGAGGAGAGTGAAAAAGTTGGCTTAAAGCTCAACATTCAGAAAACTAAGATCATGGCATCTAGTCCCATCACTTCATGTCAAATAAATGGGAAAACTGTGGAAACAGTGGCTGACTTTATTTTGGGGGGCACCAAAATCACTGGGGATAGTGACTGCAGCCATGAAATTGAAAGACACTTACTCTTTGGAAGGAAGTTATGACTAACCTAGTGAAAGAAAGTGAAACACTTTCTACTCCTTGGAAGGAAAGTTATGAGCAACCTAGACCAGCATATTAAAAAGCAGAGACATTACTTTGCCAACAAAGGTCCGTCTAGTCAAGGCTGTGGTTTTTATACATATATCCCCTCTCTTTTAGATTTCCTTCCCATTTAGGTCACCACAAAGCACTGAGTAGAGTTCCCTGTGCTACACATTAGGTTCTTATTAGTTATCTATTTTATATGTAGCAGTGTGTGTATGTCAACCTCAATCTCTCAGTTCACCCAACCACCTCTTTCCCACTTGCTGTTTGTAAGTTTGTTCTCTACATCTGTGTCTCTGTTTCTGCTTTGCAAATAAGTTCATCTGTACTGTTTTTTTAGTTTTCACTTATAAGCAATACTATACGATGTTGGTTTTTCTCCTTCTGACTTACTTCACTCTGTATGACAATCTGTAGGTCTATCCACACCTCTGCAAGTGGCATTATTTCATTCCTTTTTATGGCTGAGTAATATTCCATTATTTATATGTACCACATCTTCTTTATCCATTCCTCTGTTGATGGACAGTTAGGTTGCTTCCATGTGGAAATTTCTCTTTTAGAGTAGATAAATAAGTAATAAATACTGTTTGCTTAAAGAATTAAACAATGGGCTCACAGGAGACCTTATCACCAATATTTCTATTTTTTTGGAGGAGCCCTTGAGACTTGCTTAAGAGTTAGTGGATAATGTAACAAATCTACTGTTTTGAAAAAGGTAAAGTTATCATTTTAATATAAATGACCCCCATATCAAAAAACCCAGTTCACGTGAGAGATGAAGTATAAGGCCCTGCCTCTGAGAGTGCTCAATTAATATATGTTGACCAAATTAATTTTAAAATCACTTCTACTCTACTTAATAACAGTTACTATTTACTGAGTGCTTATATGTGCCAGATAAGAGCTTCATATATGTTATCTCATTCACTCATCTATGAGGAGGTATTCTTAAAATAATCTCATCTCTCATGTAGATGAAGAAATCAAGCCTTTAGGTTAAATAAATTGCCCAGAATCAAACAGCTGCCAAGAAACTGACAAAGAAGTTCAAACTCAGACACAGACTTCAAAGCCTGTGCTCTTACCTTCTATAATTCTTGGTTTTCTCCAGATTCTCAGGGAAATATCTATTGCAACACAAGGTATATGTGAACTCCAGCTACTTTCAGAATTAAATCTGTAAGCTCCTGTGGTGTCACATGCTTCTATTTATCTTTCAGGATATCTCTGAGTGTTTCATCTGGGGGTTATTTATCAGATAATTGTCCTTCTTAGGGTAACACTGTATCTATAAAGATTGTGTGGCAGTTAAGTGTTTGTTGCTCAGTCCTTTCTGATTCTTTGTGACCCCATGGGCTGTAGCCCGCCAGGCTCCTCTGTCCATGGAATTCTCCAGGCGAGAATACTGGAATGGGTTGCCAGGCCCTCCTCCAAGGGATCTTCTTAACCCAGGGATCTAACCTGTGTCTCCTGCATTGCAGGAAGATTCTTTATCATTTGAACCACCAAAGACATTTGTGTAATAGAGTCTTTGACAAATTGGGCTTCTACACATCACCTACAGCTGAGTCCTGAAGACAGAGAAAAACAAGAACACAGTATGAGCACTCTCACCAAGCTCAGGCATGGCTTAGACGATTTACTGAGAACGCTCCAGCAGCAAGAGAAAGCATTTTAGAGTAGGCATGTCTGTTGCTCCTGTGCTGTAGTCAAAGAAGGGAGAACACCAGAAAGGGGATAGACGCATCAGAAGGGTCCATCCCATTTTGGGATGGTTCTGAAAATAGACTACATATTCATCCCTACTGAGTCAAACCTTAAGACTTTTAGCTGGGGCTAAAATGGCTCTGGGCTACCCAGGTAGCACTATGGTAAAGAAACTGCCTGCCAAAGCATGGGTTGCAGAAGACATGGGTTTGATCCCTTGGTTGGGAAGATCCCCTGGAGTAGGAAATGGCAACCCATTCCAGTATTCTTGCCTGAAAACTCCTACGGACAGAGGAGCCTGGCAGTCTTCATCCATGGGGTTGCAAAGTGAGGACATGACTGAGTGACTGAGCGTGCCGGCAAAACGGCTCCATTCACCATGCTGAAAGAGCTGTGCCTCACGTTTCCCCATAAGGTGGCACTTCCCTTTCCTCACCCAACAGCCACTAGCTCTGCAGGTGTTGACCAGGGGTAGGCCGTGTATTATCAGAACCCAAGAATGAGGAAGGCATTTGGTCAATTCCAGAAATAGTGGAGAAATTACTGAATCACCATCATTATCTTACATAATACCACGCCACAAAGATTTCTTTGCCTATGAATAATTCCTGGGTTTGCGAAACATACCCTGGGATGCCTCAGTGGTGGGAGGGCAGCTTTCACTGGGCAGCCCTCTCCATCAGCTCATTCATTCAGCCTAAATTCCTCTCCCAGTAATTTTTCAACCCTCTTCTTAAATCTGACTCCCTGTTTTCATCTCAGGCCTAAGTCTTTAAAAATGCTAAGAAATAATAAATGAATTGCATGAATAACAACTGGAGAGTAGTTAAAGAAATAAAAATGCATTAAGCATTGGGCTCCTAAGTGAATAAATAAAAATTTTAATGAATATTTCTTAAATGAATGAATAAATTTAGGATTTAGAAGAAATCAATTTCATCCTAGGATAAAACATACAGCCACGGACTTTCCTGGCGGTCCCTTGGTTAAGAATCCACCTGCCAATGAAAGGGACACAGGTTTGATCCCTGTTCCGGGAAGATTCCACATGAGATGGGGCAACTAAACCCATGCGTCACAACTACTGAAGCCCTAGAGCCCATGCTCCATGATAAGAGAAGCAATCACAATGAGAAACCCTTGCACTGCAACTAGAAAGTAACCCCACTTGCCCCAACTAGAGAAACCCCAAATGCACCAACAAAGCTGAATGCAGCCTTCAGTAAATAAATAATTCAAACAAAACATACAGCCACTATTGAAAGTTTCAGTTCAGTGCAGTTCAGTCGCTCATTCATCTCCGACTTATTGTGAGCCCGTGGACTGCAGCCCACCAGGCTTCCCTGTCCATCACCAAACCCGGCAGGCTTACTCAACCTCATGTCCATCGAGTCGGTGATGCCATCCAACCATCTCATCCTCTGTCATCCCCTTCTCCTCCTTCCAACCATCTCATCCTTTGTCATCCCCTTCTCCTCCCACCTTCAATCTTTCCCAGCACCAGGGTCTTTTCAAATGAGTCATTTCTTAGCATCAGATGGCCAGAGTGCTGGAGTTTCAGCTTCAGCATTAGTCCTTCCAATAAATATTCAGGGCTGATCTCCTTTAGGATGGACTGGTTGGATCTCCTTGCAGTCCAAGTGCCTCTCAAGAGTCTTCTCCAACACCATAGTTCAAAAGCATCAATTCTTCAGTGCTCAGCTTTCTTTACAGTCCAACTCTCACATCCATACATGACTACCATAGCTTTGACTAGACAGACCTTTGTTGGCAAAGCAATGTCTCTGCTTTTTAATATGCTGTCTAGGTTGGTCATAACTTTTCTTCAAAGGAGCAAACATCTTTTAATTTCATGGCTGCAATCACCATCTGCAGTGATTTTGGAGCTCAAGAAAATAAAGTCTGACACTGTTTCCATTGTTTCCCCATCTATTTGCCATGAAGTGATGGAACTAGACCTTTTAATCTTAGTTTTCTGAATGTTGAGTTTTAAGCCAATTTTTTCACTCTCCTCTTTTACTTTTATCAAAAGGTTCTTTAGTTCCTCCTCACTTTCTGCCATAAGGGTGGTGTCATCTGCATATCTGGGGATATTGATATTTCTCCCAGCAATCTTGGTTTCAGCCTGTGCTTCATCCAGCTCAGCATTTCACATGATATACTCTGCATAAAAGTTAAATAAGCGGGGTGACCTTATACAGCCTTGATGTATTCCTTTCCTGATATGGAACCAGTCCACTGTTCCATGTCTGATTCTAACTGTTGCTTTCTGACCTGTATGCAGATTTCTCAGGAGGCAGGTAAGGTGGTCTGGTATTTTCATCTCTTGAAGAATTTTCCACAGTTTGTTGTGATACACAGGGTCAAAGGCTTTGGTGTAGTCAATGAAGCAAAAGTAGATGTTTATCTGGAATTCTCTTGCTTTTTCGATGATCCAACGCATGTTGGCAATTTGATCTCTGGTTCCTCTGCCTTTTCTAAATCCAGCTTGAACATCTGGAAGTTCACAGTTAATGTACTATTGAAGCCTGGCTTGGAGAATTTTGAGCATTATTTTGCTAGCGTGGGAGATGAGTGCAATTGTGTGGTAGTTTGAACATTCTTTGGCATTGCCTTTCTTTAGGATTGGAATGAAAACACCTTTTCCAGTCCTGTGGCCACAGCTGAGTTTTCCAAATTTGCTGGCATATTGAGTGTAGCACTTTCACAGCATCATCTATTACAATTTGAAATAGCTCAACTGGAATTCCATCACCTCCACTAGCTTTGTTTGTAGTGATGCTTCCTAAGGCCCACTTGATGTCACATTCCAGGAAATCTGGCTCTAGGTGGGTGATCACACCATCGTGGTTTTCTGGGTCATGATGATCTTTTTAGTATAGCTCTTCTGTGTATTCTTGCCCCCTCTTCTTAATATCTTTTGCTTCTGTTAGGTCCAGACCATTTCTGTCCTTTATTGTGTCCATCTTTGCATGAAATGTTCCCTTGGCATCTCTAATTTTCTTGAAGAGATCTCCAGTCTTTCCCATTCTATTATTTTCCTGTATTTCTTTGCATTGATCACTGAGGAAGGCTTTCTTATTTCTCCTTGCTATTCTTTGGAACTCGGCATTCAAATGCATATATCTTTCCTTTTCACTTCTCTTCTTTTCTCAGCTATTTGTAAGTCCTCCTTGGACAATCATTTTGCCTTTTTGCATTTCTTTTTGTTGGGAATGGCCTTGATCACTGCCTCCTGTACAATGTCACGAGCCTCTGTCCATAGTTCTTCAGGCACTCTATCAGATCTGATCCCTTGAATCTATTTCTCACTTCCACTGTATAATCGTAAGGGATTTGATTTAGGTCATACCTGAATGGTCTAGTGGTTTTCCCTACTTTTTTCAATTTAAGTCTGAATTTGACAATAAGGAGTTCATGATCTGAGCCACAGTCAGATCCCAGGCTTCTCCATCATTGGCTGCAAAGAATATAATCAATCTGATTTCAGTATTGACCATCTGTGATGTCCACGTGTAAGGTCTTCTCTTGTGTTGTTGGAAGACGGTGTTTGCTATGACCACTGCGTTCTCTTGGCAAAACTCTGTTAGCCTTTGACCTGCTTTGTTTTGTACTTCAAGGCCAAATTTGCCTGTTATTCCCAGTATCTCTTGACTTCCTACTCTTGCACTCCAGTCCCCTATAATGAAAAGGACATCTACAGAGTTTGAATAATCTAAGGCAATTCTGTGTCATGATATTAAAAGAAAAAGAACAGACTATGAAATTATACATGTACTATTCCTTAACCATGATGAATACCTATGCATATAAAATCCTGGAAAGAATTCACTAACATTGTTTCCTTAATTTATTTTTAGTTGAAGGGTAATTACAATATTGTGTTCGTTTCTGCCATATATCAACATGAATCAGCCATAGGCATACATATGTCCTCTCCCTCTTGAGCCTCCTTCCCAGCTCCCTCTCCATCCCAACCATCTAGGTTGTCAATGAGCCCTGTTTGAGTTCCCTAAGTCATACAACAAATTCCCACTGGCTATCTATTTTACATATGTTAATATATATGTTTCCATGCTACTGTCTCCATTTGCCCAACCCTTTCCTTTCTAGTGGAAGTGGTGAGTAGATTCAAGGGATTAGATCTGATAGAAAGAGTGCATAAAGAACTATGGATGGAGGATCATAACATTGTACAGGAGGCGGTAATCAAAACCATCCCCAAGGAAAAAAATGCAAAAAGACAAAATGGTTGTCTGAAGAGGCCTTCCAAATAGCTGAGAAAAGAAGAGAAGCTAAAGGCAAAGGAGAAAAGGAAAGATATACCTATCTGAATGCAGAGTTCTAAAGAATAGCAGGGAGAAATAAGAAAGCCTTCCTCAATGAACAATGCAAAGAAATAGAGGAAAACAATAGAATAGGAAAGACTAGAGATCTCTTCAGGAAAATTAGAGATACCAATGAAACATTTCATGCAAAGATGGGCACAATAAAGGACAGAAATTGTATGGACCTAACAGAAGCANATCTTGGCATCCAGTCCCATCACTTCATGCCAAGTAGGTGGGGAAATAATGGAAACAGTGACAGACGTTATCTTCTTGGTCTCCAAAATTACTGCAGATGGTGACTGCAGCCATGAAATTAAAAGATGCTTGTTCCTTTGAAGAAAAGTTATGACCAACCTAGACAGCATATTAAAAAGCAGAGACATTAGTTTGCTGACAAAAGTCCATCTAGTCAAAGCTATAGTTTTTCCAGTAGTATTGTATGGATCTGAGAGTTGGAGTATAAAGAAAGCTGAGCACCAAAGAACTGATGCTTTTGAACTGTGGTGTTGGAGAAGACTCTTGAGAGTCCCTTGGACTGCAAGGAGATCCAACCAGTCCATCCTAAAGGAAATCATTCCTGAATATTCATTAGAAGGACTGATGCTGAAGCTCACACTCCAGTACTCTGACCATCTGATGAGAAGAACTGACTTATTTGAAAAGACCCTGATGCTGGGAAAGTTTGAAGGCAGTAGGATACGGGGTTGACAGAGGATGAGATGGTTGGATGGCATCACCGACTCAATGGACATGAATTGGAGCAAGCTCTGGGAGTTGGTGATGGACAAGGAAGCCTGGCATGCTGCAGTCCATGGGGTCGCAAAGCATCAGACACGACTGAGCAACTGAACTGAAATGAGCTGCTAAGGAACTGTACCTGACAGGAGTTGATAAGGAACTATACATAGTGAGAGCTGACTATGACAGCTCTCATGACAAAGGAATATTTTAAGTACCAAAGTCCTAAGTTTGGAAAGATCTTGGTGTGTTTAAGGAACTGAGAAACCAATGTGGGTGAGGGAGAAATTTGCCTGAGATATGAAAGAGGTAGGTAGGAGACAAATCATGCAGAGCCTTTAGGTTATGGCAAGTTTTTGAACTTTAATTAAAACCAGTGGGAAGTAATTGGAGGGTTTTAAGGGGCACTACTGAGCAACTGAACAACTCCTTCCACCCTTCCCCATGTCCATAAGTCTGTTTTCTATGTCTGCATCTCCATTGTTGCTCTGTAAAAAGGTTCATCAGTACCATCTTTTTAGATTCCATATATATATGTTAGTATAAGGTATCTGTGTTTCTATTTCTGACTTACTTAACTCTGTCTAAAAGGCTCTAGATTCATCCACGTCATTAGCACTGACTCAAATGTGTTCCTTTTTATGGCCGAGTAATATTCCATTGTATATATGCACCACAGCTTGTTTACCCATTCATCTGTTGGTAACATCTAGGTTGCTTCTATATCCTAGTTATTGTAAATAGTGTTGCAATGAACACTGGGGTACATGTGTCTTTTTAAATTGTGACTTCCTCAGGGTATATGCCTAGTAGTGGGATTGTTGGGTCATTATGGTAGTTTTATTCCTAGTTGTTTTTTTTTTTTAAGGAATCTTCATACTGTCTTCCATAGTAGCTGTGTCAATTTACATTCCCACCAACAGGGAAGAAGGGTTGCCTTTTCTCCACACCCTCTCCAGCATATATTGTTTGTTGATTTTTTGATGATGGGCATTCTGACTGGTGTGAGGAGAAATTCATCAAATTGTTAATAATAGTTATTATCCTTGTATAGAGATATATAATGGGTGTTATTTTTGTCCTTCTTTCCAATGTTCAGTAACTTCTGTAGTTTTCTCTATGAATCATTCTTACACTTATAATCAGAAAAAAATAAACATAAATGTCAGTATTTTTTTCTTTAGAAGCAAAGGGTCCTGTGCTATGCTATAAAGAACTCTTTCACTGTCACAGATGTTTTCTCTCACAGCTCAGCCCCAGGAAAACTGGAAACACTGCTCTGGGAAAAGGCCTCCCACAGCCACCTGGATCCTCTCGTGGCCGCACACGTGGCAGTCTAGCAGAATGAAGAGATTAGTGTGGGGCGGTGCTTCTGTCTACCATGCAGTTTGCCCAGCTCTTGCAGGTCTGTGCTTGCCATTCCATTCCTGTCTGTCTCACTTGTTGCTGGTGAGGAATTTTCCCAAATTATCACTCCCAGCGAAAGGCATTTCTCTAACTAGGTCTTGGGAGATGGAGACGTAACATACGCCGGGTTTCTGAACCCATCTCTCAGGTTGACTTGGGCCACATCCCAGGAGAAAGCACTTACCCCACCCACCTCAGGATCATTTAAGTGGCAAAACGTCCCCCCAAGCTGTGTCATGTTCTCACAGAAGAAAGGACTGCCTACACAGAATTTTTCAGAATTTGCAAGCTTAGTGTCAGTGTAGGAGCCACTTTTTAATATTTTGCTTAGGACTCCTACATTTCCATTTCCACCATGCTGTTCAGAATTTAAAAGCAAAACTCTGTACTAAGACTGAGGACTGCAAGGCCTGAGCCACAAATGTTCAGCCATAAGATGGAAATTAAATGATCTGAGAGGTATGAATGTTTAATGAGGCCTGATTTGGAAATGACAGGATATGCAGTCAACACATGGCCTTTTCTGGAAAGTTACATTGTTCCTGTGACAGCAATTAAGTCACCCCAGGGGACAGATTTCATGCATATCAACATTCCGCAGGGAGGCGAGTCTGCAACGGGAGACAACGTGCTTTTCTGGCCCAGCTCTGTAACAGCCACATTTCTGACTTAACAGTCCATTTATGGCAGGGAAAATCCAGTAATCTCAAATTATCATACTCAGCCAATTTAAAAAATTGTGTAATACTCTAGGACAGGTTTGTCACTGACTCTGGTTAGGTTAACTTGTAATATTTCATGGTGACCTTGTTTCTCAGGTCTAGAGCTTCTTAAACCTCCACAGGCAGAGTGAAGCCATTCCACCCTGAGTACCAGCGCACCTTGTTAATGCCTCTTTTACAGCACTTGTTACATGCCTGTAACCGCTTGTTTACAGATCTCTCTCTATCACTGGACCAAGACTTCTGGAGGGCAAGGGCTAGAACTCTTGTACTGAGCACAGAGATTGCCACTTAATAAATGTCTGTGGCACTAACTGCCTGTCAAAATGTTCATTTTTCCCCCTCAGAATTGATACCACACTTTAAACAATGTTTAACATAGGTTGAGAGAGGTATATTTATAGAATTTTAGAACCCAGAGGGAACCTCATTTTGTTGAGGGGATAACCACAACTCAGAAAAGCCCAGTGACCCATCCAAATTCATCGAACATTGCTGAACTGAAGCATGTACATTACCATGTGTAAACAGATAGCTGGTGGGAGGCTGCTGTATAACACAAAAGCTCAACCTTGTGCTCTGTGATGACCTAGAGGGGTGGGATCAAGGGCGGGAGGGAGGCTCAAAAGTGAGGGGGCAGTTGTATACTTATGGCTGATTCACGTTGTGGTATGGCAGAAACTGACACAACATTGTAAAGCACTTATCCTCCAATTTAAAAAAAAAAAAACATTGGTGAGACCATTCCTCAGTGCAGTTCTCTTTGTAAGAGTTAAATGGGCTTTAGGAAAACGGACTTTTCTTTTACATTCTGGGAATTCAAATCTGTAAGTCTTTAACTTCCAAGTTTAACAAAATGGTGCTAACAGGCCTCAAGAAGTATTTTAAGTGTGGATAGTATAGGTCATTGTTTGGCCCAAGTCTGCCCTCTAAACGTGAGGAACATATGGATCAAGAGAACCTTACTTTAATGTGTTAAAACTATTTTCATGAGTTTGTGGGACATTTTATTTTTATTCTCCATTATAGTTTTAGATTTATAGAAAAGTTACAAAGGTAGTACAGAGTCCTCATAAATCTGTCACCGAGTCAGTTTCACCTAATGTCATCTTACATTATTGTGTATATTTGTCAAAACTAAGAGACTAACCCTGTGTGCATTCCTATTAATGGAACACCAGAATTAATTCAGATTTCACCAGTTTTTCCACCAATGTCCTGTTTCCATATCAGGGTCCCATCCAGGATACCACAGACGGTTAGTTCTCATCTCTTCTCTGAGCTTCTCTGGTATGTGACAGAGAAGGGTCTTTGCTCTATGACAATTTGTTGTTTTTAATTTTTATTGGAGTATAGTTGATTACAGCGTTGTGTTGGTTTCAAGTGTACAGTAAAGTGAATCAGTTATACATATATCCATTCTTTTTTAGATTCTTTTCCCATATATGCCAGTACAGGGTATTGAGCAGAGTTTCCTGTGCTATACAGTTGGTCCTTACCAGTTACCTATTTTATATATGCTAAGTCGCTTCAGTCGTGTCCGACTCTGTGCGACCCCATAGACGGCAGCCCGCCAGGCTCCGCCGTCCCTGGGATTCTCCAGGCAAGAACACTGGAGTGGGTTGCCATTTCCTTCTCCAATGCATGAAAGTGAAAAGTGAAAGTGAAGTTGCTCAGTTGTGCCCAACTCTTAGCGACCCCACGGACTGCAGCCTACCAGGCTCCTTCATCAATGAGATTTTCCAGGCAAGAGTACTGGAGTGGGTAGTTTATATGTGTCATTCCTGACAATTTATCCCTCTCTTCTTTCCCCTGGCAACTCTGTTTGTCTTCTATATCTGTGAGACATTTCTGTTTCGTAAGTTCATTTATATCCTTTTTTTTTGGATTCCACATATAAGTGATATCATATGAGATTTGTCTTTCTCTGTCTGACTTACTTCACTCAGTATGACAATCTCTAGATTCATCCATGTTGCTGAAAATGACATCATTTTGTTCTTTTTTATGGCTACTCCTCAGAGCATGGCAGCTCTGAGGAGTACTGGCTGAATATTTTGTAGATCGTCCCTCAAATTGAGTTGATCCTATGTTGTCCTCATGATTAGTCTGTAGTTACGGGGGTTTTGGAGGAGAAGGCAATGGCACCCCACTCCAATACTCTTGCCTGGAAACTCCCATGGACGGAGGAGCCTGGTGGGCTGCAGTCCATGGGGTCGCTAAGAGTCGGACATGACTGCGCAACTTAACTTTTACTTTTCACTTTCATGCATTGGAGAAGGAAATGGAAACCCACTCCAGTGTTCTTGCCTGGAGAATCCCAGGGATGGCGGAGGCCAATGGGCTGCCGTCTGTGGGGTTGCACAGAGTCGGACACGACTGAAGCGACTTAGCAGCAGCATGGGGTTTGGAAGCATACCACAAAGGTGATGTTCCCTTCTCATCAGGAGGTGAATGATATTCCCATGCTATCACTGGTAAGGCTAACCATGATCACTTGGTGAAGAAGGGTATTTGCCAGGTTTCTCCACTGTAACGTTAGTACTTTTCCTTTCTATTCTCTGTTCTTTGGAAGTGAGTCACTAGGAAGTGAGTCACTGGAAGGGAAGAAAGGTTTTATGTTCATATATTATTTGGAATCCTTTCATTAGGGAGATTTATCTCTTCAGTTTAGTTCAGTTCAGTCCCTCAGTCATGTCCGACTCTTTGTGACCCCATGAACCGCAGCATGCCAGGCCTCCCTGTCTATCACCAACTCCTGGAGTCTATCCAAACCCATGTCCATTGTGTTGGTGATGCCATCCAACCATCTCATCCTCTGTCTTCCCCTTCTCATCCTGCCCTCAATCTTTCCCAGCATCAAGGTCTTTTCAAATGAGTCAGCTCTTTGTATCAGGTGGCCAAAGTATTGGAGTTTCAGCTTCAACATCAGTCTCTCCAATGAACACCCAGGGCTGATCTCCTTCAGAATGGACTGGTTGGATCTCTTTGCAGTCCAAGGGACTCTCAAGAGTCTTCTCCGACACCACAGTTCAAAAGCATCAATTCTTTGGCATTCAGCTTTCTTTATAGTCCAACTCTCACATCCATACATGACTCCTGGAAAAACTTGACTAGACGGATCTTTGTTGACAAAGTAATGTCTCTGTTTTTTAATATGCTGTCTAGGTTGGTCATAACTTTCCTTCCAAGGAGCAAGTGTCTTTTAATTTCATGGCTGCAATCAACATCCACAGTGATCTTGGAGCCCAGAAAAATAAAGTCAGCCACTGTTTCCACTGTTTCCCATCTATTTGTGATGAAGTGATGGGACCGGATGCCATGATCTTAGTTTTCTGAATGTTGAGCTTTAAGCCAACTTTTTCACTCTCCTCTTTCACTTTCATCAGGAGGCTCTTTAGTTCTTCTTCACTTTCTGCCATAAGGGTGGTGTCATCTGCATACCTGAGGTTATTGATATTTCTCCCAGCAATCTTGATTCCAGCTTGTGCTTCCTCCAGCCCAGCGTTTCTCATGATGTACTCTGCATATAAGCTAAATAAGCACAGTGACAATATATAGCCTTGACGTACTCCTTTCCCTATTTGGAACCAGCCTGTTGTTTCATGTCCAGTTCTAACTGTTGCTTCCTGACCTGTATACAGGTTTCTCAAGAGGCAGGTCAGGTGTTCTGGTATTCCCATCTCTTGAAGAATTTTCCACAGTTTATTGTGATCCACACAGTCAAAGGTTTTGGCATAGTCAATAAAGCAGAAATAGATGTTTTTCTGGAATTTTCTTGCTTTTTCGATGATCCATCTCTTATCTTCCCTTTATCTGTGGATACTTTGGTTTAATAGATAATAGCAATTCATTGAATTTGTGGGGAGCTAAACTAAATTATAATTGTATGAGATAGTAAGTTTAGACAGATTAAAAAATAAGCATATGGTGTTAGAATATGAATTTAAGTAGTAAACACCTCTTTGGGGGATACCACCATGGCTACCCTGGTGGTTCAGGTGGCAAAGAATCTGCCTGCAATGCAGGAGACCCAGGTTTGATCCCTGGGTCAGGAAGATCCCTTGGAGAAAGAAATGGCAACCTACTCCAGTATGCTTGCCTGGGAAATCCCATGGACAGAGGAGTCTGGCAGGCTGCAGTCGATGGGGTTGCAAAGAGTTGGACATGACTTAATGAGTAACACTTTCACCATGGCTGAGAGGATTCACATCAGTAAACTTTCCAGATAACTGAAATGCATTTCTTTAATCACCAAGAGGGTTTTTTTTTTTAAAGAATATATAAACTTCTCCCATTTTTCTGGCTGCCTTTCCAAGATGTATGCTTTTATCTTGTTGAACAGAATATTCTGAACACAAATATAATGTTATGACAAAGTGATCATTATACTGAAATTCACAGTGATGATGATGGTTAAACTTGACCTCTAAAGTTTTTTTCCAATNTGTGCTGGGTCTTCATTGCTGTGCACGGGCTTTTCTCTAGTTGTGGCGAGTGGGGGCTTCTCCTTGCTGTGGCATCTGGTTGCAGAGCATGGGCTCTAGGCACATGGGTTTTAGCAGCTGCAGCGCCTGGGCTCGGTAATTGTGGAGCACCGGTTTAGTCGTTCCGTGGCATGTGGAGTATTGCCAGGGATCAAACTTGTGTCCCCTGCATTGGCGGGCAGATTCTCGTACCATCAGAGAAGTCCATGAAGGGTTTCTTGACTGTGAGAAAGCTTTCACATCGTCACATGCATTACAAGAGGCCCTCGGAAATAGTTCTGGTCAGAAATGCAGTACTAAGGGGAAAGCATCGCAGACGGATCTGGAGACCTGAATTCTAGCCCCCGCTCAACCAGTAACCATTTGGATAACGTTTACCACTTGGGCAAATCACTTAGCGTCTCTAGGCCTAACTGTATAAACTAGATGAACTCAGGGTTTATTTCAAGCCCTCGTTTTTCACCACTCCACTCTCGTATCTCAGAAAGATGTTTTGCATACATTTCAAAATAATACTTATCCCTGTTTACAGTGTCATTAATGAAGCTGATTCGGCCAACTTGTGCTTAACCCTTGAGCAAGTAGAAATTGAATATCAAATAAATATCGGAGAAAAAAAATAGCTGAGATTTGACCTCATTTCTTGAGTAGATATGTTTGTGGTTGTCAGCTAGCTAAGCCACTGATTTAGTTAATATTATACAGAGTTATTGCTAAACTCTCCTTTCCCCCAGATAATGACTAAAAATCAAAGTTTATAGCATGGGTTACCAGTTGGTAAAACTCTGAATTCATCATACTGGGTAACAAATATTATATTAGAGTTGATTTTTTTTATTTATTTAAAAAAAATTTGGCCGCACCACCTGGTATGTGGGATTTTAGTTCCCTGACTAGGGTTTGACCCCATTCCCCCTGCAGTGGAAGCACGGAGACCACTGGACTGCCAGGGAAGACCCCAGAGTTGATTTTAGATGAAAAAATGACTCTAGTATCATTGGCCGAAAAGGTGAAGAATAAAACTGCTGACTGCTGCCTGAAAAAATTTAGCTTGGTAAATATATATCTGAAGCAGTGGCAGGCCTATGGCAGGATGAGATGCAATCGGCATAGCAGTGAGAACATGGGCTGCAGAGCTGTATATTCAGATCTGAAGTCTGACTCTACTGCTTGCTGGCGGTATGACTTTGTAAAGTTGCTTAAACCTTCTGGATCTCAGCTTTTTTGAATGTGACAGGACTAATACTAGTACATAACTCATAGAGTTGTTAGGATGATTAAATAATACATGTAAACACTTAAAACACCACTCATTACATATTCTCTGTTGTTTCTGTTATTAATAGGAACTGAAATGGGAAGAAGGAGAACTAGTCAAGACAGGAAGGCAAGCATGGTCACATTAAGAAAAAGATGCTGAGAGCAAGTTCAGAAATGGGCAAGATAGTAGTACTTTCCATGTCTACTTCCTACATTGATTATTCTCTGGATGTGACTACAATACTCTTGTATATAACTCTTCACTCTCTGCATGTGTGGGGGTAATATTTCAAAGTGATTTCATACATATCTCATTTGATTATCAGCAATCTAGGGAGGTAAAATCTCTTACCCAATCTAGCAAATACTGCTGACTCCCACAGAATGTGGGCAAGGCAAGCCCAGGACAGTCCATTAGAGCACATGAGCACAGTGCCAGAGAGGACAGCAGGCCGTCTCCTATCTGGACACCCAGAAGTGTTGCTGGGCTGTTTATATGGCACTGGAGATGTAATGTGGGATTGTTTTCTTTCCCAAGATGACCTTATTGTACATTTCTTGAAAGCTTGCGTTTGATCATCTTCATAGCTTCACATCTACCACCTGTACTTCATGTTTGTTGGTAATAATAGTAAGCATATTTTGCATGCTTCACCCAGACTTGCACTTCCCTTGTGGCTCAGCTGGTAAAGAATCTGCCTGCAATGCAGGAGACCTGGGTTCAATCCCTGGGTTGGGAAGATCCCCTGGAGAGGGAAAGGCTACCCACTCCAGTATTCTGGCCTGGAAAATTCCATGGACTGTGTAGTCCATGGGTTCGCAAAGAGTTGGACACGACTGAGCGACTTTCACGTCACTTCACCGGCCTTAATTTTGTATCAGAAAATAGCCATTTAAAGCACTTTCTTTGCTTAACTCTGGGAGGTACTTGTATTGCTGCATCTTATGCTGTTTGCTTTTGCTATGACAGCAAAGCAATACCCTATGGAACAGTGCCACAAAAATATTTCACATAGAGTTAGGGGAAACCCATAGAAATGGTCTATTTGGTGACGATAGAACATAATCTCTGGCTGAGTAACAGGCAATGTGTCATAGAAGTTACTGGCGTATTATTATAAATTAAGACAATAATTAACATTGGCCACTTTCTGTGTGCCTGGCAATATGCCAGGTGTTCTGTGTGAATATAACCCACATGATAGTGCAGTATGCCCAGCATATAGCAAACAGTAGGAGTTTAATAGATATTTGTTAAGTAAATAAATCTATGGGATAGGAATTACTTTTATCCACTTTACAAATGATGAAAATCAGGTCTAGAATTTTAAGCTTTGCCTAAGATTACATAACTATTAAGTAACTAGTGAACCTAGTTGGTCAACCGAAATTTGATTGTAGCATAACATGGTGTAGTGGTTCAGCATGGGAATTCTGGAGCCAGCCAGACCACCTAGTTTTGAATCCTAGCTCTGCCACTTGCAAACTGTGTGAACTTGGGGAAGTTACTTGGCCTTTCTGTGCCTCAGTTTCTTCATCTGTAAATTAAAAATAATAATTTCAACCTTCCAATGTCATTGAGACGATTAAATGAGATCATACATGTAAAGCACTTAGAACTGTGCCTGGCACTCTCTAAATATAACTATTACTGTTTAGTAGAGTCTTGTATTACATACCAGTAGAGCTTTCTACTTTTCAAAGAAAAATTTTTATAAATTATCTCATAATACCCTTATAAAGTACTCAATAATCATTATAATTAATATAATAGTATCTTATGCAGTATAACCTATAAAAATATTGAGTCACTATGTTGTACACCCGAAATTATTATAAGTCAACTATACTTCAATTTAAAAAATAATAATATCTCACTTAATCCTCACAATAGTCCATTTTATAGATTACAAGAATCAGGCCCAGAAAGATTAAATGGATTGCTAAAGATCACAAAGCAACTAGTTAGGCCCTGTTGGGAAAAGGCAGAATGAAAGATTAAAGATAACACAGTGTCAACTCTTAGAATAACTTTTAAGAAGGGAGTGGAGGGAAGACAGATAGGAAAACAACTAGCTCATTCAAGGCATAATGAAGCCATGTACTAAACTGGGTTCAGGTTACATGTTGAGGAAAGCCAAAAGAGGAATTGATGAATTCTGTCTGGAGGTAGTATGTTTGCCTAGAATCCACCCGAATGGCACCAAAGCAGATCACTGTTTTCATGGCAATGAAACATATTGCGTCTGTTTGAAGTCAAAAAGGTTTGAAGGTCTGGGAGTAGCAGATAAACATGGAAAGCAGTTTCCCAAAGAAAACTTTGAAAAATGCCTAAGCATTCATAATCACTCCCACACATTTGGGGACATGGGAAGGAAACAGTGACCTTCATTTTAACGGACAAATGAAGTATTCAGTACCAAGGATAATGTGAACAGCGTAGAAAATGAGTCGACATGGCCTAAGCCATGTAGAAATTATGTGAAAATAAGTAACTATATAGACGACAGACTGTTTCATACATCTGTGTGCGCATCTCGGGAAAACGTAGAAGCCACAGTTGAGAACACTTCAAACTCAAATCTTAGGGCCTCTTTGGTTCTAGACTCCCTCTAGTGGTTCAACATTGGCGCTGTAATTGGTACTCTTCCATTGATAGAATCCACCAAATTTGGGATCATATTAAAAGCAAATAAGCAGGGAATTCCCTGGTGGTCCAGTGGCTAAGACTCCACACTCCCAATGCAAGGGACCCCGGTTCCATCCCTGGTCAGGAAACTAGATCCCACATGCCGCAGCTAAGAGCTGGCACGCTGCAGCTAAATGTCCTGCAGGCACAGTGCAGCCGAATAAATCAATAAAAGCAAAGAAGCAAAAGAACCACACAGCTCTCGTTAAAACAGTTTCTCACAAAAAGAAACTGTCTTGTTGAATGGTATAATTTCAACTATTGAGGTAGTGGGAATAATAGGGCTGCAAATGGTCTGATCTAAAAAGGAACACAGTGGATATCACAGGCTGACTGGAAAAGCCAGTTATGGTTCTGCTGATGTGTGGCTAAAAGCTGAAGGTCGAGGAGCAGGGTTCCTGTATGCTTTTGTTTGCAAACTAAGGTGAGAACTCAACTTTTTAGGGATAGAGAGAAGTGGATATTTTCTGGGTATATGATCCTACAGGGTCAGAGAATTCTAGCTTGGCCTTGTATAAAGTCAACCTTTAGACTAACCCAAAGAAATATGTAGTTTCTTTCATATCATATTCCTAACACTGCAGCCTCTACATCTGTATTAAACCAATTAAATTCAGAAAATTCTAAGAGTGATATAATTTTGTTTTCCTGCATTGGCTTTGGTTATACCCTTTGGCTATGTCTTTAAAAAGTCTCCTACCTCCTCTACACGACCATGGGGAGGAAGACTTCTCTGTTTCCCTTCCTGCCAGTTCTGCATTATAGATACACATAAATCTGCCAACTCTTTAATATGACAGCCCTTTACATACTTAAGAGTGTTATCATGTCCTCATTAAGTCTTCTTTCCCTTTTTTGGATTTCCAAAGCTTTTTGCAATGAGAATAAAGCAACCTCTGTGAGGTACAGCTATTACAATTGAATAAATTAATGAGCATTTGTTCACACCTTCAGAGGTAAAAACACTGGCTTAAAAAATGTGTATTGGAATATAGTCGACTTACAATGTTGTGTTAGGTTCAGGTGCACAGCAAAGTGAATGAGTTACATATGTACATATGTCCATTTCTTTTCTTAGACTTTTCCCCCATATTACAGAATATTGAGCAGTTTCCTGTGCTATTCAGCAGGTTCTTGTTAGTTGTCTATTCTGTATATAGCAGTGTAGTAGTGTGCATATTACGTTAATCTCAATCTCCTAGGTTATCTTCTCCCATCCCTTTCGCCTTTGGTAACCATAAATTTGCCATGTCTGCAAGTCTATTTCTATTTTGTAAATAAGTTCATTTTTATCCTTTTTTAAGATTCCACGTGTAAGTGATATCATATGATATTTGCCTAAGTTCATCCATGTTGCTTCAAAATACAATGGCTTTTTATTTCAGAAAATACAAAGCTGTTCTTCAGGATAGAAAGCCCAGAGATGAATCCATGCACCAATGGACACCTAATTTATGACAAAGGCAGCAAGAATATACAATGGAGAAAAGACAGCCTCTTTAATAAGTGGTGCTGGGAAAACCGGACAGCTACGTGTAAAAAAATGAAATTAGAACATTCCCTAACACCATATACAAAAATAAACTCAGAATGGATTAAAAACCTACATGTAAGACCAGACACTATAAAATTCTTAGATAAAAACACAGGCAGAACACTCTTCCACATATATTACAGAAAAATCTTTTTGGACCAACCTGCTAGAGTACTGAGGATGAAAGCAAACATAAACAACTAGGCCAGAATTAAACTTAAGAGCACAGCAAAGAAACAGCCCTCAGAATGGGGTAAAATAATACCGAATGAAGCAACTGACAAAGGATTCATTTCTAAGACATACAAACAGCTCATATAGCTCAATGTAAAAAAAAAATCCAATCAAAAAATGGGCAAAGACCTGAATAGATACTTATCAAAGGAGACACAGAGATGGTCAACAAATACATGAAAAGATGCTCAACATTACTAATCATTAGAGAAATGCAAGTCAAAGCTACAATGAGGTATCACCTCTGATCATCATATCATGATCAGAATGGCTATCATCAAAAAATTTACAAACAACAAATTCTGAAGAGGGTGTGGAGAAAAGGGAATCCTCATACTCTGTGGGTGGGACTGTAAATTGATATAGACACTATGGAGAATAGTATGGAGGTTCCTTAAAAAACTAAAAATAGGTCTAACTCAGCAATTCCATTACTGGGTGTATACCCAGAGAAAACCATAATTCAAAAAGATACATGCACCCCAATGTTCAATGCAGAACTGTTTACAATAGTCGACATAGAAGCAACCTAAATGTTCATCAGTAGAGAAGTGGATAAAGAAGGTGTGGTACATATATACAATGGGATATTCCCTGGTTATAAAAGAAATGAAATAGGGCCATTTGTAGAAATGTGGATGGATTTAGAGACTGTCTCACAGAGTTAAGAAAGTCATAGAAAAGTTAATATTATTATCTCATACATGTGGAATCTAGAAACATGATATCAGTTCAGTTCAGTTGCTCAGTTGTGTCTGACGCTTTGCGACCCCATGGACTGCAGCACACCAGGCCTCCCTGTCCATCACCAACTCCTGGAGTTTACTCAAACTCATGTCCATTGAGTTAGTGATGCCATGCAACCATCTCATCCTTTGTCGTCCCCTTCTCCTCCCACCTTCAATCTTTCCCAACATCAGGGTCTTTTCAAATGAGTCAGCTCTTCCATTCAGGTGGCCAAAGTATTAGAGTTTCAGCTTCAGCATCAGTCCTTCCAATGAATATTCTGGACTGATTTCCTTTAGGATTTACTGGTTTGATCTTCTTGCAGTCCAGCACTTTAGTTCAAAATTCTTCTCCAACACCATAGTTCAAAATCACCAATTCTTCTGCGCTCAGCTTTCTTTAGTCCAATTCTCACATCCATACATGACTACTAGAAAAACCATAGCCTTGACTAGGTGGACATTTGTTGACAAATTAACATCTCTGCTTTTTAATATGCTTTCTCAGTTGGTCACAACTTTTCTCCCAAGGGTCTTCTACAATACCATAGTTCAAAAGCATCAATTCTTTGGTGCTCAGCTTTCTTTATAGTCCAACTCTCACATCCATACATGACTACTAGAAAAAACGTAGCCTTAACTAGATGGACCTTTGTTGGCAAAGTAATATCTCTGCTTTTGAATATGTTGTCTAGATTGGTCATAACTTTTCTCCCAAGGAGCAAGCATCTTTTAATTTCATGGCTGCAATCACCATCTGCAGTGATTTTGGAGTCCACCCCCTGCCACCAAAAAGAGTCTGCCACTGTTTCCACTGTTTCCCCATCTATTTGCCATGAAGTGATGGGACTGGATGCCATGATCTTAGTTTTCTTAATGTTGAGCATTAAGCCAACGTTTTCACTCTCCTCTTTCACTTTCATTAAGAGGCTCTTTAGTTCTTCACTTTCTGCCATAAGGGTGGTGTCATCTGCATATCTGAGGTGATTGATATTTCTCCCGGCAATCTTGATTCCAGCTTGTGCTTCCTCCAGCCCAGCATTTCTCATGATGTACTCTGCATATAAATTAAATAGCAGGGTGACAATATACAGCCTTGACATACTCTTTTCCCTATTTGGAACCAGTCTGTTGTTCCATGTCCAGTTCTAACTGTTGTTTCCTGATCTGCATACAGGTTTCTCAAGAGGCAGGTCAGGTGGTCTCGTATTCCCATCTCTTGAAGAATTTTCCACAGTTTATTGTGATCCACACAGTCAAAACAATACCCAGCTGTGGATGTG
>SJYQ01006855.1:0-31305 GCA_006410935.1 Redunca redunca
CCCCGTAACCATTGAGATGAGCGACCCCGGCTGGACCCAGGCTGAGGAACGAGAGCCTTGGAAGGCTTACAGCTCTGTCTCAAGTGTTCGTGGCGTTGTGGTGTGTGCCCCATGAGGCCTGTACAGTCAATCACTGTCAGAAGGAGGGGCGTCCTGGGAGGCCCTTTCTGAGCTACAAAGGTCTGAAGGGAAGAAGCAGTTAGCTGAGGACCCGTCTTGCTCACCAACGCACAGTATGAATGGCAGGCAGCTCACAGCTGTTGCTGCCCGAGGCCGAGGAGCTGTGTGTGGCCCCTGGGAAGGCGCTGCTGGAGTGGGCGCTGCTGCCTGCGTTTCCTTTTCTTGTAAAAGTGAAAATCCTCTTCAGATTTCTTGCGATTGTCAAAAACCGGTACTAAATGTGGGTTTTTTTTTTTAAGCATTCTTTTTCTTTTTTATTATATACTTGGCTGCACCAGGTCTCAGCTGTGGCATGGAAGATTTAGTTGTGGCGTGCCAACTCCCAGCTGCGACCGTGGGATCCAGTTCCCCAGCCTGGGCCCTGCACTGGGAGTGTGGAGTCCCAGCCACTGGACCACCAGGGAAGTTCCATGTGGGTCTTTCTTAAAGGTGAGGTGTTGTGACGAGAGCTCTGGAAAAGCAGGGGACATCTGTGTTCCTGAACTGGCCAATGGGTGAAAGCCTGCACCAACTGGACGTTCCTACTGGCGACTCCTTATCTGTGCGCCTCTCCTTCCAGGGTGCCTTGAGACAGTAGCTGGTTACCACGTGAAACCGTGTGTGGTGGTAAGTGCAGACAGGCATCCCTTGTTTCAGCGTTTATAGTCTTGGTTCTGCTGTGTGCAGCAGCAGCTCAGGCCCAGGTGGGCCCCGTTTCACAGCGCTTCACTTGAGCGCAGGTGCTGCCTTCTTTTCCCTGAGCAGAGTGACGGTTCTGACGGCCTTGCGGCGATTGAGTCTGTCGGCCCCGTTCTTCTCGCAGTGTTTGCTCACTTTGTGACTGTCGGTTTGGTAATTCTCAGGATATTTCAAGGTTTTTCATTGTCGTTAATGATCTGTGATCAGTGATCTCTGATGTTACTGTTGTAATTGTTTTAGGCCCTTCTAAGACCATCTAAGACCCTGTGTTCTGCCTGCTTCACTGACCCCGCCATCTTTCTCCCCCTCCTCAGGCCTCCCTGTTCCCTGAGACAAAACAATACTGAAATTAGGCCAGTTATATCTCTGCAATGGGCTCTTCAAGTGAAAGGAAGAGTCTCCCCTCTCATTTTAAATTAGCAGCCAGGAATGAAGATGTGTACTGACGAAGGCCTGTGGAAAGCTAGAGCTAAGCTTCTTGTGCCGAACAGCCAGGTTCTGAATGCAAAGAGAAGATTCTTGAAGGAAAGTGCTACTCCAGTGGACACATGAGTGGTGAGAAAGCAAAATCACCTCACTGCTATAGTCGAGAAAGTTCTCGTGGTCTGCCAAAGCCCGGGCACGGCTCTAACTCTTCAGTTCTGTGAAGGCTGACAGAGATGAGGAAGCTGCTGGGGAAGTCTGAAGCTGGCAGAAACTGGTTCATGAAGTTTGAGGAAAGAAGCTGTCTCTGTCAAGCGCCAGGTGAAGCAGCAAGTGCTGATGTGGAAGCTGCAGCAAGTTATCCAGAAGATCCAGCTCAGATCACTGGAGAAGGCAGCTTCGCAGAGTAGCAGATTTTAGTGTAGATGAGTCAGCCTGATGTTGGAAGAAGACACTGTCGGGACGTTCATCCTAGAGAGAATTCAGCGCCTGTCTTCAGAGCGTCTGAGGACAGGCGGGCCTCTGTGAGAGGTTAACGTGGCGGGGACTTGGACTTGAAGCCAGTGCTCGGCAGCCATCTGGGACCCCTGGGGCCCTCGTGAGCTACGCGGAAGCTGCTCTGTCTGCGCTCTGGAACCGAACAGAGCCTGGGTGACAGCACAGCTGTCGGCAGCGCGGCTCCCTGGATACTTCACACGCCCACTGCCGAGGCCTGCTGCTCAGGCTAGAGAATTCCTTCAGAAATTACTGCTCACTGACAATGCCCCGAGAACGCCGGAGATATATAGTGAGATTCACGTTGTTTCATTTCAGCTTAGCACAACCTCCATTCTGCAGCCCATGGGTCAAGGAGTAATTTTAGACTTTCCAGTCTTGTTCTTTAAGAAATACACTTTGTAAGGCTGTTGGTGCCATAGACGGTGATTCCTCTGATGATCTGGGCAAAGTCAATTGAAAACTCTCTTGAGAAGTACTCACCATTCTAGATGCCGTTAAGAGTATATGCAATTCATGGGAAGAGGTCAAAACACCAACGAATTATAATTAACAGGAGTTTGGGATAAGTTGGTTCTGACCTTCATGGATGACTCAGGGATTCAGGACTCAGTGGAGGAAGTAAGGGCAGATGTGGTGGAGACAGCTGGAGAGCTAGACTTGGAGGCGGAGCCTGGAGACGGGCCTGGCTGCTGCAGCCCTGCAGGAGCCTGAGAGTGGATGAGGGGCTGCTTCTTTAAAAGACTGCGCAGAGAAAGTGGTTCCTTGAGATGGAATCTGCTCCTGGTGAAGATGCTGTGAAGATTGTTGGCCTAACAGCAGATTGAGAATATTACATAAACTTAGTTGAAAAAGCAGTGGCGGTATTTGAGGATTGAGTCCAATTTTGAAAGAAGTTTGAAAGATGGCATAGGCTGGCTCCAGTCACGGCATGGCCTGGTGGCGTAGGCTGGCTCCATAAACTTATTTCTTTGCCCACTGTGTCTATAACCTCTCCCCAATACTGTTCATACTTAATTGTGTATGCCTAAGTTTTTTTTTTACATGTCTGTCTTCTGAACTTGGTAACTTGGTCCCCAAAGTGTCAGGAGTGTTTTTGTGTAGTAAACATAAATAAAATTGTTCAGAATTACTTTAGTTTTTACTGAGAATGAATGTGTTGATGGTATAATTGGTACTCAAAAGGTTTTGATCTGTTGAGTCAGTGGGTCAAGATACCCAAGGTGGAGTGTATCAGGCAAGCCGTGGACTTCACTTGTCTGGAGAGCCACAGTCGCACGAAGGGAAGGGGAGGAGAGAGGACGAGGCTGCAGGCCTGAAAAGGCCGCGGCTTGGCCCAGTTTGAGTTGACCGTCAAGTTCCGAGGTTTCCTGGGAGAGCTGACGCAGCGCTGACAGCTCGAGGGGAGCAGGGAAGCACAGGGGTGGGATCCACTGTGCCTGCTGCAGTGAAGGGCGCGTGCTGACCCCCGGACCACCAGCCGTCCCTGGTGTCTGCAGCTGAAATGCGTGACAGTCACTCAAGGTACCAGAGAGATGGATGCTGGGGATTTGAGGTGTAGCATGAGGAGTATAATTAACACTGCTGTATGTTATATGAGCTTCCCTGATGGCTCAGGTGGTCAAGAGCTAAGAGTAAATCCCGAGTTCTCATCACAAGGAAAAAATACTTCTCTATTTTATTTTGTGTTTATATGAAATGGTGGTGGTTCTTTAGTTGCTAAGTCGTGTCTGGCTCTCTTGGGACCCCATGAACTGTAGCCTGCCAGGCCACAGGCTCCTCTGACCACGGGATTTCCCAGGCAGGAATACTGGAGTGGGCTGCCAGTTCCTTCTCTCGGAGATCTTCCTGACCCAGGGATCAAACCCAAGTCTCCTGCGTTGGCGGGCAGGTTCTTTACCGCGGAGCCCCCAGGGAAGCCCGTGTGAGATGACAGGTGCTCACTAAGCTGATGGTGGTGATCGGAGTGCGGTTCTGCACACCTGAAGTGCGCGTAGTGGTGTGTGCCAGCTGTGTCTCACTGAGCCTGGAAGGAAGCACGCCCGCCAGGTGTTCAGGGTCCCTTCTGATTTCTGGGCGTCTCATCAGTTTTGTTGTGGTGTCATTTTGACGTAGTTGTACTTTTTTCTCTTTTTGATTTATTTCTAACTTTTTTTTTTGAAACCATTGTGTATTTATAGAAGAGTTGCGGAGATAATACAGGAGTTTTCCTGTATGCCTCTCACCCAGCTTTCCTTAGTATAACATGTAACCATGGTGTGTTTTACCAGTTTCCTGCCTCACCCCCACTCCCCAGCATTCTCCTGCTGCCCCAGATACCAGTCCAGGAGCTCAGACAGCGCTTAGTTATCATTTATTCTTAGCCATTCCAAGCTGGCACTGCTCCACAGTCTTCCCTTGTGTTTTTCCTGACCAGGCCTGCAGTTTTTGCTAGTAGCATCTTTACTTTCTTGACTGACAACATCTCCTAGGCTCATCTTGTACCTTTCCTGTTCCAGACCTAGCATTAGGGCAGCAAAGCGCCATTCCAAGAATCCCCAGTGGAGCTGACCGTGTCCTTTAGAGCTGGTTTTTTCTGGTCTGGACAGCATGTTGTATCTGTTGTGATACTGTTTGCATATTTATAGCTCATCTTGGCTGTGAGAAAAGAGGCTCCCACAGGATTTCAGAAAGGGTATCTGGTGCCACCAAAGATAGAGAAAAGTGAAGGAGTTTGAGGGGTCTTCAGTGAACCACACGAAACTATGGGTTGGTTTGTTGTTTGTGGGGTGGAGCGGTGTAGAGCGTGGCGAGGGTTTCCAGCCGGGGAGTGGAGTTACAGGAAGAGGCCAGGTGGGAGTGGGGAGGACAGCATGAGATGTGGTCATGTTCTATTTGGGATGTCTTGTCAGACGTCCAAGTGGCTGTGTTGAGAGCCATCTGTCTGTTTGTGTCTGAAATGCCAGAGTGAGGCCTGTGATTGGGGCTAATAGGAGAGAATCATTGCTCCATAAACGGTATTTAAATACCAGAGCAGATGAAAGTGCGGGAGTAGGGCGAAAGGGCTCTGAGCCCCCGGCNTGCCCCGTCCGTCTTGGGTGGCGGGCCGGGCACGGCGTGACTTCCCTGAGTCACACGTGGCTTGGCTGTCCACCGTGCCCCGTCCGTCTTGGGTGGCGGGCCGGGCCGGGCGTGACTTCACCGAGTTGCACGTGGTGTGGCTGTCCACCATGCCCCGTCCGTCTTGGGTGGCGGGCCGGGCCGGGCGTGACTTCACCGAGTCACACGTGGCTTGGCTGTCCACCGTGCCCCGTCCGTCTTGGGTGGCGGGCCGGGCACAGCGTGACTTCCCTGAGTCACACGTGGCTTGGCTGTCCACTGTGCCCCGTCCGTCTTGGGTGGCGGGCCGGGCCGGGCGTGACTTCACCGAGTTGCACGTGGTGTGGCTGTCCACCATGCCCCGTCCGTCTTGGGTGGCGGGCCGGGCTGGGCGTGACTTCACCGAGTTGCACGTGGCTTGGCTGTCCACCGTGCCCCGTCCGTCTTGGGTGGCGGGCCAGGCACAGCGTGACTTCCCTGAGTCACACGTGGCTTGGCTGTCCACTGTGCCCCGTCCGTCTTGGGTGGTGGGCCGGGCGCGGCGTGACTTGACTGAGCCGCACGTGGCTTTCATGACTGTGTTTGGGCTGTGGAGGCGGTGGGGTTGCAGCTCCTGCCTCTGTCGGCCTCTCACGGGTGAGGATTAACGGCTTGTGCACGTGTCCTGATGGCAGGGCCTGGCTGTGGGGAGCACTGAGTCTTGCTCTGGAGACCCTCGCGCGCTCACAGGCGCGCCCGGCGCAGCCTCCGGGGGCCCCCTGCTCCTTTCCCGGGTCCTGGTGCGCGCAGGCTGCCGTTTGCGCTCTGCGGGAGCCCGCTGCCCCCAGGCCGTGGAAGTTCTGAAGCGTCCAGGTGGTGGCCTCCGGTACGCTGGTGACCTGGTCGCGTGTGGTTCAGGCAGTGGCTTACTGTTAGGAGAGGGAAGCTCTGTCCTGAGGCCTCCCCCGCGTCCGTTTGGTGCCTGTGGTCTGGTGGGGTCTCCCCACATGCCTTGTTCCTGCCGGGTGTGGAGGTGTCCCCTCGAAGCGGCAGCAGCTGGAGCTCAGAAGTCAGAGTAGCCGCCGAGGGGGTCAGTCGTCGGCAGAGGGTCGGTTAGTTGAGGCTCCTGGTAGCTGAGAGACCGTTGTTAGCAGATTGAAGCAGAGGGGCCGCCTGCTGGCTCCTGCTGCGCTCCAGCCGCCCTTGGCCGTGGGCGCGCGTCTCATCCCCGAAGGTGTGCGGCTGCTGGGCGCCCACCAGCCATGTCTTCTGAGCAGTGTGCTTTGGACTGTGGGACTCCCAGTGAGGAACCCTTCTGTAGCATAATTGGGTGCTCACCCCCATATCGGAGAGCATTTAAAACAAGATCCCCAACATTTTATGTTGAGCATACACAGACACAGTCGGAAGAAACTGGATGCTGAAAGACGCACGTGCCCCAGGTAGTGTTTTGTTAGTCTGTTATGTATCTGTCATAGCTGATTTTAATGTTAAAGTGGATAAATTACAAGAAGATAGTAACCATATATGTATTTTTCTAATTTGTAATTTAAAAAACTGGGATTTTATTTGATGAAGATATCTGCTAATATTTTTATATTATAAAGACTGCAAATGTCTGTTTTGAGTTCTTGACTTTCTAACGTTTGTAGCTTTTATTAATGTATTTGAGGTCCTTAATTTCACTTTGGCCAGTTGATGAAATTGATATGTAGTTCACGTACGTCTGAATATCCTAACATCCTTATAATTTTTTTGACCCAAAGGCGTTCTTAAAAAACGTTTGTTGCCACAGCTGTTTTCCTTGTGGCCCCAGATGCTGTTTGCGTGCCCTCCATTTGGGGTGTACGCTTGGTATTTCACAGTTGTTGGTTTCAGGCCCCTGTTGTATGTCCCATTACATCAGGTCTGTTAAACGTGCTCAAATCTTACAAGTTAACTCTGATACGATTGTGGGTGTGTCTTTTGAAAATGTTTTTATTTATGAACTTCAGCGTGGCTTGCTTTTTACGTGACAGAAGCTGCGCCCTGCTTTCAGGGAGCGCGTCAGGGGTGTTGCGTGGACAGCGCTGTCTGTTTTGTCATCACCGTCATCTCCGGAACATTTCTGTCCTCCCACTTTGAAACTCTGTGCCCACTAAACGGTCCCTCCCCGTCCCACCCAGCCCTGCGGGGGGTGTCTCCTTTTCCGCCTTGTAATGTGCTTCTGACTAGAAGTTGCTGCAGCCCTTTGCGTTTCTGCGCGTGACTGTGGCTCCCCGGCGGGCCGTGCTCCACCGCGCCCTTCCATAGGCCCCTCTTGCTGACACAGTTTCCGTGGCGCTGCCCTGTGGCGTCTTTCCTGTGCCAAAACTGTGGACTTTTTTCCATCTCTGGAGTGTACAGTTGACCCTTCAACAGTTTGGGACTTAAGAGGTGCAGATGCCCCACAGTTGAAACGCTGTGCATGACTCTTGACTCCCCAAAAACTTACCTAATAGCCTACTGCTGACTGGAGCCTTAGCAGTAACGAACACTGATTTGCACATACTTCGTGTGTTATGTTTCTGTATTCTTAAAGTAAGCTAGAAAAAATATTTAAAAATTTAAGAGAAATTGTATTAACTATATTTATTTATTGATACCATAAGTGTATATTTTTACAAGATGGCTTGTCTGTCAGTATCCACATCAATATTGTCTTACCCGGTACCAAATCCTGTAGATGTGTTAGTAACAAAGGCCAAGAAAAATGAAAAGATAATGTAAAGGAGAAATTCACGGTTGGTTGTAATTCATCCATTATAATGAAGTGGGACAGTATGGTTGCTTCACGGCCACCTAGTGTAATCGATAAGGTTGTCCACAGTAGCCTAGCCTGTGTGCTGGTGAGCCCATCGTGGCATACAGCCCTGCGCTCGTTCATAATACAGCATTGGAAACACGTGTTTTTAAAAACCACTGCCTGCGATGATCAGCTGACCCTGGGGGGAGAGGCATGCTGTGTGGATATGTAACCCTCTGAAGGCAGAGTCACAGAACGGAGAACGGTGCTGCTGCTCAGTAATTTTGTATTGAGTGTCGCTCCCTTATGCCTTTGCATTCTCGACACATTAAACAATTTTTTTTCAGTATTTCTAGGCTACATGGTTCTTCTGTGAGCTTTTTCAAGTCGTTGTAAGTCTCCAGATTTTTCACCAAAATGTTTATTGAGAAGAGCGTGCATGCACGTGGACCTGTGCAGCCAGCCCGCCCGCCTTGTTTAGAGGCCGTGCACATGCGCACCGTGGACCTCCACAAGGGCACGTGTCAGCTGCATCTGGATCAAGCTAGACAAACTTCCTAAAACAAGTTAGGAGGCCACTGATCTTAATTTTGTTAGTTTGAATTAAATGAGTTAATGTTTACGTTAAATGAGTTAATGTTTACAGAACATTCAGAATTTAAACACTTAGAATTATTCACACTAAATGTGTTTTGTTAAAATAAAAAAATATTAAAATCCTGCTCTGGTTCTTCACAAAGTTTCCTGTGTGTGCCTTCCTCTCATCAATAAGGTTACATTTTATTTTTAAATAATGAGGTGTAATCGACTGGAGGCATATTTATTTGAATCGTTTATATATCTCTGTGTTGCCGCCCGAGTTAGCTGACACCCCTTTCATTATGAAATTATCGTTTCTTTGGAGGGAGGACATCTAAGACCTGGTTTCTTAGCAATGCTGCATGAATGATACAGTCCTGTTGGCAGCAGTGGCTGTGTGGGTGTTAGGTCTCCGTCGCTCACTGAGACGCCCCACGCCGTCCGGTGTGCACGGGCTGGTGGTGGGGTCACCTGCTCTCCTGGGCTCCGTGGCAAAGAGCGCGCCCGCAGTGCAGGAGGTGCGGGCACCCCACTCCAGTGGTCTTGCCTGGAGAGTCCCAGGGACAGAGGAGCCTGGTAAGCTGCAGTCCACGGGGTCACAAAGGGTCGGACATGAGTGAGCATCTAAGCAACAAACTTCTCCAGCACAGCTTTCTTTGTCCCCCCATCCTGGGATTGTGCTTGCTGGTTTGGGGTGCTGGGAATGTTGTGGTTACTGGAGGTAGTGGTTTTGCCTCTGCGGTTTTGAGGCTTAATGCTTCAATTCTCAGTGGTGCCATTGTCCAGTTTGGGGAGAGTTCTTCTCATCCCCTTTTCCTGCAGTTACAGCCTTTCATTTCAGCCGCTCAATTATGTCCGACTCTGCAACCCCATGGACTACGGCACACCACGCTTCCCTGTCCATCACCAACTCCTGGAGCTTACTCAAACTCACGTCCATGGAATCGGTGCTGCCATCCAACCATCTCGTCCTCTGTCGTCCCCTTCTCCTCCCACATTCAGTCTTTCTCAGCAGTAGGGTCTGGGAGTCAGCTCTTCACATCAGGTGACCAGAGTATCGGCGCTTCAGCATCAGTCCTTCCAATGAACACCCAGGACTGATTTCCTTCTTGCAGTCCAGGGAACTCTCACGAGTCTTCTCCAACACCACAGTTCAAAAGCATCAATTTTTCGGCGCTCAGCTTTCTTTATAGTCCAGCTCTCACATCCATACATGACTACTGGAAAAACCATAGCTTTGACTATCTGGACATTTGTTGGCAAAGTAATGTCTCTGCTTTTTAATATGCTGTCTAGGTTGGTCATAATTTTCTTCCAAGGAGCAAGTGTCTTTTAATTTCATGGCTACAGTCAACCATCTGCAGTGATTTTAGAGAAAGTCTGTCACTGTTTCCATTGTTTCCCCATCTATTTCATGAAGTGATGGGACCAGATGCCATGATCTTAGTTTTCTGAATGTTGAGTTTTAAGCCAGGTTTTTCACTCTCCTCACTTTCATCAAGAGGCTCTTTAGTTCTTTACCTTCTGCCGTAAGGCTGGTATTACCTGCCTATCTGAGGTTATTGTTATTTCTCCCAGCAATCTTGATTCCAGCTTGTGCTTCATCCAGCCCAGCATTTCACATGATGTACTCTGCATATAAGTTAAATAAACAGGATGACGGTATCCAGTCTTGACATAACAACAACCAGCCTGTTGTTCCATGTCCAGTTCTAACTGTTGCTTTTTGACTGGCATATAGATTTCTCGGGAGGCAGGTCAGGTGGTCTGGTATTCCCATCTCTTGAAGAATTTTCCACAGTTTGTTGTGATCCACACAGTCAAAGGCTTTCACGTAGGCAGTAAAGCAAAAGGAGAAGCTTCTCTCAAATTCTCTTGTTTCTTCAATGATCCAGCTGATGTTGGCAATTTCCTCTGCCTTTTCTAAAACCAGCTTGAGCATTGGGAAGTTTATGGTTCACGTACTGTTGAAGCCTGGCTTGGAGAATTTTGAGCCTTACTTTGCTAGTGTGTGAGATGAGTGCGAGAACTAACACCCAAAAAAGATGCCCTTTTCATCACAGGGACTGGAGTGCAAAAGTAGGAAGTCGAGATACCTGGGGTAACAGGCAAGTTTGGCCTTGGAGTACAGAATGAAGCGGGGCAAAGGCTAACAGTTTTGCCAAGAGAACATGCTGGTCATAGCAAACACCCCCTTCCTACAACACAAGAGAAGACTCTACGCATGGACATCACCAGATGGTCAACACCGAAATCAGATTGATCATATTCTTTGCAGCCACAGAATGGAGAAGCTCTATACAGTCAGCAAAAACAAGACCGGGAGCTGACTGTGGCTCAGATCATGAACTCCTTGTTGCCAAATTCAGACTTTAATTGAAGAAAGTAGGGAAAACCACCAGACCATTCAGGTATGACCTAAATCAAGTCCTTTATGATTATATACTGGAAGTGACAAATTCATGGTATTAGATCTGATAGAGTGCCTGAAGAGATTGGACAGAGGTTCGTGACATTGTACAGGAGGCAGTGAGCAAGACCATCCCCAAGGAAAAGAAATGCAAAGCAGGCAAGATGGCTGTCTGGGGAGGCCTTACAGATAGCTGTGAAGAGAAGCTAAAGGCAGAGGAGGAAAGGGAAGATACACCCATTTGAATGTAGCGTTCCGAAGAATATCGAGGAGAGAGAAGAAAGCCTTCCTCAGTGATCAGTGCAAAACAGAGGAAAACAACAGAATGGGAAAGGCTAGAGATCGTTTCAAGAAAATTAGAGATACCAAGGGAGCATTCCATGCAAACATGGGCTCGATAAAGGACAGAAATGGTATGGACCTAACAGAAGCAGAAGACACTAGGAAGAGGTGGCAAGAATAAACAGAACTATCTAATAAAGATCTTTATGACCCAGTTAATCACGATGATGTGATCACTCACCTAGAGCCAGACATCCTGGAATGTGAAGTCAAGTGGGCCTTAGGGAGCATCACTATGAACAAAGCTAGTTAAAAGTGATGGAATTCCAGTTGAGCTATTTCAAGCCCTAAAAGATGATGCTGGGAAAGTGCTGCACTCAATATGCTAGAAAATTTGGAAAACTCAGTACTGGCCACAGGACTGAAAAGGTCAGTGTTCATTCCGGTCCCAAAGGCGGTGCCGAGAAATGCTACAGCCTTTAGAGGGACCTGTATTTTGTGAGTCCTCATCGCAGCCATTAGTTTCCTATCCACTAAATCAAGTCCCATCCTGAAAACAGAGCACAGCTGCCCCCAGTCTCGGGCTCACCTTCTTGGTATAATTAATTCTGTTTCTGGTACTTCAGCTCCTGCTTTCCTGGGCGCTCAGCTGGCTCTTCAGGTGTGTGTGTTGGGTTTTTACATAACATTTCTAGGGATTTTGAGTTGGTCAGAGCGGTTTCTGGTTTAGATTCTGCTTTGGTGTCTATCATTTTCTGCATGGAGTCCTTGGGCTGGAAAGGAGGGCTTTTCCCTGTGTCTTTCTGGCCTTCAGAGAGCAGCCAGCCTCGGTAAAGTCAAGGAGGGCTGTGCAGGCGGTCATGCGTGCCTGCGTGCGGAGTCACGGGGCAGCAGACCTGTGCTTTCCACCGTGAGTCGCTCCCCAGTGTGGAAGAGCGGAAACACCGTCCTGTGTTGAGGGACTCTGTGCCCCAGTTGTGGCGGTGTTTATCTCTGACCTCAGCAGAATGGGCTCAGGGAGGTTATGGTCTCAGATATCTGTTTACAGTCAGAACTTTCTTCTCAAAATCTGGTCCTAGCATTTGGGGAAAGGCTGCTGAAAGCCTGGCTTAGCGCTTCGTTGCGTGGCTGAACACTGACGTCCTGGCTGCAGTTGTTCTGTAGGCTTGTGTCGTGTGGGTTGTCACTGGTTTCGTGAGGTGACTTACCGGTCAGGTTAAAGACGAACGTTTGCTGGACTTCACGTCTTGCGAGGTGGCCGGTGTGTCGGTCGTGACTGGCGTGTGCCTCGAGGCCCATCTTGGTGGAGGACGTGGAGCAGGGGCTCCTGGCCTGTGGGTCTTTGCGGGCCCACTCCGAGGCTGCCCTCTCCCTGCCCTGCCAGCAGCGTGGTGCTGTGTGTGTTTCCACGTCAGATGCTGGAGGCCCGGGAGGCAGTCACAGGGACAGCCCCGAGTCCGAGCCGGCGGGTGGAATGTGTCTGCGGTTCCTTGTGGCGTCCCCAGGCCGGGCACAAGGTGTTTGTCAAGTGGCTGCAGTCTTGCCCAGCGCCTGGCACAGGGTGTGAGGAGGGGACAACGCTCTGGTCGGTCTGGACCAGGGACCTGGCAGCTGGTGGGCAGCGGGCCCCAAGGCTGCTGCAGAGTCACCTGTCAGTTTTATTTAGTTGAGGCTATTCTTAGCTTATTTCAAAGCGTTCTTTCCTACATCAGGAAGGGTCTTAGAGTGTGAGACTTGGAAGCAGCTCCCAGATGAGGCTCTGGCCCGGCAGGCTGGTGGTTAGTGCCCAGGCGAGGTGACATCTCTTACCGCCTGCTCCGTCTCCCCACCCCATACCCCCGCTACCAGCCCAGCCTGGGCCATCTCGTCACTGACCATGGATTTCTGATTGCAGGACTTGTTCCAGCAGCCTGTTAAAACATGGTGGATTACTATGAAGTTCTAGGCGTGCAGAGACACGCCTCGGCCGAGGATATTAAAAAGGCGTAAGTAGTCGTGTTCTGAAAGAGCGCGTCTGGTGTGAGTTTGCATGGCCTGTGGGAACCGAATGGCAGTTTGTGTGCTGTGCGTCTGCTGTGGGCTAGCTGGAATGTTAGGCAGCGGTTGGCAGGTTAGCTTGTGCCCCCTGAGACCTAGGCCCACCTGTCACCCAGGGAGAAGGCCACTTGCTTTCCTCTGGCACTTTATCTTGGGACATGGATTTCATTTCTGCTGGAATTGGATCAAAAACTCCCCGAAGGTATGAAATCAGCCCAAAGAGCTTTGCTGTTGGACTTGGCAGCGGAGCAGCCCTGGCGCTCCCGGGCGCCGCTGCTCCATCCTCAGTGGGCTGCTCCCAGCCCCCGTCGTGTGGCTGGCTCAGGTCCGTGGTGGGGTTTGAGCCTGTTCCCCTGTGTCCTCACTGCAGCTCTGTGGCGCACCTGAGGCGAGTCTCAAGCCACAGGCAGCCTCAGGGTGCACTGAGGTCTGGTAATTCACTCGGTGCTGATGTAGAGCAGGACATGCATGGTGTTTTAGCTGTGTCACGGTGGGCCGTGAGAGTTCGCACACTGTGCCTGGCCACAGCCAGGAACGGCGTGGTGCAGTGATGGTGCTCTTCTTAAATAAGGTGTGAATGGCATGAAGACCACCACCAAGAGGGGCGGGCCTGGCATCTGTGTTCTCATGCGTTGGTGTGGTGGGGGGGGCATCACTGGTGCTGCCCCTTGGGGGAAGGACAGGGTGTGTGCCACGCCTGTCTAGTCTCCGCTTAGAGCTTTTGCTTTGAAATGTTTGCTTCATGTGACACATTAGACACCACCCTGGAAGTGGGATGTGATCAGTACCCTTAACTCCTTTTTAAGATACCGGAAACTGGCACTGAAGTGGCATCCAGATAAAAATCCTGAGAACAAAGAAGAAGCAGAGAGAAAATTCAAGCAAGTAGCTGAGGCATATGAGGTGTTGTCAGACGGTGAGTGGGGAGCGTGGGGGCTGTGCCCCCGGGTGGGGCCTGCAGAGGAAGGCCTGGCCGAGGGGCTTTGGGGTCGAGAGGGGGTTTTCTGGGCAGACTGGGTGTCCTGTCCCCGCCAGCCTCCCGATAAGGCCCTGTGAGTGCTGTGGGTGCCCTGGCCTCTGGGCATCTCCTGGGTGGCTCTGTAAGTCTCTGCCTGGCGCTGGAGGCCGCTGGGGCTGGGGTGTCGTGGCCTCTGGCCCCCGTCGCCCTCCTGAGCACGCTGTGCTGAGGTGCTGGCCTCCTCCCTCCTGAGTTTTGGGAAGTCGGGCGTTGGCACGCAGCTGAGGCGTGGACCACACAGCTTGTAGGTCCCCTGCCCTGTTAGGCTAGGAGCTGATGGCACTGGGGGCTCAGGCCTGTAGGTTGTTTCATGGGTCGCACAGCGGGCGTCAGCCAGGCCTTGGGCTCTTGGTAAGGGAAACCCTGGGGCAGGGCGCGCGGACTGTGGGGCTCTGTGAGAAAACTGGAAAAGCGCTCACAGCGCCTTGCCGGGGAGCAGCCCCGAGTGACCTGGTGTGACTCGGCCGAGGCGCTTAAAAGACTAGACCAGAGGAAGTGGACACCTGCCCTGTTTTAGAAGAAGGCCTGGCCCCCGCACTTCTCGAGTGTCTGCCGTCGCTGACTGTCACTGTCCTGTTTGTGTGCCCGATCAGCACTCCCAGACTTGGGGATTCACAGACCGAGAACAGGAGAAAATTCGAGAAGTAAATTCAAACGTCAAACGTGATTTTTGGCAGCAGCAGAACCTTTAAAGCTCCCATGAAAATGCTGCTTTTTGTGTGTATTTGTAAGGGGGAGTCTATTCTTCATGCTTCCTTAGGAAGCCTTCAGTTCCAGGAGTGACCGGCACAGATACACAGCTGCTGTTCTTAAGGCACTGATGCCCACCCTGGCTGCGGATAGCTTGCTTCCACACTTGTTTCCCCGTTAGCCCGTTACTTGCCACACACAGTGTGTCTGCAGAGCGTGTGTGTCTGAGCAGGACTGCACTGTCACTGCTCTTGTTCGAGAGCCATTGCTGGGCTCAGGCGGGCTGCTGCCTTGCCCGGGACGGCCAGGCTGGGGGCTGGCTCCGTGTGGCCCCTTTCTGCCCTCGCTGAGGCCCTGTCCCGATCCTTGTGCCCTGGGTCTCCTCCTGAGCTGCACTGTGTGGGCAGGTCCGTGTCGGGGGAGCCGCTTTGCAGCTGTGTAGCGGGGTTTTGATGCAGTGCACGGCATGCATGGAGCAGTAGGTGAAGTAAGTTTTTTTTTGGAGTAAAAAATATTTTTAAGCTTTACTTAAAAATATTCTGAGGTGTTTTTAAGCTTTACTTAAAAATATTCTGAGGTGTTCTTAAGGGAGTTGTTGTTGTTCAGTCCCTAAGTTGCAGCTGGACTCTTTGCAGTCCCGGGGGCTGCAGCCGCCAGATTTGATGCCCTCAAGTATCACAATAAGGGGGTCCCAGCTCTTCAAAAACAAGTGTGGACATTGAGAGCTGTGGGGGGCCTTTGGTTCACAGCTTCAGAAATGCTTTACTGAATTTGAGGGAAGAGAACTTGGTCTTTACTGACTTGTCTTTTTAAATTTATAGCTAAAAAGCGGGACATCTATGACAGATACGGCAAAGAAGGACTAAATGGCGGTGGTGGAGGTACGTGTGCGCACGCCGGCCTTTCTCCTGGCCTTGAGATGAAAGGAGGTGGTCTGATGATGCAGTCTTACAGTGATTCAGTCTCCCAGTAAATAGGAATGCAGTTCGGAGAGTAGGCTGAACTGGGGAGAGGAAGGAGAAATTGTGCCCTGGAAAAGGCCTATTAAAAATCTTGTACTAGAAAGTACATACTGGTATACCTTTTGTAGATAGGAAATAACGTAAAACCTTATTGTAATACACTGAGTGTACCCTGAGATCAGTACTGGAGGTTGTGTCAAAAACATCCTTACTGGATGTTCTATCAAAAAACTAAAGGGCCACCAAAGTGATTGCCTCTGGTCGTGAGGCTTAGATGTGTGCGTTTTGATGAAAAGTGGCGCAGTAACCTGCTGCCCTGAGAGCTCCGTGGTGGGCGTTTGGGCTCGCACGCCTTGGACCTCCTGCACACGCCCGAGCAGCTGTTCCACAGCCTGAAATGCTGTGTGTGGCTGGTGCATCCAGAGCGGCCGGAGCCCTCGGCGCGCGGGTGGCTCGGGGACGTGGACCTGCGCGCGTTTCTCAGCTCCTGGTGCAGGAGGCTTTGCTCCCAGCAGGACTTGCACGAGCTTCGGGCGTGTGGAACTCGTTCCTTCCTTGGGTCAGGATGCAGGCAGTAATGTGTAGACAGTGTTTGTGTGCCTGCCGCGCGGGAGGCCCTGACTGAGCTGTGCTTGCTTCTGTAGGTGGAAGTCACTTCGACAGTCCGTTTGAGTTTGGCTTCACATTCCGAAACCCAGATGACGTCTTCAGGGAATTTTTTGGTGGAAGGGACCCATTTTCATTCGACTTCTTCGGTAAGTTCATCATCTGGGTCGTCGTTTATATAACGTGTTCATGACTCACGGCGACGGATGTACCCTTTCCGTCTCACCACTCTTGTAGCTTGTCCTTAAACTTGCTGTTTGAGCAGTGCACGAGTTTAACTAAACCCTTTTCCTTTCTTCCTTTGGAAGATGTTTCAGAATGTATACCTTGCACGTTAACATAATAAGAGTTTGAATGTGGAATTCACACCTTGGACATGAACATAACGGAGGTTTGAGCGTGTTGTGCCCTCGGCTGTGTGTTTCACTCTCATTAGCTTCCTCTGCAGTGGGCAGGAGGTGGGGCTGCTCCTGGTCGGACAGTGAAGTCCCTGAATTTCCCGTGTAGGAGTCTGACTGAAAACACTAAGCATCAAGGCAGGTGTTGCTCAGAAGACATTTGATTCGTAAACTTGTCTTTGTTGTTTGATTGTGGTGTTAGGACTGTTGAGTTTGCAGCTCTTGGAAAGAAAGGACGCCTCTAGAGCGAGGCGTCACGAGCGTCCGTCTTTGAGAACAGCTTTGCTGGGGGACCTGGCTGCCCTGGCTGCTCTTCACTGTAGGAGGGCGCTCCCAGCCGCTGGCCTCCGGGTCCTGTGCCCGATGCGAGGCCGCGTGGCAGGAATGCGTGTCCGGGCCTGGCGTTGGCAGTGGTGTGAGCTGGGCCCCCGCCGTGCGCACCGTGACGCCCGTGGTCTCTGTCCCGGGTGGGGAGACAGCGCCCGGTGTCTGCTCCTTCACTGCCCGGAGCCTGGTTGAAAAGACAAGACGCCTGCTGCAGCCCCTCAGGCGGGCGACAGGAAGAGCAGCTCCGTCTGCAGATAGCTCAGGGGATCCGTGGCCCTGCGTACCGCAGGCGTGAGGCGCTGCTGTGCCGGTAGGTGTGGCCCTTCTTAGGGGGCAGTCCTTCCGTTACTCCGTGGGGGTTCGAAGAGACTGTGCTCCTGTTTCCTTGGTGCTGCCTGTGTTTTGAGAGAGTGGCTTGTGGAGGAGGGATGTGTGTATATGCTAGTGTACAAAATATAACAGTGAAAGCTAAGCAGGGGAGTGTTAGGGGTGGGGGAAGAGACTCATCTGTTTTGAAGGCTTTTTTTTGCATTAATTACTGCTGCAGGAAACACATATTGGGAAGGCTCCCTGTAAGCATCATATGAAATTAATTACATTCTTTATTAATTGTCCTTTATAATCGTAGGAAATATTACTGTAAGAAAGACACAGAAGAGTTTCAGTGACTTTTCTGCCTTAAAATTACCTTGTTGTGTCATCACAATGTTTAACAAGCTCCCGATGTGTTTTGGGGGAGTAGGGTAGTGTCCAGTGAAAGTGGCCAGGAGTCTGCCCCCTTGAGCCGGGGATGGAGGGCCCCTCAGGCTGAGGAGGGCAGGGCAGGCCACCTCGCCACGCCCGAGGCCGGCCCGCTCACACCAGCTCTGGCACAGGGGCGTTTTTGAAAAAAGAGTGTCAGGAAAGAGTCCCCAGTGTGTAATGGTAGCCAGATTGTGTTTTTCTTGGGGAAAAAAATCTGATGGGTTAAGCTTTCTCACTAAGAATGGTTTTCCTTGAGCAGCTCTTTCCGGAGTGAAGAGGGCGAGGGTAATTGGGGCTGGGAGAGTGGATAATGCGGTTTTACCCCTGTGAGCACCGACCTTCACGTCTTCTGAGCTGACACTTGCGCACATGAGGCAGTCTTGATGTGCACGTGGACTTGAGTCAGAAGAGCTACGGTTTGCGGGACGCTGGGTGGAGATTTCTCCTCCTGGGTTCAGAGTCCACTGGGGGCCGAGCCCCTCGGCCTGTGCCCGGGACTCGGGACGCCCGCGCTCTGCACCAGCAGCTCCATCTCTCGTGGCCCCTGTGGCGGTGACACTAATCCACTCCGCTCTCGTAGGTGTTCTAGGCGACTTCCATTTTCAGGCCCTCAGGCTTTACACTCGGGACGAGCAGCTGCTCCACGGCTACTACATGCATGGAGTGACGGTGCAGCGTGCTGGCGGTACGTGCAGAGCAGGCCGAGCGGCCGTGGGGCTGCGGGTGTGCTGCCTCAGCAGGCGTGGAGCTGATGATTCCCGGCAGCCACACCGACCCTGTCACGCTGTCCATTTAGAGGAGTGTCATTTCCCGTCTTAATTCTCCACACGACCAACTTTTTTCCTCTCCCGTTTTCCAGAAGAAAGTAGCTCAAAGTCTGCTAAAAGACATTCTGAGGTTCACTTTGCATGTATTGGAACGTAAAACCCCGTGTCTGATTTCAGACGGCCCAGATGAAAGGGGAGGGACCTGGAAGCGGAGAGCTGGTGGGAAGCACTGAGTCCTATGCCCAGGGCCCGTGCTTGTTGGGAGGCCTGCCCGCTGTGGGCAGAGGCCGCGGGTCCCTGAGCTGGGGGCCTGGCTCTCAGACGGAGGGCTGCCGGCAGGGCTGTGGGCTGAGCTGACTTCCCCCTAGTCCTCGGAGAGCCTCTTTTGGAAACATTCAAGTGCAGGGATCATGTTACTTTAAATTGCCGTGATCCCTTCCTTGGTTTATCTTTAAAGGGTGGTGTTAGTAAAATGAGGTTCCCAGATGGAAGAGCCCCTGAGCCCGGAGCCCTAGCAGGAGCCGCCGTGTGGGAGGCGTTTCTGCGGCCCAGCCCTGAAGCCGGGAGCTTCCCTGGGAGCACGCTCACGCTGGCCCCTCGCGTCCGGCCGGTGCTGGGGTGACGGGAGAGGAAGGGATGAGCCAGGCAGGCCCGCCCAGCGCCCGGCGCCGCGCTGGAGGGTAGTGAGCCGGTCGTTCTCCCCCCAGGGTTCGAGGAGGCGGCCAGCGAGGAGTTGGAGCCTGAAGAGGAGGCGGTGGCGGAGAGCGCGAGCGAGGAGGACAGTGAGGCGCTGGACGTGGTGTCTAGCGAGGAGCTCGACCTCTTTAGTGACGACGAGCCCAGCGAGGGCGCTAGCCTGGGCGGGGGCGAGCCCCCCAGTGAGGACTTGGAGTTCATCTCCAGTGAGGATGAGGCCAGCTCGGGGGACCCGGAGGAGCTGCTCGAGGAGTGGGAGGAGCTGCTCAGTGAGGACGGCGGGCCCGAGCCTGAGGCCCCGCTTCTGCCCCTCAGACGGCCCGCTGAGCGGAGCCTCTAGAATAAAGAGTTTCCACCACCTGCGCCTGATGGCTCCTGCGGCCCCAGGGGTACCGGGGGCTCGGGAGGAGCCGCGGCCCCAAGGCCGGCGGTCTCCCGCTGCTCTGGCCACCTCAGATGGCCGCTGTGTCTTCGCACGGGGTCTCCTCTGCACGCCTGCATGTCCCTCCTTACGCGTGTCCCTCATTATGTGGACGGGGGCCTGCTTGTCTGCAGTGGCCCCGCCTCCCGCCCGAGGTCGGGCGCGGGCCATCGTTGGGGGCCCTGTGCGTCCTGTGACGTACACAGTCGTCCGCTCAGCTTGGAGGCAGCATGGTTTGGAAGCAGGCACTGGTGAAGTTGTGCTGCTCAGAGAAGCCACAAGTGGGAAAGCGTAGCCTGTGGCTGTGGAGGCAGGGCCGGTGTGATGGCTCAGCGACTTCGAAGGCCCTGCTGAGCCCCTGTCCCCTCAGGGGAGGGGTGTTGGGCTGGCCTGGCCCGTCAGTGGCTGGGACCTCCTGGGGGTGGAGCTGCTGTCTCAGGACAGTTCCGTGTGGGTGGGTGCTGGGCAATGGGCCTCGTGGTCCTACCACCTCCACCCTTGACAGGGAGAGGAAAGGCTTCTGAGAAGGCCATTCTCAGAGTTGTTTTCTGGGTCACGAGAGCAGTGGCCAGGCCCCATGCTTTGCATGATCTCCCTGGGAATCCAGAGTTGGTTTTGAGACGTTAGTGGCCTTCCCGGCTCCCCCATGGTGTACCTTCCCGAGCCCATGCAGGAGTTCAGGCTGGACTCCTTCCTCCTCCTGGCACGGTGGTCCCTGTGGCTGAGGGCGGTGGGCTGTCCTGGCCGCAGGCAGGGGGAGGGCAGCCCCCTCGCAGCTGCTTGGCGAGCGGTAGGGTTGCAGGGGCCCGGCCTCTGTCGCTACTGAAGTCGGGGATCTGGGTCCCTTGTGCATGCTCGGCACCCTTGGCTTGGATGGCTGTTTGTAACTGCTGAAAATAGTGTTCCGGCTAGGCCTGTGGTGTAACTAGGAGTCACGTTTGTAATGAAGCTGTGTGCACAGCTGGAAGCAGGATGTTCATTTGCCGAGTATTAATCCCCAGGAACCACCCCAACGCCGGGTCAGCCGTGGAGAAGTGCCCCGAAGCCCTCCTCCCCGGGGTCCCAGCCGTGTGTCGCCCATGGCTGTTTCTGAGTCACTTAGGTTTGTTTATTTCAGGTACTTTTCAAATATGTTGTTTTCTGCTTCTGAATATGTGAGAAGAAAACGTTATAAACTTCGAGTTGTTGCGAAGGAATGTTTTGACCTTAGCTTGTGGCGTTGGGGTCAGCGCAGGTGGGGTGGTCGCACTGGAGTCTGCCTGGTGTCCTGGCTTTTGAGTTTCACGTGTCGCTCTCCTCGGGGTTGCTGTGCCTTAGCACCGAGACTGCAGTGGAGGGGCCTGTTTCTGTTGGACGTGCTCAGGGTGCTTGTTAGACTTGGTGGTGTTTGCCTCTGCTGTGCAGTTGTGTGCGTGTGGCCTGGGGATTGGGTGGTGAGCTCTGAGGACAGGACCTGTGCGTCTGCGCTGAGTGCCCTCGGTCAGGCCCTTGGCTCTGCTCCTGGGGGCACATGTGGCTCTAGACGTCTTTCTGCCCAGCTTTCCCCGCAAGTCTTCCTGCGAGAACGTGCGCGTGCGAGCATGGCTCTAACATCTTTCCACCCAGCTTTCCCCACGAGTCTTCCTGCGAGAACGTGCGCGTGGGAGCATTTGGAACACGTCTGGTGTCTTCTCACAGCATGCGGTTCACGTGCTTTTTGTCGTAAGTTTGACATTATTACTTGGGTGTTTGCAAGAATCACCTTAGTGGATTTGGCTTGGTGTTTCTGAGAAGAGCAGGACCGTGTAAGATTGCAGAGGAGTGTTTCTCCAGGACACCTGGAACAGGGACCTGAAAGAGTTAAGTCTTAGTTAACAGGCTGGACATGGGCCTGTTTCCATGTGTCTGTATCCCATGATGCAGCGTTGTTGCCGGAAGGGGCCTGGCGGAGCACACGTGCGCCGTGGCCAGGGAGGCGGTTCTGGCAGGCCTGTAAACTCTGCGTTGAGGCCTCCCGAGAGACGGGCCCAGCAGGGTGGCCGCAGCCTCTCTCAGAAGTCCGGTGCCGTCACGGGCTTGCTTGATTGTGAGGACGCACCTGCAGACCTGCGGGCCAGCGCCCCGGCCTGATCTGGAGGCCATCAGGCTGAAGAGCCATCAGTGTTCCAGGTCAGAGGCTGGCGGCCGGGAGAACGCTGTTCTTTTTGTGGGAAGCATTGGCCTTGTGGTCTGTTCGACCCTTGCGCGATGGGAGGGGCCCATTCACACTGGGATGCCAGTCTGCTCCACGCGGCCGGCTGATCCGCATGTTCCTCTCATCCGAGAACACCTTCGAGGGCGGCCCCTTCACTGGACACAGAGTTTGTCCACTCCTTGACATGTACGTGCACCGTCTCCTTCAACCGTAATTCATCTCCAGCAGACCATAGCAAGGTCATAGTTGAGCCAGACTTGATGAGCAACGTGCATGTCATGGAGAACACGCTGACCTTTCCCAAGTAGGAGGTGAGGTCTGGGCGCCAACCTCTCCTGGAGGGGCCCTGCTGAGACTCTGACACAGAGCTGCCTTTGCTGTGCTGTGGCAGGGTGTGAGCAGGCAGGAAGACACAGCTGTGTGAACGGTATGAACACGTGCGCAGCGGGGCCAGAACGCAGCGGCAGGCTGTGGCTCCAGGCAGCTGGGGGGCCCTGCTCTGGACAGGACGTGTGCCCTCTGCCCACCGCAGCACCTCGGCTGGCGGAGCGGTTTGGGCGCCGTGTGGAGTGACGTCGAACACAGCCTTGGCAGCATGTTCGGTTACGTTATGTCTGATTCAAATTTACTTACAAGATAAATGCAGTTTTTACCCCTTTTACCCTCAAAAATAACAACCATACAGACTGAAGATAAGAATTTGGAGAACAAACGAGGTAGAAGGACAGAGTGGGGAACCGCCCTTTGTCTTGTTACCAGTTGAAAGCCCACTGTGAACGCTTTTCAGATGTTAGAGCTGTGATGTGTGTTTTTTCTAAAGCTTAAACCTGATGACCCTTCAATAACCTTCACTTAACATGCTCTCCATTTCTATATTGGAAAATTACATAATTAGGTAATTTTCAATTTTCACTATAAAAGCTTGGGGGCCCTTAAGTAAGTAACTTCCATGTTTGATGAGTTGATGTCCATGAAGTAGATTGAATTGCTGGATGAGAGGGTCTATTAATTAACTGTTGTATTTAGCTTGGAGCCTAAAGGTGTGAAAGCTTATGACCTGCTCAGTCGCATCCGATTCTCTTGTGACCCCATGAACTGTAGTCCGCCAGGCTCCTCTGTCCAAATAATGCTGGAGTGGGTTTCCGTTTCCTCCTCCAGGGGATCTTCCCGACCCAGGGATCAAACCCGCATCTCCTGCACTGGCAGGCAGATCTCCACACCGAGTCGCCTGCGAAGCCCGAGCTCAGCGCCGCCTGCCCTGCGCCGCGGCAGCCCGTGGCGGGGGCGGCGCGCCGGCCTCGCGGCTCCTGCCAGCTCGCCGTCACCGCCACGCCTGTCACGAGCGGCGTGCTCTAGTGTCACCGTGGCTTACGGATGAGACTTCCATTTTTAGGGTTAGCTGTGGTGACTTTACTGTCCGAAATTACACACTAAAATTCGGTGGCTACTGGAATTGTAAAGATCCATATTTAGGCTGTATAATAGAAAAGTGTGCAAGGTAAAAGACTTCAAAAATGAAAGAATACAAGAAAACAAAAAAAACGTAACTGAAAACCCAACTGGCCTTATTCTTAGAATGTTACTCAACTGTCTTTTGAAGTAGCTTCTGAACAAGGTGATTTTATAATTATGAAAGTTCATTTAGCTTCATGTAAACAAATTAAAACCATTTAATGGTGGTATCAAATGGACTCTGGTTTAAGTTGGCCCCAGGAGTTTTGTGAGGAGTCTTTGAAGATTTCGGTTGCTGTATGAGCCTTAAATCATAACTAAGCGAGTTGTTAGAGCGAAAATGGACGGAGCGTCGCAGGAGGACGCAGACTGTGACTGTCGGTGAGCTCGGGAGCCTGCGGAGGCCTGTGGCTCAGGAGCTCTCGCAAGGGCAGTGAGCGTCCGAGGCTGCGCCTGCGGCGCTTGCTGAGAATGCGATCACGCCGAGCCCAAGCTGCACTCGCCACACCTGTGCCTTAACCTGGTGGTGGTAACGTGAGTGTAGTTACCTGCTGCCCTGTGACTGGGTGAATGGAAAGCGTGTCAGTGTCGCTGTGTACACCCCTGATGAGGATAAGGTGAAAAGTAACTTAATCGAATGCTTGGATTTTATTTGAACAGGATGAAGTCTCTCTAGAGATCTATAAAGCGTTTTAACTTCAAAGTTTACGAATAGGCTTTATATTTATGCTCCTAACTACGGTGGTAATGGGATCGGCAGCCATGTTCACAGAGCTGCTGACAGAAGTGGCCTCTTCAGGCTGCCTCACGTGGTGGCACGCACGCACGCACTGTGGGGCGCGGGACCTAGGCTCAGAAGCAGCAGCCTCCCAGCACGGCCCAGGGCCTGGCCCCCGTGGGGCTGGTGGAGGGTGTCTGCCTTGGGCCGGTTCCTGCCTGCCTTCTGGGTCTCTGAAGAAGCCGCCAGCGACCGTGCTTTCTAGCGCCTGCTTCTTCAAGCCTGCTTTCCTGCACTGTTAACGGCTCTCTTAAGAAAGGCTTGTAGTTTTTCCACCTGCTTCCCCGTCCCTGCTCTGAGCGTTCCTTCAGCTCGGGTCTGCCTCTGGTCATCGCTGGCTACCTGGGGGCTTCCCAGTCACGGTCGCCTGTGCACATGGGTGCGCTGTGAGCCGCAGTGCCCACTTGGCTTCACGCTCATAACCTTGTTCTGCTCACCGTTCTTCTGTTCCTTTCGCCACTCAGATGCATGAATTTCCTGCTTTGATCACGCCTGCCTGGTTTCAAAATAGGCCATGCCGGTTCTCTTGCTTCTGTCATGGGTGCGTTTCTCTTAACCATCTGTCAGGAGTCCTTGCTTTTATTTCTCAGAGAACTCCCATTTCCTAGAAAAAATACAGCACTGATTGGTTTCATAGTGAATTTAATAGGGAACCTCGGTGAAGTTTAAAAGTCTGTATAATTCGTGTTTTCAGTAAGTGCTCACTGATTGGTAACAAGCACCAGAAGAGCTCCGTGGGGAGGGCTCTGCTCGCAGCTCTCTGCCCAGGTCTGCGGTGCGCACTGATGACCTTGGGCTTTATGTTGGGACACGTTGTGTTCTGGTTTTAGATGAGTCTTGGAAACTGCAGTAAAGCCGCAGGTTAGATGGATTGCTCTGAAGGCGAGCTGCGCTGTGGAGAGGCTTTGCTCCTGCTGGAACAGTGTCAGGAGGCATCGCCCACGTTCCCTTTGCAGCTCTCCTGTGGAGAAGCCCCCTGGGGTCAAGGTTTCACTAAGCTCTTCTGTTTCTTTTTAGAAGACCCGTTTGAGGACTTCTTTGGGAATCGGAGGGGCCCCCGCGGAAGCCGGAGCCGAGGCGCGGGCTCATTCTTCTCTGCTTTCAGTGGATTCCCCTCCTTTGGAGGGGGATTTCCTTCCTTTGATGCAGGTACGACACCCTCAGACTTACCCTGGTGTCTGAGTTGGCGCCAGTGCGGGCTTCTTCCCTTCAGGGCAGTTTGCAGCGGGCACATGCCTTTTGTGGAACAGCTTGGATTTGCCACTGTTTGTGTGTATACAAATCTTTGCTTAGTAACCCACATTCCCCCTGCTAATTTTCCAAAGAATGTTATACTTGAGAACCTACTTCAGATCTTCACTATTAAAGGCCAGTATTTAATGAAATTCTTAGTTAAAAGGAGTGAGGTTTTGGGATAAATAACTGAAATAACTCAGATAATCTCATTAAATCCTTTTTAATCTAACCTCCTAGGCAGTTTAAGAAAAAAGTGTCTTAGGGGAGTCCAGGTTGATGGGATAGGAGCTAAGGCTGCAGCAGGGCCTGCGTGTGCCGTGCGGAGTCTGCTGGTGAGGCTCGCCGCGTGGCACTGGCTGGCGACCGGAGGCCATCCATCAGCTGGAGTTGGGCACACAGCCCGGCGCAGCCGCATTTCACGTGGAGAGTTGGAGTCTCAGCTCTTCTCTGGCGCTCGCCCAGCTCCTCTGTTCTGGGCCTCCCTCGTGTGAGTGTCCCGCGCTCTGTGGGCAGCACAGGGGATGCAGCTCCCAGACTCTGCACCTCCGAAGCCAGGGGTCTGTGTCACCCAGGGCTGGTGCAGCCGTGCTTCCCTCCGGCAGGCGCTCTCCTCAGATGCCACATAGCAGGCCGGGATTTAAGGGAGAGTCAGAGAAAAGAAAGCTGGGCAAGCCCGTCAAAGAGCATTTCCCTTAAGGAATGTGTGTGGCATGCAGCCCTCCCCTTTAAGGCGCTGTGGGGAGGGCATGCTTCTGCTCTAAGGGGGCGTTCAGGATGGGACAGGCAGCGGGCTCCAACAGGCAGAGCAGCCTCCGCCCCAGCCCAGAGCGCACTCGCTTTGTTGTGACTTCTGAAAGTCAGGGTTTCGTGTCCTGGGTGAGCGCCTCATAGCTGAGAATTAGTCCATGAACTCCAGACCCATACTCCTCCTGATAATTGTGGTGTTCTTGCTAAAATCATTTCAGCTTCTGGCAATTCAGATCTGTGCCCCCTGTGGCCACAGTTACAGGAGCCAGCAGAAGCTTGTTGGGTGTGCCAGTCTGGTGGGGGTTGCTCCATCCTGTGAGATGCGTGGGGGCAGGGTGCTGGCCCGTTGGTCAGGGAGGTGCCCGGGCGGCTCCACAGGGGCACGCGTTTGCTTCTCTGGGCTGGCCGCGCATGCTGCGCTCGTCTCTGACCCCTCTGCTGTCTCTTACAGGGTTCACTTCCTTCGGCTCNAACCAGTCCATACTGAAGGAAATCAGCCCTGGGATTTCTTTGGAAGGAATGATGCTAAAGCTGAAACTCCAGTATTTTGGCCACCTCATGCGAAGAGTTGACTCATTCAAAAAGACTCTGATGCTGGGAGGGATTGGGGGGAGGAGGAGAACGGGACGACAGGGGATGAGATGGCTAGATGGCATCACTGACTCATTGGACGTGAGTCTGAATGAACTCTGGGAGTTGCTGATGGACAGGGAGGCCTGGTGTGCTGCAATTCATGGGGTCGCAAAGAGTTGAACATGACTGAGTGACTGAACTGAACTGAACTACTTGCCAGACCTTCTTTTATACAGTTTGCATATATTCATTCATTTAATCCTCACAATATTTCCATAGAGCAGCTTCCATTACTGTCTCCTGAGAAGGAAACTAGATCAACTTAAAGTAGATCACAGCCAGGAAGTGTAAAAACACATTACATATCCCCAGGTTACACACTTGCCAGATGGTCTTATTGGAAAGCTTTAAAAATATACTGGGCTTCTCTGGTAGCTCAGATGGTAAAGAAACTGCTTTCAATGCAGGAGACCAAGGTTCGAATACAACCCACTCCAGTATCAGTATTCTTGCCTGAAGATGTCATGGACAGAGAGGCCTAATGGGCTAAACAGTTCATGTGTTGCAAAGAGAGGGACATGGTTGAGCGGCTAACTCATACACACACAAATATAGTAGGTAATATAAAGTTGTGTATATAAGCAGTACTGGTGTTAGTTCACTTTACAACCACAGAAATAAAGGATAAAATACTTACAGAAACAGCTTTGCCTCTAGTAAAATTACTTTTCCCCCTGAAAAGAGGATTCTTCTGACACAGATATCCATTGGGCTGACTGTAAAAATAAATGTAAAGGTGGATTTGGCATTCAAGCTTAGCTTCATGTCCATAAACATTCAAATCATGTAATGAACAGTCTTGCTTAGACTCTGTATTTTTTGGCATTTTTTAATTACACTGTATTTTCCCACTCAGATTTCTCAGCACTATGAAACTGTGATGCTGAGAGATTAAATGCATCTTCACAGAAATTCCATTTATAACTTCAGATTTAAAAATTAACATTGGTGTGGTATAATGGTAATGTCAGATGGTTAATGTGATTCTCACTAATTTTGCGTTGTCAAATTGAACTTTGATATTTCAGTGACAGAAGTTGACGCATGGTGACTTATGAAAGCAGTTCATCAAGAACCCTGTTTAACAGTGTGAGAAACTCCACTGGATGCTGTACTATATTTTCCTAACTACTACATCTATGCTTTGTTTATTCGTCTTTAGAAATATCCCTTGCTTCCCCTGCTTCTGATTTTCTGTTGTCATTTTTATAACTTAGACCATCAATAATTAGTATCATAGGTGTTACCATAGGATCACGTCTGTCCTAAAATCAGGCTTCATTTCATTCATCACACCACTTTGAAATTAGACTTCTTAAAATATTGTCCCTTATCCTTTAAAAACTCCTCATTTTCATTATAATAAAATCATGAAACACAGTCAGATGCAATCACTACTCTTAACAAAACTTATAGTGGTCAGATAAAAGACAGCAAGTAAGTTGGAATATTTTTTTCATTTTCTTGGTTAAATTTAAAAGAAGAGAGAGAGAGAAACTGCATAAGTAAACATCTTTTGTGTTTCTATAACTCAAGGAAAATAATTCTACTTTTTGAATGACATTGAACTTTTTATCTTATTAATACTGTGTATTTCTCTCTTGACAATTGTATCTTCAGACCCATTATCCAATTCATCTTAAGTTGTGAATTTTTACAGATTCATAAAACTACTTTAAATATATTACAATTTNGCAAAGTAATGCTCAAAATTCTTCAAGCTAGGCTTCAACAGTACTTGAACCAAGAACTCCCAGATGTTCAAGCAGGATTTAGAAAAGGCAGACGAACCAGAGATCAAACTGATCCTTGACAGAGCAAGGGAATTCCAGAAAAACATCTACTTCTGCTTCATTGACTGCACTAAAGCCTTTGTCTATATGGATCACAAAAAGCTGTGGAAAATTATTAAAGAGATGAATACCAGATCACTTTAACTGCCTCCTGGGAAACCTGTATGCAGGTCAGGAAGCAACAGTTAGAACTGGATATGGAACAACAGACTGGTTCCAAATAGGAAAGGAGTATGTCAAGGCTGTACATTGTCACCCTGTTTATTTAACTTGTATTCAGAGTACATCATGAGAAATGCCAGGCTGGGTAAAGCCCAACCTGGAATCAAGATTGCCAGGAGAAATATCAATAACCTCAGATATGCAGATGACACCACCCTTATGGCAGAAAGTGAAGAGGAACCTTTTGATGAAGGTGAAAGATGAGAGTGAAAAATCTGTCTTAAAACTCAACATTCAAAAAACTAATATTAAAGCATCTGGTACCATCATTTCATGGCAAATAAATGGGGAAAAAATGGACAGACTTTGCTTTCTTAGGCTCCAAAAATCATTGCAGATGGTAACTGCAGCCATGAAATGAAAAAATTGCTTGCTTCTTGAAATAAAAGCTATGACAAACCTCGATAGAGCATTAAAAAGCAGAGACATTACTTTGCCAACAAAGGTCCTTCTAGTTAAAGCTATGATTTTTTCCAGCAGTCTTGTATGGATGTGAGACTTGGACCATAAAGAAGGCTGAGTGTTGAAGAATTGATGCTTTTGAACTGTGATATGGAGAAAACTCTTGAGAGTCCCTTGGACTGCAAGGAGATCCAACCAGTCCATCCTAAAGGAGATCAGTCCTGAATATTTATTGGAAGGGCTGATGTTGAAGCTGAAACTCCAATACTTTGGCCACCTGATGTGAAGAACGGATTCATTAGAAAAGCCCCTGGTGCTGGAAAATAATGAAGGCAGGAGGAGAAGGGGACAAAAAGAGGAGGAGATGGTTGGATATCATCACCAATTCAATGCAATTGAATCCGATCTGTTCAAATTTGAGTTTGAGCAAGCTCCAGGAGATGGTGAAGGACAAGGAAGCCTGGCATGCAGCAGTCCATGGGGTTGCAAAGAGTAGGACATTACTGAGTGACTGACCAACAACAAAATATATGTTAAATCTAACAAAATTTAAAGATTCAGTTAATATCCTTGCTATCATGACAATAATATGATAATAACATTTTATAATGACAATAACATGATAATGATTATAACAGTGACAATTAGTGATACTCTGGAGAAGGAAATGGCAAATCACTCCAGTATTCTTGCCTGGAAAATCCCACGGATGGAGGAACCTGGCAAACTACAGTTTATGAGGTCATTGGACACGACTGAGTCACTTCATATTAGTGATAATGGAAACTAAGTGGTCATGATGATCATGACAATGGGGATGATAGTGATAATGAAATTCTAAAATTTAATATCTTTTTTACTGTATCTTAACTTCAAAAATTCTAAAGTCAATAGGTTTTTCTCTGCAATGTGACATTTAAGTTACTTGGGTGCAGGTCACTAAATTTCTTCTACATAATAGATAATTGTAGCAATACTAATAAAAATATTTTGTAATAACCTATAGCATATATATATATGAAATGAATTATGTTGCTGTACCCCTGAACCTAATAAAACTATGTAAATCTACTATANACCTATAGCATATATATATATGAACTGAATTATGTTGCTGTACCCCTGAACCTAATAAAACTATGTAAATCTACTATAATTCAGTTTTTAGAAAATTGCCTGGTATGTACAAATCTTTGAGTAAATGATAAAAAGTGGGCCAGAAATAGTGATTAAAAGAATACATTTATGGACATATTATGTATGGGTCATTATTTTAAATGTTTTGTATATTATTCAGTTCAGTTCAGTCGCTCAGTCGTGTCACCATCTCCCGGTATGGTATCTTTGGGGGAACTTGATTTATTTTCATCAGAACGAACCAGAAAATTAAGATGGTGAAATCTCTGTCTGAGATCAAATTCCTGTCCCATCTCTCCCCCAGTTGCTCACAGGATGGGTAATGTGCCCCTTTTGTTGACATAACCACTTACTTACTCTCCTGCATCCCTTAAAGAACGAAAAAAAATATTTTTTGCTGCTGATTTAGCCATATGAAACACATCCTTTTTCTGGGAAAGCCATCTAATTTCATCAGTTAGTGCTGGAGAAATCTAGAATAAATTAAGTACAAAATAGTTTTAAAATTTTATATTATTTTGAAATTTTGTTTCTTTGGGATTGGGACACAGTGGGCACCCCATTTGGCTGTGAGAGCTCTCTATAGTCTATGGGCTGATGGTGCGCTTATCCTGTAAACTTTCTTTCCCTACCCAATCCACCCTTTTGGTGAGGTCCCAGTAAGGTCTGGTAGGTGTGAATCTTGAAGCTTAGTTGGCTGAGAAGCTTCTCTCCTTTGGGTGATCTCTTTGGGAGCCAACTGGGAGTAAGAAAAACCAATAGTGTAACTGTTTTGGATACTGAAAATTCATGTGTCTTTTTTTTGAAATAAAGAACCAGTCCCTCAAAAAAAAAAAAAATTTAAATCCCAAGTTGAAAATGTTTTTCAATATTTCAAATTGGTTAATTTTTCAATACTAGTAAGTGGCAAACCACTTGCCTCTAAGTAATTAACCAGAATGATACTACTTTTCATAATGAATACTAGAGAAACTTTCAGTAATGTTTAGTTATTTTGTAGCATCGCATCTTATTCTATTGACATGGATGACTGTTAAAATATAGAGTAACACAGACACACAAGTACATATTGTTTATTATTTTAACATTTCTAATATGATAAATGAATTATCTTACTTTTCTTCAAGCTATAGCTTATAATAAGAATAAACATCTACAAACAGAGAAGGAAATGGCACCCCACTCCAGTACTTTTGCC
>SJYQ01006855.1:32966-46177 GCA_006410935.1 Redunca redunca
TAGGGTAAGGCTGGCCTCAAAGAATGAGTTAAAAATATCCCCCTCATTTCAATCCTTTGAAAGAAATTGTAGATAATTGGTGCAATATCTTCCTTAAATGTTTCTTAGAATTCATCTGTGTCTAGTGACTTCTTTTTTGGAAGATTATTAATTATTGATTCAATTTCTTTAATAAATACAGGCTTATTCAGATTTTCCATTTCTTCTTTTGTTAGATTTGGTAGACTGGGTCTTTCAATGAACTAGCTGAATCTATTTTGTAAAATATTTTTCCTAATGGAGAATATTCAAAAGAGATCTTTGAAGATGTATATGCAACATTCTTACTCTATCATATTACATATTTAACCTCAAAGAGAACATACTATATCTAAATTGGATCTAGTTTGAGCCACAACCTGCACGATTTTTTAAACTTCTCTTAGAAGGAGATCTGTAGCTTTAAATACATTTTCTATAATTCAAATTATTCTCTACACCACAGCATATATGAGTATTTCATTTTTCAGGGCCATTACAAAACAAAAAAGAAACTTGGGAACAGATAAAAGTAGCCCAGGGAATTCTCTTGAAGTTCAGTGGTTAGAAATCTGTGCTTTCAATTCTTGTTTCCTTGGGCTATTTGTCCAGTAGTGGGATCGCTGGACCTTTTGGTAGTTCTATTTTGGCAGATAAGTGGATAACAAGGTGGTACGTATACACAAAGGAATATTACTCAGCTGTAAAAAGGAACATATTTGAGTCAATTATAATGAAGTGAATGAACCTAGAGCCTGTTATACAGAGTGAAGTAAGTCAGAAAGAGGAAGACAAATACTGTATATTAATGCATATATATGGAATCTAGGAAGACGGCACTGACAGTCCTATGTACAGGGCAGTAAAGGAGATACAGACGTAAAGATCAGACTTCTGGAGTCAGTGGAAGAAGGAGAGGGTAGGATGATATGAGAGAAGAGCATTAAACCATATATATTACCATATGTAACATAGAAAATCAGTGCAAGTTTGATGCATGGAGCAGGGCACACAAAGCTGATGCTCTGTGACAACTGAGAGAGAGAGGATGGGGAGGAAGTTGGGAGGGGGAATTCAGGATTAGGTGACACATGTTTACCTATGGCCAGTTCATATTTATGTATGGGAAGAAACATCACAGTATTGTAAAATAATTATTCTCCAATAAAAAAAAAAAAAAAAAAAAAGGAAAAGAAATCTATGTTATCACAGTTGTGGGCCTGAGTTCAATCCTGACTGGTGAACTAAGATTCAATAATCTATGCAGTGCAGGAAAAAAAAAAAAATTCTATGTGGGGACTAAGAATTTTTTTTAATTTATTTTCTATTCAAATTGAGGATTAATGTTTCTTTTTAAATGAAACTCCTTTCTTTCTGAAATAATAATCAACGTCAAAAATTGACCCTTTGAAAAATATCAGAGTCTCAAATGCAGGTATATGAACATAAACCTAATACCAGTTATTAGACAACTAAATGTATGCTTTTACCAAGGTATTCATATAGGTTTGCTGAATATTACGGAAATATTCTGGCCTCTTTCAAAGCTTGGTCTGGTAGCAGGAGATAAAATTTGTACTATGGAGATCATCAGATAGACAAGTAAAATAGCTTCTCAATGCCTAAATAGTGTATCTTTCTTATGAGGTCTGAAAAGTTTGATGACATCTTAATATACATCATTTGGTCTGGTTCTTTTCCAGTTTTATGTTTGTATTTGGTTTGGTACAGAGACTGACTTTCATGACAGATTCTCAAACGTTATTTCTGCATTGACAGAAAACAGATTTTCTAGGTAGATTGTGATAGATTTCTGGATGCCTGGGCCGTTGTGCCTATTTCTATCTAAAGCATCACTATCTAAAGCAAACAATGGATCCATTTACTCCCAAATCAACTGCCTTAATACAAAAATTACTGTCAAAGGAAACAGTGGAACAGAATAGAAAATGTATATAAACTCAAAAGTTTGTTTGTGTGTTTTAGCCAAATAGCAAACAAATTGTAGCTAGGTATTGGATACATAATAAATGTAAGCAAAAACCACAAAGATAAATATTAAGGATATGCATTTTATTAGTAGCATTGTTAAGAACAATAATATCTAGTAATAATCCAGAATCTTATCATCATAAGAGAGGAAAATAAATAACTACTTAATCATAAAAAAAAGGCATGTAGAATAAAGAATGCATTTTGTGATTTGGTCATCTTGGATCTTATTTCAAGGATATTTGTAGAAAGCTGTCTACTACATACTTTTATTTCCTCAAACTAGAGGATTTTGGTAAAAGCTTCTTTATCATGCTAAAAAATTCTGACATTTCTCAGCTCTTAATCTCCAGTTTCCATGATAGTTGTTAATAATGCTTAGTTATATCTCTTTCTTTGATATTTCATAGCTGTAGCAAAATTTTATGTGTTAAAGAGATTCTAAGGCAGTAAAAATATTCTATATGATGTATATTCTGTATGATACATATATGCCATTATGTTTGTCCAAAACCACAGAATATACAACATCATAAGTGAATCTTACTGTAAACTATGGACTTTGAATCATTATGACATATCAGGAGTGCTGTTATGTCTGACCCTTTGTGGCCCATTGGACTGTAGCCAACCAGGCTTTTCTGCCCATGGAATTTTCCTGGTAAGAATACTGGAGTGGCGAGGCATTTCCTACTCCAGGGGATTTTTCAGACCCAGGGATTGAACCTATGTCTCATGCATCTCCTGCATTGGCATACATACCAATTATTTACCACTAGCACCACCTAGGAAGCACAAAGTTCATCAGTTATAACGTATATACCACTCTAGTGGGAATACTGATTATGGGAGAGGTTATTGGGTAGAGATATACATGACATCTCTGTACTTTTCTCTGTTTTTCTCTGAACTTAAAATTGAATTCTTAAAAAACAAAATGTCCTAAACAAATCTGGTATGTTTTATAAAACTCTGGTGTTAGGTCATGCAAGTGCGAGTCATTTAAAAAGATGTTGAGTGCAAACTGTTGCTAGTGATGATATGATTGCATGTAATACTTCAGCACTTGGCAATGTCTACCTGCAATAAAGCAGAGATTAAAATTCAAAGGTGAAATTCCTAGGTATTGGTTAATTTGTTACTAAATCATAAAGGGAAATTTGGTGAATCTCAGAAGAAAATCAATCTTTTTGTCACTAAAGTGAATATCAAAATTATAAAAGTGTAAGTGTCTGTGAGATCTTTTTTAACTGTAGTTTTATAACTCCATTTTTTTTTCTTTCCTGGATGTCTGTTATGGTATGAAAATTAAAGATTTTGAGTAATTGAGAGGATTTTCCAAGGCTCCTTTATGCTCTTTTGGTGAAATGCTTGTTCCTGTCATTGAAGAAATAAATTGGGGAGTTTCTAACTGAGAATGAAAACTAAAAGTACCTTCTGCTACTGTTAGAACTATGGCTCTCTGTAAAATAAATGCTGCAAGTCACCTTGAGAATAAGCAAATAATGATAAGACCATATAAGAAACCATCATGGGGGGTAAATGTGTGAATACTATTTAGAGATATTAAAGTGCACTCTGAGGTGTGGGCTTGTGTTGTGTCTCATTGTGAGTGTTCTCAGTATAAAACTGATTACAGGAGAGACAAGCATCAGGGACATCTCAGAAATTTTAGAAAATTTTCCACTATAAATTTTGATGCAGTACAATGACTTTTTTCCTTACAGTGGTAGTGTAAAATCTTTGCAAATTTCCATTTGAGGTCCCTTGAAATTAACATGCAGCCCTAATGAAAACTTCAAAGATTTTCCTCCTGTAATTTTCAGACCCATTTTATCACTTTTCTGACTCTGATGTCAGTTGTTAGGATTCTATAAAAGTCTCATTTAACCTCACCAAAGACTTCTACATTTGAGTTGTCATTACAGGGCTTGTATCCCAGAATTTGCCTATCTGGCATATGATCAACCAGAGCATGTACTTAAGTCTTTGTGTTATCATTTTGTCCTAGCCTTGGTATATGTAGCAATAATCTACATAGGAAATAGTTGAGAACTTAAAAGTTCTTTAATCTGTTGATCATTCTTAATTGTGTGTTCTACTATGGTAAAAATAATTGTTTCCAGAAATGTAAAAACCAAGACTTCCCTGGTGGTCCAGTGGATAAGACTTTGAGCTTTCAAGGCATGGGCCTTTGGTTTGATTATTGGTCAGGGAATTAGATCCCACATGCCACAGTTATGAGTTTGAATGTCACAACTAAAAGATTCTGCATGCTGTGATAAAGATTGAAGATCTTATGTACCACAACTAAGACCCAAAGCAACCAAATAATAAATAAATAAATATTTTTTAAAAAGTAAAAATCCATGGTCTACCTCCAAAATATACTGGCTAACTGCATATATTGATCTTCTGGTTAATCAAAAATTTAGGTATAATGATTTCTTCCATCTAGTCTGAATTTGCCTCTGGCAAGTGTTCATGTACTAGGGATAGCTGATTACTTATTATGTCATTTTTTTTCCTGATATTTTCTTGTTTCATAAACATAAAGCAACTAAATTAAATATGAATTTTGTAGTGGTATTCTATACAAATACGTTTAGTGTATAAATCATTTTTGGAAAAAGACTAGGTAACTGGATAGTCACTTCCGGAAATAAAAGAGTTGCTGTTGTATTTCAGTTGCTGAATCATGTCCAACTCTTTGCCACCTCATGGACTGCAGGGTTCCAGTCTTTCCTATCTTCCTAAGTTTGCTCAAACTCATGGCCATTGAGTCAGTTGATGCCATTCAACCATCTCATCCTCTTTCATCCTCTTCTTCTGCCCTCAATCTTTCCAGCATTAGGGTGTTTTTCTTTTTTTTTTTTTAATTTTTATTTTAACTTTAGTTTACTTTACAATACTGTATTGGTTTTGCCAAACATTGACATGAATTCATCACGAGTGTACATGTGTTCCCAAACATGAATTCCCTCCCACCTCCCACCCCATAACATCTCTCTGGGTCCTCTCCATGCACCAGCCCCAAGCATCCTGCATCCTGCATCGGACATAGACTGGCGATTCATTTCTTACATGATAGTATACATGTTTCAATGTCATTTTCCCATCTCATCCCACCCTCTCCCTCTCTCTCTCCCCCAGAGTCCAAAAGTTCACTCTATAGATCTGAGTCTCTTTTGTTGTCTCACATACAGGGTCATCATCACCATCTTTCTAAATTCCATATATATGTGTTAGTATACTGTATTGGTGTTTTTCTTTCTGGCCGGCTCTTCACATCAGGTGGCCAAAGTACTCAAGCTTCAGCATCAGTCCTTTCAATGAATATTCAGTGTTGACTAACTTTAGGATTGTCTGGTTTGATCTCTTTTCTCTCCAAGCGACTCTCAAGAGTCTTCTCCAGCACCACAGTTCAGAAAGAACCAATTCTTTGGTGCTCAGCCTTCTTTATGGTCCAACTCTCATATCCATGACTACGACAGAAACAATAGCTTTGACTATACAGACCTTTGTCAGCAAAGTGATGTCTCCACTTTTAAATATACTATTTAGGTTTGTCATAGCTTTTTCTTCAAGGAGCTAGCATTTTTTAATAGAAGAGTGCCACAATTTAAAATAGTACTCCTATGAATTGAAATGTGGGTGGTAATAGGATTCTAAGGATGAAAGCTTGTGTGCTGAGAAATGTTGTATATTTTTGGTGAGTGACAAGTTTTTCTCAATTTAATTATTTTTACTTGGAGGATAATTGCTTTACAATATTCTGTTGGTTTCTGCCATATACCAACATGAATCAACCATAGATATACATATGGAACGACAAGGTTTGAACAACATGAAGGAAAATTAAGTCTCTCAAACCAAGTCAGCAAGTGTTTCCAAAGTCTAGTAGAATAATGGTTTACCTGCCTCTTCCCTGAGGAAAGGTGAGTTTTGAAATTAGGTCAATAAAGAGTGGTAATAAACTACTAGTCTCTAGTGACTTTTATGTGCTGAGTAGAGACACTAAAGGTTTGCATAGAATTCCTTAAACATGAATATGTAGAAAGGTTTTGGATTACATATAATATTTGAAACATGAAAAGCTGCATCCTTGGGATAAATCAAGGCCTACATCATAAAATTAGTCTTAACAAAATTAATACATTTCTTGAAAGACATTATCTTTTCTGAGTTAGAACAATGAGTGAATAGTTAAACTTTATCGATAGCAAGTTGTTGTTCCGTTGCTCAGTCATGTCTGATTCTTTGTGACTCCATGGACTGCAGCACTCCAGGCTTCCCTGTCCTTCACTATCCCCGAAAGTTTGCTCAAACTCATGTCCTTTGAATCAGTGATGCCATCCAAGCATTCCATCCTCTGTCATCCCCTTCTCTTCCTGTCTTCAAACTTTCCCAGAATCAAGGGATTTTCTAATGAGTCAGTTCTTCACATCAGATGGCCAAAGTATGGAACTTCAACTTCAGCGTCAGTCCTTCTAATGAATATTCAGGATCAATCAACTTTAGGATAGACAGGTTTGAACTCCTTGCAGACCAAAGGACTCTCAAGAGTTTTCTCTAACATCACAGCTCAAAAGCATCGATTCTTCAGTGTTCAGCCTTCTCTGTGGTCTAACTCTTACATCCATACATGACTACTAGAGAAACTATAGTTTTGACTATACAGAGCTTTGTCAGGAAAGTAATAATGTCTCTCTTTTTAAATATGCTGTCTAGGTTGGACATAGCTTTTCTTACAAGGAGCAAGCATCTTTTAATTGTGTGCCTGCATTCACCATCTGAAGTGATTTTGGAGCCCAAGCAAATAAAGTCTGTCGCTATTTCTATTGCTTCCCCATCTATTTCCCATGAAGTGATGAGACCGATGCCATGGTTTTCATTTTTGAATGTTGAATTTTAAGCCAATTTTTTCATTCTCCTCTTTCACCTTCATCAAGAGGCTTTTTAGTTTCTCATAAGTTTCTGTCTTAAGGGTGGTGTCATCTGCATATCTGAGGTTATTGATATTTCTCCTGGAAATTAATAATAAAGAGAACATTTCAATTTTAGAAAATAGTCATAATTCATCCATATATTGGGCATGAGTAGAATCACAGGAAAACTTTATTCCTTTAGATCCTGGTTAAAGGCATATAAAAATTTGTAGAGGTCTTAATAAATCCCAGAGGAATAACTGTCTGATATATGGTTGAACTTTAAAGGGAAGGATAGAATTAACTATCTTTATCTAAAAGAATCCAAGTGAGGTAGAACATAAACTCTTTCATTGCAAATTATGTAGAGTCAGATTATACTGAGAATAGATACTATTCAGGTATGGTTCCCCAGAAGAGAAAGGCATACTTATTTTATTTATGGCCCTGAAATTATGAAGTATCTATATTCTTTCTCATTGAATGACAGTTGGAGTGTTACAATGGCTTCCAATTTCAGAGAATATTATATTAGTTTGGCTAAATATTTAATTTGGTCGATCTAATTCTTGAGAAGTTCTGGTACAGTAATTGCACATAGCAATAGCATTTTTGTTTTGTTATAAGGCTGACACATCATATTGAACCTAAACATACTCTTAGTTTAAAAACAATATAAATAAGTAACAATTCAAAAGAGCTAGTTCTTGATTTTAAGTAGTAGAGATTTTAGGAATTTTCAGGAAAAGGACATCAAGAAATCACTTAATTAGGCAATTCTATTGTCCATGTAAAATCCTTATCAAGTTCTTGAGCAGATATCATATAACAGGGAAAAATGCTCTTTAAATATTTATGAGGGACAGCTATGTGCTAAGATCTGGAGAATGCAAAACATTTAGAGATAACCATACAGCATTTTTTGTTTATTCTCTGGTAGAAATTGTGCAACAATGGAGGGCTTTATAAATTGGCATTATAAAGGGTGCAACAAAGATTTATAAGCTTATCTTTTTTAGTGATATTTTTTTCTTGTGCGTTAAACAGTAAGATGAAAAAAAGGCTGCGATATTGTCACTACAGAAACCCAAATGAACTCTTGCCTTTTTCCTCCCCACTTCAGTTCTTTAGGTAATGCTGGAAAATGTTTTTATAAAATACTTCCAGCTTGAAGTTGGTTCAATATCTCTGAGAAGTTCACATCTCTCCAGGACCTAGAATATGACCTCATTTACTAATAAGATCTTATAGATATAAGAAAAAGGAGATGGAGACTTGGACACTGAAGCACACAGAGAGAAAGGTCATATGAAAACAGAGGCAGAGATGGGAATTAATGTGGCCACAACCCAATGAGCTCCAGTGACTGTCACAAAAAGAAAAGAAAAAAAAAATTGAATTCTCCCTCAGAAACTTCAGAAGGAGCCAACCCTGCTGACACCTTAATTTGGAATTCTAGGTGCTAGAACTGAGAGAGTATATTTGTGTTGTGTTAAGTACATCTGTGATGGCAATACTAATAGAAACTGATACACCACATACAATTTTATATATCCCTTTATGTAAACATTCCCCTCTTAGATTTAATAACTGGGAAGATTGTATCTAGTTGTCTTAACTTTAAGGCCATTGTTTTCTGTTTTTTTTGTTTCTGAATCGTAGTTGACTTTTCTTTTATTGCTCTTTTGAAATGTTTAAACAAATGATCTGACAATGGAAATATTTCTCATCTGATTTATTTTTTGTTTGCATTTTAATTCACTTATTCACTTAAATCTAGCTAAAATTATTCACAAAATGTGAGGTACGGAACTGTTGTCATAACTGCTACTTCTGAATATCCTTTTAAAGAACTGAGGAAACTAAGTATGAATTTTTAAACAAACTAAGAATTTTTGGATATCATAACTGGATTACAACCCAGTCAATATTCACAAGAAATATTCTGGAAATAACTGTTAAAACTTCTTATCTAACATCAGTTTTTTTGAAACCTCTGACTTCTACAAGTATATGGTTTCTTAAGTCTTCCAGGTCTGTCTGTTTTTTGTTTTTTTTTTTCAATTATTCTTTCCCACTGATGGTCTTTCTAACATATGAATCTATAGCATTGATTAGATCCCTTAGATTTTGTGCTGCTAAAAATATTCTAAACTCTTCTGCTTGTTTCTAATTGTATAGGCACTAGAACATTTTTGAAAATAACTCTGAGTACACACAAAAACTATGGCTAAAAAACAGTGATGAATAATTGTTTATCTTATAACCAGGGTTTATCATTAAAAGGCAGAGAGAAATCAGGATTTTTCATTAACCATAAGGGGAGAGAAAAAGGACAAGAACAGAGGTATTGGAGGATATGTTACAGGAGAAGAAAAATCATGAAATAAACACATTAAGATCCAGGATGTAGTTTGAGATGACCTGATAGAGAAACAGTTTTTGTTACTCAGATTGTTTATTTGCCTTGGGTAAGCCAAAGAACTGATGCTTTTGAACTGTGGTGTTGGAGAAGATACTTGAGAGTCCCTTGGACTGCAAGGAGATCCAAGCAGCCCATCCTAAACGAGATGAGTCTTGGGTGATTGGAAGGATTGATGTTGAAGCTGAAACTCCAATACTTTGGCCACCTGATGCGAAGAGCTGACTCATTTGAAAAGATCCTGATGCTGGAAAAGATTGAATGCAGGAGCAGAAGGGGGCAACAGAGGATAACATGGTTGGATGGCATCACCGACTCAATGGACATGAGTTTGGTTAAACTCTGGGAGTTGGGAACACGACTGAGTGACTGAACTGAACTGAACTGAACTGTGGGGACTTTACTAAATAAAAACTCTGAGTTTTTTGGAAGCATCTTTATTCCAATAAAAATGTAGATATTAAATATTTGAAATTTTACTATTTTTCATTTTAATGAGCTTCATATATAATTTTAAGCATATCACAACAGTGTCAGACTATTTTGGGGGGCTCCAAAATCACTGCAGATGGTGATTGCAGCCATGAAATTAAAAGATGCTTATTCCTTGGAAGAAAAGTTATGACCAACCTAGATAGCATTTTGAAAAGCAGAGACATTACTCTGCCAACTACGGTATGTCTAGTCAAGGCTATGGTTTTTCCAGTAGTCATGTATGGATGTGAGAATTCACTGTGAAGAAGGCTGAGCACCGAAGAATTGATGCTTTTGAACTGTGGTGTTGGAGAAGACTCTTGAGAGTCCCTTGGACTGCAAGGAGATCCAGCCAGTCCATTCTGAAGGAGACCAACCTTCGGATGTCTTTGGAAGGAGTGATGCTGAAGCAGAAACTCCAGTACTTTGGCCACCTCATGCAAAGAGTTGATTCATTGGAAAAGACTCTGATGCTGGGAGGGATTGGGGGCAAGAGGAGAAGGGGACGACCAAAGATGAGATGGCTGGATGGCATCATTGACTCGATGGACCCGAGTCTGAGTGAACTCTGGGAGATGGTGATGGACAGGGAGGCCTGGTGTGCTGTGATTCATGGGGTCTCAAAGAGTCGGACACGACTGAGCGACTGAATAAACGAATTGAACTGAATTTTGAATTATTATCATAGAATGAAGAAAGATGAGCACATGAATTAAATTTTGAGCACAAAAGCATTTAAGTTACAGGAGACTGGAGCATGGACCTAAACCAAGATGAACCCAAGAGCAATAAATAATCTTTTAAATAAATTACTACCTTGCTTAGATCCCTACATTAACAGATAGCCATTTCCATTTGCACACCTTTAAATTTTGCAATCCTCATCCAAAACAAACTTTGGAAAGATCTCTTTATGTATAACATTCTTATGGACAAAATGAGATAACTGAAGAATTCCTAATTCTCATAAAATCTTTATAGATGATCCAAGACAAAGCTTGTCCTATAAAGATGCCAGTTTGATGAGAACTTCTAATCTTGTCAGTCTTCAGGACCAGCTTCCAAAGAGCTATGTTCTAACATCTGATCTATGTTCACATTTTTTGTTATATATATATATTTTTTTTGCAACAAAGAGTAACAAAGACCAACAGAGAAATAAACAGCAGTGCTGTTAGTAACAAGGCAGTTTTCCATGAAGGATTAGATTTTTCAAATCTGATAAGATATTCAAAAGGTAGATAAAATTGTCCCTTTATTCTTAAAAGAGAAAATGAAATTATTATTTTATTTTATTATTATTATTTTTTAGAGTTTGATGAAAAGAAATTGGATCTCAGATCTAACATAGCCTTTACTTGACTCTTAACGTTTGAACAGACCTCTGGAGCAGGAGACTCAGGAACACGTGAGTTCTTCCACATCAAGAGTATTGAACTATGGTGGCAAAATTGTCTTAACAGGATGTTGGCTAAACCTTGAGGTTCAGAATTATCAAACATCAATTCACTAAAAGATTACCAGAAAGTCCCATTTGGCCAAGCAAAGATGATCTTATTAGGCCTTTCCAGAATCTTAATAGATCTCAGAAGGAGAAAGTCAGAGAAGTCATAGTATTTTTAGACCCTGGGCTGGATGAATTTAAGTCAGGTCTTGTATAGTAAGGAACTGGCTAGAATTGGGCAAGATTTGTGATATAATAACTGAATTGGTGAGAATCTTCAGAGAAGCCATGAGTCTTCAGAGTCTTCAGAAAAGCCATGATGGATAAACTGCTATTTTTAATAATCAGCTCAATTGTTTTCGATTCACAATCTTATCTTCACTTAGCAAGTATTCCATGGATCAAGTGTGTCTAAGTTCTTTTTGATTTTCCTATGTAGTATTTAACAGAGAATCAGAAAAACATTCTGGTCCCAGAATTGTTAAATTTAGGGATAGTAAAAAATGTTACTTTCCATTCTCACACATGTGGATCTCTTTGTTGTTTATTTGGCAGTTTATATTCTAAACAAAATATATTCAACTCTCTGCTAAGTAATATTATTTTCCTTAAGGTAAAATCATTTTTACCCTATAACTTAAAAAAATTAATAAAGAAAAAAATTACCCTATTTTCCTAATGGAGCAGTACACCCAACGATTGGGAAATCTTTGTATGATATTTCGAGATGGGGAGAAATTTAGTATAAGTTACATATCCTGACCCAATTTAGTGCATACTTTTTTTTTAATTTTATTTTTTTACTTTACGATACTGTATTGGTTTTGCCATACATTGACATGAATCCACCACAGGTGTACATGAGTTCCCAACCCTGAACTGCCCTCCCACCACCCTCCTGATATCATCTCTCTGGGTCATCCCAGTGCATACTAGTGCATACTTTTTGAACTAAATTAGGACATGAGTTTGAGTGAACTCCAGGAGTTGGTGATGGACAGGGAGGCCTGGCATGCTGTGATTCATGGGGTCACAAAGAGTCAGACACGACTGAGCCAATGAACTGAACTGAACTGAACTGAAGGCACTGTTATACTAAATGTCACTACTAGAGATTGTAGTGTGAGAGTAGCCTGTAGTAAGTTTATGGTGCTTTTCATTGATATGATTATTGTTATTCTAGTGGTAGTTTTGTTTGTTTGTTTTGTGTTTATTTTTTGATAAGAGGGGATAGAGAATAATTTTTAGAACCTTGCAAACTAAGATGTCATATATCCTAAGTAATATGTTTCTCTAGCTCTCAATGCATGGAATCTAAGTTACCAGAGAGTAGCAAGTCAGTTAGTTTTGTATTAGTACATGGCAAGATGACTGTTGCTCACAGGACAAGAACACATCACCCACACTCACAAAAATGTCAAGTTTAGAAACTAATCAATTTTAACAAATACCTGTGATGTATACTTTTATATTTTTATCATCTTCAGTCTAAATGTATAAATTTTCTTTATGCAAAGCCACCATTCATATTTTAGATAATAATTGTTTTATCTTCTTGAAAGAGTTCGATTCATACATCCATTAAGGGAATACATTTTTGGTCTATGCTTCAGTGGCATTATATGTTGCTTGTTTAAAGAGAACAAACCATTTGTATACACTGAATTCAATAAATTCTTCTTAACACTTCATCAAATAAAGATAAGAGAAGAGATTTCTGGAAATGAGCTAGGATTATTTTCCATCTTCTCAGCTATTTGACTACTTTAACTGCTTTGCATAAGTGATAAATGATTTGTAAAGGAGAATTAGACCAATGGTGAAAATTACTTACCTTGAAATTCATCATTGGGATTCACCAGCAGCTGTGGTTAGGTGAAACCATTACTTTTTTTTTTTTTTTTAATTTTTATTTTAACTTTAGTTTACTTTA
>SJYQ01006857.1:0-10096 GCA_006410935.1 Redunca redunca
GTCAGCTTTGACTCCTAATTTTTCTTACATTCCATATTTAACCCAGAGGGAATGTATCGTAAAATACCTTCAGCATCTGACCACTCACTCCCCCACCCCACCACTCTCTCCAGAACATTCTAACAGGCTCCCATCAGGCCTTCTTCCTTCCTCCTCTGCCTTCTGGCAGTCAGTTCTCAGTACAGCATCCAAATTACCCTCTACAGCATCAGAGGAACCCTGTCACCCTTCTCTCAAACCATGAANTCACCCTTCTCTCAAACCATGAAATGATTTCCCACCATATCCTCTGTATCAGAGGCCCTTCCGGAGCTGTGCCCTTCCCCTGCCACCTCCCAGACGCCACCTGTGCCTTCACGCCTGCTCCCTGCACTCCAGAGGCACTGTCAAGGTGTCTGCAGTCATGCCGCTCCACCCGGAATGCTCTTCCTGCATGGTTCAGCTTCACCTCCCCAGGGAGGCCTCCCCTGGCTGTGCTGTTTACGTTTAAAGACCTACACAAAAACACACCCCTCTTCCTGTGATTTCTTTCTTTTAATAATACTTATTGCCAACTGCCATAATATTTTACTAAAATTGTCTCTTCTCAGTTGGAGTGATGGGAATGTGAAATCCATAGGGGCAAGATATTTTTCTGTTTTGTTCACTGCTGTGCCTCCCTGTAACAACAAACTGTTCATTAACTCATGTTGTATGCAGAGGCTAGGGAAACAAGTACATGCTTACATGTGTGTGAATTTGGCAGTGTTTACCAAAATTTCAAATGTTTACCTGTTGATCCAGTAATTTCTTGGAATTTACTCTATAAATTAACTTACACAGGTGTGCAAATATGCATACATATGTTTCTCTGCAAACTTGTTTTTAATTGTAAAACACCTAAACAGCCACGCAAAGTATATCCATTTTTACTAATACAGAAGAGTCCTTCAAAACAGTCTGACCCCATTCTTGTAGAAAACAGACACGGAGTATATACACATGTATCTAAATAATACATGATAATGTCTTGAAAGACACACAAATGAAGAAATGGGGTAATCAAAGAGTGATCTGTTTTTTTCTACTTCACTCATTCTATGAGACTGTTTACATTTTTGTATTAAATTTTTTAAAAGATAAATTTTAAACTTGTAGGGGAAAAGTCTGAAATAAGAGCAGCATATGACTGCTATTGGTGAACATTAGAAAACTGAACTGGGATCAGGGAAACATTTTCTTAATATTTTTGTTATTTAAATTTTAATAATAGTAGATAGGAGGTATGATTAGAAACAGCATGAAAATTTAAAAACAGAGGTTAAAAATAATGTTTAGGAAGAAACTAAATAAGTTGTAAATATACATCTTGTAAATTTTGAAATAAAACAACTTATTAGAAAATAAAAGCCCTACTTTTCTTACATATAAAAGACGGCTTCTGTTTCACAGTGTGAGTAGCATTCACCATTTTTATCCATAGTTACATAAAAGTACGAAATCATGTAAAATGAAAAGGAAGGTAACACTTGCAGAGGGAGATAAGTGAACACTCAGCCCAGCACTCCCTGCCCTTCCCCGGTGCCCAAAGGCCACCGTGCTCACACTGTGTAGGCACCCAGGAGGCAGGCCCCCAGAGAACGCACACCTCCCATCATCGAAGGCAGCTAATGCTCCCAAAGCTCTGGTCAGAGGAACACACACATCCAATCGTGTGTTTAACAGCTTCTGCTACATGATCCTAAGTTTTTCTCAATTTACAAAAAAAGTTTTAAGACATATCTTGTCATCTACCAATCCCAGAAGGCACTTTTTTCCTTGACTGGTTTTGAGACTTGTCCATTTGAGGCTGAACTGGTTATGAAAAATAAGATGAACACAGAGGACAGGAATTTTATTCTAAATTCTTCATTTAGGTTTCTCAGAAATCTTTCAACTAGTAATATAGTGTGTTTAACTGAAAACTTTTGGCCATGTGTTGGACACCAGTGCTCACAATGGGAAAAGAAATCATAGAAGTGCAAGAAACAGGCAGTAGCCCCCAGGACAGAGTCTGAGGCTGGCTCCTCACTGGCTTCCAGGGGAGGTGGAGCACAGTAGTCCAAGCAGGGCTGAAGGTACCCAAACTTTCCTGAGGGCATTTAAGTTACTAAATCCTTGAGTTTGGCCTCATGAAGGAACTCGCTTCACTCCTCCAAGGACTAGACATGGAATAGCAAAGATGATACTAATAAGAGTTGAACTGGAATTGACTTCTTAATGAAGAATTAAAAACAGTCTATAGGTAACTACATTTTAGTTTTACTGAGATCTTCTAAACATTACATGATATAAGCTTGTGACTTACCAAATTAGAAGACTAGTTCTTCTGACCTAAGTGCTCCAGAAGGTGGAAGAATGAAGACATATGTTGTCTACAGTCTCTGCTTTTTGAGATATGTACAATATTTACAAAACATGAGTGATATACATTGACTATTACGATGAGAAATGTGATGGTAAATAAATGCCAAGAGTGTATGTGTACTAAGTCACTTCAGTCGTCCAATTCTTTGCAAGCCTATGGACTGTAGCCCCCCCAGTCTCCTCTGATCATGCGATTCTCCAGGCAAGAATACTGGAGTGGGTTGCCAGGTCCTCTAGGGGATCGTCCCAACCCAGGGATCAAATCCATATCTTTTATGTCTCCTACATGGCAGGTGGGTACTTTACTACTGATTCCATCTGGGAAGCCCAAAGGTTAAGAGTGACAGAGTAAATAAATACTACAGGATTTCCTATATCATTGAGTCTTAATCTTTATGCTTTGATAATGAGTTACTAAAATAAAATTTTTAATACTTCTGGTTTTTAATTTGAAATATGTTGAAAAGTTAAATGGATATGGATTTTGTACCAAAGAATTTCTCGTATTTGGTTGTACCCGTTTTGAGAAGCAGTAGAATGGTAACTATCTTTGGAAAGAGCCTTTCAGAAAATAAATAATATATAGTAAACAGGAAAGTGAAAAGTGAAAGTGAAGTCGCTCAGTCCTGTCCGACTCTTTGCAACCCCAATGACAGTAGCCTACCAGGCTCTGCCGTCCATGGGATTTTCCAGACAAGAATACTGGAGTGGGCTGTCATTTCCTTCTCCAGGGGATCTTCCCAACCCAGGGATCGAACCTGGGTCTCCTACATTGCAGACAGATGCTTTACCATGTGAGCCACCAGGGAAGCCAGTAAATAGGAAGATCATGTGAATTCACTACAATTAAATTTTCACATAAACTTTACCTTACAGAAGAAATGGCCTTAGTGGTCAAAGAAAGAGAGATTCTAGGAAAAACATACATAAATGGAAACTTTTAAGATTATATACAGAAACAGAAAAAGGGGTATTTTAAAAGTATTTAAAAGACACTATGACCTATTGAATTTCTACTGCCAGTGAAAAGGTAAGCCAATCAATACTGTGTAAACAGTTTTAAAATCTGCCTCAAGAATACTACATATTCAGTTATTTTATAAATGTAAATTCAGTTAATCTGTATAGGAACCATATGAAGAGTTATTAATATTCTTAGTGAATAGGTAAGAAAACTGAGACTTGAAGAGGTTATGGAATTGCTGAAGGTATACCAGTTGTTCTGGAGCCAGGATTTCTAATCTAAGCTGTGTGGTTCTGGAGATCCTTCTCTGAACCTATATATACTGCCTCCCCAGGCAAGCAGAATGATAGCACCAACAAATCCTCACAAACCAGGAGCCAAGAGAGGGTCATGATGAATTATTAAATACTTCACTGACAAGCATTTAATCAAATCTTTCTGACCTCAGAATCTCAGAAAATAAAACTTAAAAATATCCTTATTATTCATCTTTACATCAGAATGGCATTAGAAGACACAAATAATTACAAAATGGCAGTTCAGAGATTGTTTTATTTTCTTGATTTAAATTTCCATCACACACACCTGAATTCCAAAATCCTATGCACAGCAAATGAGGGCCTCCAGACTGAATGTTATGGCCTCCAATCTCTCTTTATCTTTACCCCCTACCATTCTGCCCAATATATTCTATTCCCTAGACATCTCTGAATATTCATGTTCCCCTCTGCCCCTTATCCTCTACTGCCAAATTTCTACTCATTTTTCAGAACTTACATCCAAGCCATCAACAAATCCTGCTAGTCATACCTCTCCATGCCCTTCACTGGATCCTACGGGACCCGCCTCACTGGAACCCTTGCCTCCGTCTACCCCATAGCAGCCACAGTGGTATTTTCAAAACATAAAAGAGAATACACCACTCTCCTTCTTGGAAACTTTCAATGGCTCTTCCATGTTCTGTCATGGCCTGCAGGTTCTGTGTGTTTAGGCCCACACCTTCTTCTCCATGATTCTTACATATTCTCACTAGATGATCTTCCTTGTTCTTGGCATGTGTCTAGCCAGCCTTGTGCTCTCCAAGCCCTTGTCCTTGCCCTGCCCTCTGCATGGAGTGATGCTCTGCCCCCAGCTCCTTCCACAGCAGCTCTCTTCTCCATGTCTCCATCGCAATGTCACAGCCTCAAACCCTGCCATGACCATCCAGCCTAACCTGATCCACCTCTGTTCTCTCTCATCATCCTATTTCTTTCAGAGCAACCAATCTGTAAATCTCTAAACTGTTTAATTACTTGTTTATTTTCTTTCTTTTCTATTAGTTTCCTATTGCTGCTGTAATAGATTACCAGAAACTTAAGAGGTCTAAATTACACATTTGTTATTTTATAATCCTGAAGTCGGAAGTCCAGGATGGGTCTCGCAGGTTAAAATCACAGTGTTGGCAGAGCAAGAGTCTTTCTGGAGGCTCTAGGGGAGTGTATTTTCTCATCTCTTCCAACTTTTAGAGGCTGCCACATTTTCTGCACGTGACCCCCTTCCTACTTCAAAGAAGCAATGGCAGCGGAGACTCTTTAACATCACAACATTCCAACACTGACCTACTTTTGTCTCTCTCTCACCTCCATTTTTAAGGGCTCTTACCATTGCCTGGTGGCTCAGACTGTAAAGAATCAGCCTGCAATGCAGGAGACTTGGGTTCAGTCCCTGGGTGGGGAAGATCCCCTTGAGGAGGAAATAGCAACCCATTCCAGTATTCTTACCTGGAGAATCCCATAGACAGAGGAGCCTAGTGGGCTACAGTCCATGGGGTCGCAAAGAGTCAGACACGACTGAGTGACTAACATACCATCAAGGCCAACTTGATAACTCAAAATAGTCTCATTTTAATATCAGCTGATTAGCAAGCTGAATTTTTTCTGCTACTTTTTTTTTTGTCAAGTAATGTGACATATTTACAAGTTCTGGAGATTAGGACACAGGCATCTTGGGAGGCCATTATTCAATCTACTGTACTTTCCCACTGAAGTGTAAGCTCCACAAGGGCAGACATTGTCTTGTTCACTCCAGGAGTCTAGTTCCAAGCATTACAGGGCCTACTGAAAGCATTCAAGAAATCTGTTGAATTAATTAAAATGCTACTGCTTTGGTAATGTTCTTCTTAACTTGTCAAGACTCTTGTTTTAACCTCTGTGATCTTACAGAAATTTTTACACTTTCTGCAGTAGTGTATACATTCCATCATGTTTTCATTAGGTTCACATGCCTACATTAGGTCTTTGTTTAAGTGTGAAGTGTCCTGATAATATAAATAATTAAGTGCTGTGAAAGAGGTCTACAGTCAATGACTTTTAAAGTGAAAGACACTTTAAAAGTTTTCAAAAATGTGTCAATGATTTTGTAATTGTTTTTATGATTCCCTAATAAAGTGTGGTATATTCTAACAATGTGTCAATAAAGGATCACCTTGCTGTGAAATGTATGTTAATAAATTTTAAACTTGGAAAGGATTTGGAGTATAAGTCTCAGTCCAATATTTTATATTTGAAACCCAAAGAAGCGAAGTAATTTGTCTAGTTTTACACAAAAATTATGAATCTGGCAAAAGATTCAGTGAAGTTTCTGTAAGAATCCACTTCCTGAGGTTGCCATGAAGATGAAATGAATGCATCTAAAAGAGCGTAGATGCAAGACCTAGCACAGAGCAAGTGCTCTATAAATAGTGGGGTCAGTAGATGCTTTTATTGGCATGATTATTATCATAAACACTATATATTTCCAACCTCTCAATAACAGAAATAACTTATGCAGAGTAGTCAATGAATACTTGAGTTAATGAATGATTAAAATATAAAATACAAATAAACAAGGTTACACAATTTTTAGCAAGCTGAATGCTTTGCTACTTTCATAGGGAAGGACAGGTAAACGAGAAAAAGCAAAGCAGCAAAGGCATACACACTGACCTGTGTCATGATGCCTCCCCCAGCCTGTCTTTATTAATGGCACTTGCCCTCCTCCCTTGTCATCTGTCTTGGCGAGGGTACAAGCATTTATATACCACTGCTAAGGTGCTATGTCATTTACCTTATTTACTCTTTGACATCTGCACAGAGGTGAAGGCAATGGTGGGTAAAACTGCTGGTTCTATAGCACAATTCAAAGCAGTAGCAACAAACTGTGTATCTTTGTGTCTTTTACTGCCACTCACTTCCAGTTTAAAAATAATTGCCATTTCACTTAAGAGCACCTTCATGAAGTAGTAAACATCATTTTATTAAATCTGTATCCTTTCAGTTCAGTTCAGTCGCTCAGTCGTGTCCGACTCTTTGCAACCCCATGAATCGCAGCACGCCAGGCCTCCCTGTCCACCACCAACTCCGGGAGTTCACTCAGATTCACGTTCACTGAGTCAGTGATGCCATCCAGCCATCTCATCCTTTTAGTACAGGTCTTTTAAATATTCTGTGACACAAAATGGGATGTACACATAAAACATTTCTGCTGGATACCAAAGCATGCAATTGTTCTGAGTTGCCAGCTAAACTATGCTTTATTCATGGTATAGCAATTTTACTTGAAAGAACAGCTAATTATTATTTAAAGTTCAAGATAGACCAATGGATTTTAATGCAACAGACTATGAAATTCATTATATGGTTTCATATTTCACCCACACTGCAACTGAAGAGTTGCTACTTGATGAATTTTTGTGCAATAATCAAAGAATATCCCCAATTATCAGAAAGAGCTAATTCCAACTACATAACTGTGTGAGGCTATAATTAACATACTTTAACCAAAACAATTTACAGATTGAAGGCAGACCAGAAATGTGAACCCAGCTACCCTTACTGTTACTAAGAGTCATAAATATTTTCTGTGTTTTATTAAGAATCATAAATATTTTGTGTTTTTAGTTTTAATTCTGAAAATAGTAAATATTAATAAACATAACCCACATAATTAAAAGCTCTTTGAGGTATTCAAGCATTCCGAAGAGTGTAAAGGGACAGTGTAAAGGGACCTTGAGATCAAAAAACTTTGAGAAATGTGCTGTTTAATAAGGTACCCACTAGCCACATATTATCTTTCATATTAAGGTCAATTAAAATTATAAATAAAATATAAAGCTCCTCATTCATACCAGACTCAGGTCAAGTACTCAATAACTACATGTGGCTAGTGGCTATTAGACAGAATATAGAACATTTCTATCATCACAGAAAGTTCTATTGGACAGCGCTTATCTATAACTGTATTGGGGGGGCAGTTAATCAGCATCTTACTAAATATCACTGGTACAATTCTTTCAATATTTTCATACCCATTTTAACTCCCTAAAAAGCATATATATCTAAACACTAAAACACTAATATCTATTCTACATATAGATGACATGGTAATGTTATACACATGATACTATATTGTAGCCCATAATGCCTTATATATACATTACTAGAAATTATGCTGAATAAGAAAAATATCTGTTCAACTGAATATTTATTAACTCAATAAATATTTATTGTGGGTTTTACATAAGACAAGCCTATGTGATTATTTATCTTTCATATTTCAATATATTCCTGTCCAAATTTATAAGCACTGTGTCTCAACTTTTTTTGTTTTTGTGTGTAATAAACTATTTTGTCAAGGGTCAAGTTATGCTGCTTCACTTCATTTTCATAACTAAGGATTTAAACCCAGTCCTTCCCTCTTACTATCTATTGATCATACAAAATAGGTATTATAGTTCATAATCATAAACCACTAATTATGACTTTCATGTTTTCCAGACTTCTGTACATGTGGCTGAAGAAAGCAGTTTTTAAAGTTATATTAAGTTATAGTAAACAATGAAATGATTAAATTTGTTTTGAATGAATTAGTATCACCTAGGGTTTATAGAAGGCTTTTATCTCCTGTATAGTGTTGTAGGATTCCTAACTTTAAAAAATTTTAGCAGCTAATTATTTTGATTTGACAATCCTTGTATCCTACTAAAAGCAGGGAATGAAATTTGGGGAAGCTTATTAAAGTTAAAATTTTAAATACATTTTGTTTAAATACACCTTAAGTTTTTACATATTAAGAAAACTGCAAAGTACTTTGGAATACCAAGAAGCTTGGGCGGGCCTGTTATTTGTCCTCTGTTCCTCCTCACTCAGTAGATAAGAGATTTATAGTGTATTGGACATTGCCTCTTATTTCCTGTTTAGTTTAAGGCAGTGCTCCCTGGCAGGCAAGAACATTTACAGGAAGGACAAGAACAGGAGAGATATGTGGACTTCTAGCCAGGTAGGTACTTCTCTGGGCAACGACTGAGACCTGTACCTGGAACTAGGTGAGAGATTAGCTGTTTGCATCTATACAAAAGCCCTCTGCCATTTCAGGACTATGTATCACCCCCTTCACATACCCCGTGAAAGATTCTTTTTGGAAAAAGAAGACAATAGTTTTTCTTAAATCTGCCTTTTGGGTGAAAGAAGCAAAAACATGATCCATAAAACTAACATACTCTTTGTACAGTACAGAGTAGGTACTAATTTGGAGCTTAGAAAATCACCCCTCCTCCATGCAGAAGAATGTGTACCATAAGTTGAATTGTAGGAATTTACTTCTTCAGTAAAAAAATAAAAATAATTACCATTTAAATTAAGTAATTTTTGTAAACTATAAACTTTATAATATGCTAGCTCCTAAAGCCTGTTTTCAATTTTGTCTTGCTATATAAGTTCATTCTAAACAATGTTTCTGTAACCAGAAAGGCCCTAACATATTTTCATAAACTGCTTTATTTTCCATATAAACTGTTTGTATGCTTATGCAGCAAATTATTTTTCAAGGAACATTAATCTATGGTTAAGGGTAAAAGTTTGACACTATATTGGCAGAGGTAGAATTTTTTGTAAAGTAAAATCAGATTTTATGATTCAAATTGGCTTGTTAAATTTTAGTATGGAAAAATTAGGAAACAGACAAAAGTTATATGACTACTTATTAAACTGAAGAGAGAGACAACATTTATGAAATTCAAGTCATGCCTCTATACAGTAGCAATCTAAAATACTATGTTAAAAAGGTAGTATTTAGGGACTTCCCAGTGGTCCAGTGCCTAAGACTCCACACTCCCAATGCAGGAGGCCTGGGTTTGATCCCTGGTCAGGGAACTAGATCCCATATGCTGCAACTAAGAGCCCTCAGGCTTAACTAAGACCTGGTATAGCCAAATAAATTAAAAATAAATGAATACAAAATAAAAATAAAAAATAAGGAGGCAATTCATTAATAAAAGCCATAAAGGTTAATCTAACAATGTAACAGAGACTTTGGGGTCCAACTGATTTGAGTGTAAATCATGGGTCAAACACCCAATGGGTGGTGGTTCTTGAGTAAGTTTTCTTCTTAAGTCTTGGTTTCCATACATATGACACAATAATAACTACTTCAGGGCTGTTTTCAGGACTGAATTAGTTTCTATAAACTGCTTCATACAGTAAAGGTTGCACAGTAAATGATTAATGAATGATCCTACACATCACACATCCAGTTTCCCCAGGACACAAATATACTTACAAGCATTTTACACTGATTCACGTTAGTAATCCATACCTGATATAATATTCTTTTTCTTTTTTTTATACCTTACTGTATTGGTTTTGCCATACATTGACATGAATCCACCACAGGTGTGCATGAGTTCCCAACCCTGAACCCCCCTCCCACCACCCTCCCCATATCATCTCTCTG
>SJYQ01006859.1:0-18575 GCA_006410935.1 Redunca redunca
TAAAAGTAAAAAAAAATAAATAAATAAATAAAAGACATAAAAAAAAAAAAAAGAACCTTACTATAAGAAGACTGCTTCATGTATGAGAGGTTATTTTAAGGCCACTTAATGCTATTCATTTAGAGGAAAATACAGTACATTTCTCAGACTGGATGTGAAAAGAATATAAGACACTGGCTTGCAAAATATGATGTCTCTTCTTTGTCAGTCAGACCACTGGTATTCCTCATATTCTATGCTCCTTTTTGTTTTGTAAGTCATCTAAAATATTTTAGTCTGTTTCAACTCTATCTGAAAGAAATAAAAAAGGCTTTTGTCCATTCTTGTTCCAGAAAATTAGTGTGAAAGCAGGGTAGCCTTCTGGGTGAGGATGATGGTTCAGTTCAGTTCAGTTCCGTTCAGTCACTCAGTCGTGTCCAACTCTTTGCAACCCCATGAATTGCAGCACGCCAGGCCTCCCTGTCCATCACCAACTCCCGGAGTTCACTCAAACACACAAATATTGAGTCAGTGATTCCATTCAGCCATCTCATCCTCTGTCATCCCCTTCTCCTCCTGCCCCCAATCCCTCCCAGCATCAGGGTCTTTACCAATGAGTCAACTCTTCACATGAGGTAGCCAAAGTACTGGAGTTTCAGCTTTAGCATCATTCCTTCCAAAGAAATCCCAGGGCTGATCTCATTTAGAATGGACTGGTTGGATCTTCTTGCAGTCCAAGGGACTCTCAAGAGTCTTCTCCAACACCACAGTTCAAAAGCATCAGTTCTTTGGTGTTCAGCTTTCTTCACAGTCCAACTCTCACATCCATACATGACTACTGGAAAAACCATAGCCTTGACTAGACAGACCTTTGTTGGCAAAGAAATGTCTCTGTTTTTGAATATGCTGTCTAGGTTGGTCATAACTTTCCTTCCAAGGAGTAAGCATCTTTTAATTTCATGGCTGCAATCATCATCTGCAGTGATTTGGAGCCCCCAAAATATAAAATCTGACACTGTTTCCCCATCTATTTCACATGAAGTGGTGGGACCAGATGCCATGATCTTTGTTTTCTGAATGTTGAGCTTTAAGCCAACTTTTTCACTCTCCTCTTTCACTGTAATCAAGAGGCTTTGTAGTTCCTCTTCACTTTCTGCCATAAGGGTGGTGTCATCTCCAAATCTGAGGTGATTGATATTTCTCCCGGCAATCTTGATTCCAGCTTGTGCTTCTTCCAGCCCAGCGTTTCTCATGATGTACTCTGCATAGAAGTTAAATAAACACGGTGACAATATACAGCCTTGACATTCTCCTTTTCCTATTTGGAACCAGTCTGTTGTTCCATGTCCAGTTCTAACTGTTGCTTCCTGACCTGCATATAGGTTTCTCAAGAGGCAGGTCAGGTGGTCTGATATTCCCATCTCTTGAAGATTTTTCCACAGTTTATTGTGATCCACACAGTCAAAGGCTTTGGCATAGTCAATAAAGCAGAAATAGATGTGTTTCTGGAACTCTCTTGCTTTTTCCATGATCCAACGGATGTTGGCAATTTGATCTCTGCTTCCTCTGCNAAAGCAGAAATAGATGTTTTTCTGGAACTCTCTTGCTTTTTCCATGATCCAACGGATGTTGGCAATTTGATCTCTGCTTCCTCTGCCTTTTCTAAAACCAGCTTGAATATGAGGGAGTTCATGGTTCACATATTGCTGAAGCCTGGTTTGGAGAATTTTGAGCATTACTTTACTAGCATGTGAGATGAGTGCAATTGTGCTGTAGTTTGAGCATTCTTTGGCATTGCCTTTCTTTGCGATTGGAATGAAAACTGACCNCTTTGGCACTGCCTTTCTTTGGGATTGGAATGAAAACTGACCTTTTCCAGTCCTGTGGCCACTGCTGAGTTTTCCAAATTTGCTGGCATATTGAGTGCAGCACTTTCACAGCATCATCTTTCAGGTTTTGAAATAGCTCAATGTAACTAAAAGTCATGTCAACTTAAAAAAACACCACACAGCACAAGGGTTGTGAATTTCAGTTTTATTCAGGGACCTAACTGAGGACTATAACCCAGGAGACAGCCACTAAGTAGCTCTGAGGAAGCTGTTCCAAAGAGGTGGACAAAGCAGCCAGTTTATATGTGAGTTTTGGCTGGGGAATGTGTGCAGTCAAGGATACCTCTTGGCAAAAGATGCTGCTAGTCACAAAGAACAAATATCTCAAGTTAATGATTTTAGTGCTTTTCTATTTATGGAAAGATGCAAGCAACTGGATTCATTAAAATTCTTCCTGAGATATACATCTAACTTTCTAAGGGGCCTGCTTGTCCCAAGCACAGAGAACTCTGTTCTCATCTTTATTTACTCTGTCTGGAGCATAGAGTGTACTGTTGGTCAGAGACTGAAGAGGTTAATCTTTATGTAACTGGATGATAAGCAATGCCTTTTGTTTTTTGTTTACAGTTTTTTAGACATAAGTAAAAGTGTAACCCAAAAGGAAGCTCGCACACCATTTAATTTGGCAATACCAAATTCATTAAGTAGCATGTAGGAGAATGAAATTGAAATGGAGCAGAACTCTATGGTCCTTATCTGCCGTGTCCTCTGCCTGCCTTTTGTTTGTGGAAAAGCTTTAGCCAAAGAATGAGTTTAATCAGAGAAGTGAGAACATGCAGAAACAAAGGAAAACAGTCAAAGGAGACCAAATAATAATGTTGCTGTTTAACTATTTAACTTGTCCAACTCTTTTGCAACCCCATGGACTGTAGCCCACCAGGCTCCTCTGTCCATGGGATTTCCCAGGGAAGAATACTGGGAGTGGGTTGCCATTTCCTTCTCTGTGAGAACTTCCTGACTCAGGGATCAAACCTATGTCTCCTGCATTGGCAGGTGCATTCTTTGCCACTGAGCCCCCAGGGAAGCCCAAATAATAATAGTTTAGTTGTTAAGCATAATCAAGGACCTTTAGTTCCTTCTCAAGGGCTATAGATGATATTCTGAGCCATATCCTATGACCTGTCATAGATACTGAAACCTCCACCAGGTAGAGAAGTTAACTATGTGATGACCAGACTGTGGTCATGATGTAAGCTGCCACAATTCCAAGAACTGACCTTAGAAATGGAAATAAACTTGCCTTGGAACTGAAGATTAATGGTCCTTAGAACAATCAAGATGATGCTGGTCAGACCACCAATGACCAATTTCAGAGCTGACTGTGCTGTTTCTGCATGTATTCCCCACCCCAGCCTATGAAAGCTTTGGCCCACTGACTGTCAGTCAGAGGGAGTTGGCCTTTGGACAGAAGTCCATCCTCCCCATGCCCATTTCCAGCATCCAAAATAAAGCAAACTTTCTTTTTCATCAACCTTGCATGTGTGTGTGTGTGTGTTAGTTACTCAGTTCTGTCCAACTCTGTGACCCCATGGACTGTAGCCTGCTAGGCTCCTCTGTCCATGGGATTCTCCCAGCAAGAATACTGGAGTGGGTTGCCATTTCCTTCTCCTAACCTTGCCTATTTATTGGCTTTTGAGAAGCATGCAGCCAGACCCCACTTTCAGTTACAAAATGACATGTATGGGCTGTGAGTAGGCTTTCTCAGGGAACTCTTTTTAATGTGGAAAGACTAAAACATGCCCTAAGTATAAAGATAATAACAGAGCTTTCAGTCTATTAACAAATATTGATTGTTGACAGTACCACTTAGGTCAGCACTCTGGCACTAGATCTCTATAAGCTGGAGGGAAACAGAATAGAAGCACAGTAATAACTTACTTCAGTTTACAAAAGAAAAGGCCAAGAAAGGGTGAACTTCAGCAAGAAATGAAAAGCCAGTTCTCCACAATCAAGGCAACCAGATTCTCTTCCAAATTTTACTATTTTATATATATATATATATATATATATATATATATAATTTTTTTTTTCCCCGCCACATGGCTTGTGGAATCTTAGTTCCCTGACCAGGGATTGAACCAAGGTCCTCAGCAATGGGAATGCACAGTAATGATCACTGTACCACCAGGAATTCCTTCCCGCAATGATTCTGATAGCAATCTATTAGACACTGCTAAGTTTGAAGCAGAAGCAATGGAAGGATTATAACAACTTGGAACTCTAAACTGAGTTAATCAGTACTTAAAAAGATTAAGCAATTGAGAGAATAAGAGAGGGGAGAGGTAATATAAATGCTTTAAATTCTCATTTAACACTGCTGAAGTCAGTACATCTAAAACTAATGATAAAAATAATAGTATAATGAAAATACTAGCAGCCAACCTATTTTAAGTATTAATGGGGTAGGGGTGGCAAAATGAGTGAAAGGAGTCAAAAAGTATAAACTTCACTTATAAAATGAATAAGTCCTGAAAATGTAATGTACAGCATGGCTACTGTAGTTAATATCGCATGGCATGTTTGAATGTTGTTCAGAGAGTAGGTCTTAAAAGTGGAATGGTATTACTATTGCTACTGTTATTTTTAAGTTAATCAATGATGATTGCACAACATATGATTATATTTGTTGTCACTGAATTGCATACTTAAAAATGAATAGAATTATCTTTACATATATTTTATTATAACTTTCTGGGCAACTGATCAAGATTATTTCAAAATTTTATCAAAGACTTTATGAATTTAGGTTGGACTTCAAAAAAGAAAGCCATGGACTTGCCTGGTGATCCAGTCGTTAAGACTCTACAGTTTCAATATAGGGGGCACAGGGGCAAACCCTGGTTAGGGGACTAAGATCCCATATGCCATATGATGTGGCAAATAAATACATAAGTAAACCATGATTTAGAAAGAAAAAAATCTAACAGAGTTTGGAAGACTATGATAAGAAATCTTTGGAAGATAAAAGGAGGAATGTTGTACAAACATTTAATATGATCTGATTGATACAAACTGTTAACTAATATAAAAAGTCTTATAGGTAGTAAATGGATTTGGAAGAAAAGATAGTTTACAAATAATATAAAATATAATTATAAAATACCATAGCTTCAGGGCTATTATAACAAGAGTATTTTGTCTATGGACCACAAACAAAATGCTAATAGAAGATAATTGAACCCTTACATCATACACAAAAATTGACTCAAAATGGATCAAAGGCTTAAACATAAGACCTGAAACTATAGAGCTCCTAGAAGAAAACAAGCAAACCACTTCCTGATACTGGCTTTTGTAGTGATTTCTTGATATAACACCAAAAGCACAGACAACATTAGGTAAGTGAGACTATATTAAATAAAAAAGATTCTGCACAGCAAGGGAAACAATCAACCAAATGAAAAAGCAACCTATAGAAAGGGCAAAAATATCTGCATATCATATATCTGATAAAAATTAATGTGCAAAATATGTAGGGAATTCTTACAATTCAATGGCAAAACAAAAACAAACAAACAAAACCCCCACAGAAAACCAAAACAACAACAAAAAACACACTAAAGTAAAATAACCTGATTTTAAAATGGACAAAGGAACTGAACAGAGGTTTTTCCAAAAAGAAGACATACAAATGGCCAACAGATTTATGAAAGGTACCCAACATCACTAATCATCAGAGAAATGCAAATCAAAGCTGCACCTCACACCTGTTGGGATAGCTATTATCATAAAAGACAAAAAATAACAAGTGCTGTGGAGTTGTAAATAAAGGAATCCTTATATACTGTCGGTAGGAATATAAATTTATATAGCTCTTACCAAACCAGATTCACCTGTTGGATGTGCAGCAAGCTAAATGCAGAATCTTCCAAGATTTGCAGCAGAGGAAAGGTTTATCCACAAGGTAATTGAGCCAGAAGACAAAAGAACACATCTCAAACTCACCTCCCTCAAGGCTGGGGGCTCAGGGTATGTATGTATGAGAGAAAGCTAAGGTGTGGAGGTTATGGGGAAGGTGATTGAAGAAAAGAAAAAGGTGAGATAATCAGCAGTCCTAGCTCTTCCCTAGTGGCTCAGAGGTTAAAGCGTCTGCCTGCAATGTGGGAGACCTGGATTTGATCCCTGTGTCAGGAAGATACCCTGGAGAAGGAAATGGCTAATGCACGCCAGTATTTTTGCCTGGAGAATCCCATGGATGGAGGAGCCTGGTGGGCTACAGTCCACAGGGTCGCAAAGAGTCGGACACGACTGAGTTGACTTCACTTTCACTTTTCTTTTCACAGGGCAACAGACGCACTTAAGCTACAAGCTTCTTCATAGGATGAAAATGTGGTGTTAGCATGTTCTGAGGGTGGAGTTTTTGGCTCTTTGACATCAGAAGGTCACCAATCAGACACTCATGCATGCCCAGTTGAAAGAGTGAAGGTCTCAACAAGTCTTAACTAGCTCAAGCCCAAACTAGACACAGCTGACTCCAAGTTCCTGAAAAACAACTTGGGCAAATACCTTATTGTTTAGGCTTGGAGAACATGCAAGTTTTTGTTAAAATAATTAAAGAGAGCTTGATCAGCAAAAGCAGATTATAGTTCATTCTTTCTTCAGCAAGTTATAGTTTAATGGATCCAACTACTGATGACTACCCTTAGTAGTCACTATGGAAATCAGGATGAAGCTTCCTCAAAAAAAAAAGAAAAAAAAGATGCTGATAGAAGACAGACACATTTGAACCTTATAATGGTAATGTGAGCACCTGGCACATATAGCAGAATTTTTAGGGAAAAGTCTACATATGGAAAGTGGCAAAAAGCCTGGTAATTTTTTACCCACACTAATGAGCAAGACTTTCCACCATGAGTTCCCTCTACATAAAGGAGAAGTTTCATTTGCAAAATATTCCAAAGAAGAATTTGTGGTTCTAAAAATGATTAAAGTATCTAGGGCACTTAGTTTAACAAGAATAATGGAAACAGGGAGCTCCCTGGTGGCCTGCTGCTTCGGATTCACGGCTTTCACTGCTGTGGCCTGGGTTCAGTCCCTGATTAGGGAACTGAGATCCCATAAGCCAAACCAAAAAAAAAAAAAAAAAAGAAGAAGAAGAATGAAAAGAGAAAAATATAATAAAATGTAGGCAGGTAGACATTTCTAAGTATTTCAGGATCATAACCATTCCACAAATACCCTAAGTAGACACACTATCACCCTAAGTAATAAAATTGATTCACTATTGGTCTTTTTCACCAACCTCTATAAAGACTTTGAAAAACCGTCAGGTTTATTGGTCTCCTAATATGATAAAATTTAAGTTTTATTCAGTCTAGAGCTTCAGTTTTCTGTAGTTTGACTTGAAAAATAGACTTGACCCCCCCCAAAAAGTCTACCTTTTATTATAAGAATGACTGAAGGGTTTAAACTATTCATCTGGAAACTAATATAGGGTAAGAGCATATAGTAACTAATTGTGTGTGTGTGTGTATATATATATATATATATATATATATATATATATAGTAGATATTAGGACTTCCCTGGTAGCTCAGACGGTATAGTGTCTGCCTACAATGCAGGTGATCTGGGTTCTATCCCTGGGTCGGGACGATCCTCTGGAGAAGGAAATGACAATCCACTCCAGTACTCTTGCCTGGAAAATCCCATGGATGGAAAAGCGTGGTAGGCTATAGTCCACAGGGTCACAAAGAGTTGGACATGCCTGAGTGACTTCACTTTCATAGTAGATATTATTCAGACATGAAAAAAGCAGGAAATCTTACTATTTGTGACTACATGGATGGAAACTGTGGGCACTGTCATAAGTGAAATCAGTCAGGCAGAGAAAGACATACATTGTATGATATCACCTATATATGGAATATAAGAGAACAGGCAAACAAACAAAAACAAAACAAACATAAAAAACAAAGGTCATAGATACAGAGAAAAGATTGGTGATTGCCAGAGGTAGGGGGTGAAGGGTTGGCAAAATGGATGAAGGGGATCAAAAGGTACAAACTTCCAGTTAAAAAATAAATAAGTCATGGGGATGTAATATACCACATGCTGGCCATAGTTAATAATACTGTATTGTATACCTGAAAGATGCTAAGACAATAGATCTTAAAAGTTCTCATCACAAGAAAAAAAATTGTAACTATCTATGGTGACAGATGTTAACTAGACTTGTGGTGGTCATTTGGTAATATATATAAGTGTTGAATTAAAATTTTTTTTAATTAATTTATTTTTTATTGAAGGATAAAAAAGAATTAAAAGAAAAGAAATGCCCACTGGTCAGATAACAAATGATATAAAAAAATCTGTCCAGGTACTACTTAACTGAATAAATTCAGATTCAACTCCCTATAGGAATGACAAACAGAAAAGTCTACATGTTATAGAAAGAACATGGACCCTTATATGTCCGAAACAGTGGTTTTAATGCACTTTTAGCTGGGTAGATCTTTTGGCAATATAGTTTGTGGGCAATCACTGAGTTGCAATTTTCTTTATCTTGAGAAAATTAAACAGCTTCCCACTCTAAATTTTAATAATTCTAGTCATTTAAAAAATAATGTATTTGATGTTTAACTTAGTTATAAAATAAAGAGGTGCTCTATTTTTGTTAAAGCAACTAGATGAATAAACTACTAAAATTAGAGTTAGTTTATGCATACAAATGCCTCAAAATATTGAACAGTTATGAAGTTTTTATAGCTGATGAATAATTAGTGAGTGTTTTACTTTAATAAGAAATTTAAAAATGGTTAAATCTTTTCATTTGTAACTCTCATGAAATGCAGACTGGACAGTTTATAATTTAATATACATAATAATCTCATGGACAGCTGGGAAACCCAAAACTCATCTAAGAGATTGCATTTTTATTCATGTACGTGCAATTTACTCTAGAGTAGATTATTTTTTAATTGTATGTGTTTGAAGGAATTTAGTTATATCAAAAGAGATGAAACAATAACATATGCTTCACTCTGCAAGCTTTTACAAAAATACAGCAGACAATGAAATACTGCATTGTAGGCTTAACAGTTCTCTTTTTTAATGCTCCACAACCATCTGTCACATATTTCCTAGGACAGATCTGTTGTAATATCCTTTCTGATCATCTCCATAAACTTGTACAATTCTCTAGGAATGCAAATATTTTAAATATTTTGGCAAGTGGGAAATGAATAAATCAAGTTAGTATCCATTAAAATGAAAACATACATCTATCAAAAAAGAAAACCCACAGGAAGTCACAAGGGACAAGGAATAACAGGTTTAGGAAACATCTTGATTGTTTACAGGAGTGCATGCCTGCCTGTTAAGTATTTACATATAGCTAAGGGGAACAGGCCCTAATTCTGCTCAGCCCCCCAAATCTCCAGACACACTTTCTCAAATAAACATGGTTCCACCTCTGTTAGTTGCTCCATTTCCGTCCATCTGTTTTGGTAATTGCTTTTCCTTCCTCATTATAGTTTCCAGTGTCTGGACAGGCTTATCCTGTTTCCTCCGGATGGTGTTTTTGTTTGTAGTCAGTTCCTGATTCCTCTTCCTGTTCCCTTTTATACACTTTTGTTTGACCTCTCATTTGCACTGTAGGCTCCTTACACAGAACATTCTAAGCATGATTCCAACAACCATCCAACTTTAGGCAAAATGGCTGGAATACTCTGGGATTTGACTTTAATATCATAATCATTACATACATTACATTACAATGCATCATTACATACAAGCACACAATCTTGGAAAATTGAGAACAGGGTAGATGGGGGAGTGGCTAAATGCTTTAAAAGTATTATGGCATCTAAGTTGTATAACCACATATAGACAACAATAGTCGATAAAATTCTACTTGAAAAGTCTCAAAACAAGAGAGAGTATTTAACTCTGTTTTAGTGTTGGGACAATAGGGTGGAAAGGATATACATTGCTCTGAAGTCCAGCTAATAAGCTGTGAACTGAAAGAGAAGGTATCAAAAGCTGAAAGAAGTCACTAGCAAAAAGTCCAGCTTGCTGCCAGGAAAAGGGGAACTTGGTTATAGCTACGGAGATGGGAGGAAGATTCACTGTAAAAAACTGAGGGACTTGTTGAGACAGGCTATTCTCAAAGGGTTTCTTGCATTTCTGCACAACTTGCAAACAGGGCACTGATTGCCCTTTGTTCTAAACTATGTTTCCAAGGATATTTGTTTAACAAACTGCCTTGGAAGATAGAGATAGTGTTTCTCTTCAGAGCAAAGGATAAGTTGGCTTATTTTCCAGTGTAGTAAAAATAATGTTTTCTTCTAGAAGGTCATGTGTGCTTATAGTTTTATAGGGCATTTTAAAAGAAATTCCTGTTCCCTAAGCCCAAGGTTCCTCTCCTATAAAGCAACCCATTGTATGCACGGGTATAAACTGACCCTCATGTCACTCTGTGAACACTGGGATTTGGGCAAATGGTGCAAAAATGCCTTACTCTGGCTACTGCTTTTGCTGCGAGTAATGAACTACCTGAAGTCCCTACACAGGAGTCTCCTGTCTTCTATAAGCATCCATGAAATTGCAAAAGCCTAACTAGATAATTAGCACATACAGTAAAATCTCAGATCCTCTCAAGTTCTTGATAGGGGCCCAAGCTCAGATTTTAGGATTATATGAGCCCCTGATCCAGGGGAATCAAAGTAGGAGACAAGACATAGAGCCAGAGGATTCAGCTTCCAAGTCAGTCAAAGAGGAACAGTTCTTGAGCCCTATTTCCTCATGCAATGGACACACAAGACTCCAGACAAGTGCCAGTTCTCTTACTTGGAGTTGGCAGTGGTTTGGTGGTAGTCATGGTTAGAAACCCCAGGTATCTAAGAAGTCTGAATAGAAGAGTTCAGATAGCTCTGCAGACTTCTCCATGGAGAATTCATGGGTGTTGCTGTCCTATTAGTTCAGTTCAGTTCAGTCCCTCAGTCGTGTCCGACTCTTTGTGACCCCATGAACCACAGCATGCCAGGCCTCCCTGTCCATCACCAACTCCCGGAGTCTACCCAAACCCATGTCCATCCAGTCGATGATGCCATCCAACCATCTCATCCTCTGTTGTCCCCTTCTCCTCCTGCCCTCAATCTTTCCCAGCATCAGGGTCTTTTCCAACGAGTCAGCTCTTTGCATCAGGTGGCCAAAGTATTGGAGTTTCAGCCTCAATATCAGTCCCTCCAATGAACACCCAGGACTGATCTCCTTTAGGATGGACTGGTTGGATTTACTTGCAGTCCAAGAGACTCTCAAGAGTCTTCTCCAACACCACAGTTCAAAAGCATAAATTCTTCAGTGCTCAGCTTTCTTTATAGTCCCACTCTCACATCCATACATGAGCACTGGAAAAACCATAGTCTTGACTAGACGGACCTTTGTTGGCAAAGTAATGTCTCTGCTTTTTAATAGGCTGTCAATATTGGTCATAACTTTTCTTCCAAGGAGTAAGCATCTTTTAATTTCATTGGTGCAATATAGTGCCATAGAAATTCTTGACACTTCAGTCTATGGACATTAGCGGGTTGATAATTTCCAAGTTCTTCTCATTTGTAGCTGTAGACTCTACATGTGCCCCACAAGATTTCTTAAAGGAAGAGAGGATCAAGATGAGCCTGCTGAGTGCCCATTTTGAATAGCAATTATGGGACAAAGACTGACATCAGACATCAGAGCAGGAGTTGGCAAACATTTTAAGGGCCAGATAGTAAACAGTTTAGTCTGTGTGGGCCATTCCATCTCTGTGGCACTTATAGAGCTCTGTTATTACAGGGCAAAAGTAGCCATGAGCTACATTCCAACATAACTTACAAAAATAAGAAGCAGCTGAATTTGGACTGTGGGTGGTAGTTTGCTGACTATTGTACTAGAAGATTGCTCTCTGTAGGCTGACTTCCACAGTGTATGACCTCTGTAATCCTTCCGGTTTGATGCTCTGCTTTCACTGTCTTAAAATTCCCAGTACTTTTCAAATGAGGATCTCTATATTTGCCTATATCCTATGTAGCCGGTCACTGGTTATATACAATCTTTCTGCTATCATATCTCTGTAGGTCTGAAGAAAACCAAATTGGTCTGAAATACAGAGAGCATAATCATGAGATAAGGTCAGATGTATGATATTAGTTATGTGCCAGAGGAGCCTTAGAGATTAAATGTTTCCTGGTCTAGCAGCAAGAAAATTAAGAACCTGCCTTTTATCATAATAATACTGGCATATATAAAGAAGAAATGTGTCTGTCTGAAGAATGACTATCTAGTGGTCCAGTAGGCAATATTCCAGACTGCTGTGATGAAGGATTCTATGTGCATGGATTCAGAACACTTCCTAACACCATACACAAAAATAAACTCAAAATGGATTAAAGACTTAAATGTAAGGCCAGATACTATAAAACTCTTAGAGGAAAATATACACGGAACACTCTTTGACATAAATCACAGCAGGATCCTCTTTGACCCACCTCCTAGAGTCATGGAAATAAAAAAAATAAACAAATGGGATTTAATTAAACTTAAAAGCTTTTCCACAGTCAAGGAAACTATAAACAAGATGAAAAGACAACTCTGAGAATGAGAAAAAATAATTGCAAATGAAGCAACCGACAAAGGATTAAGTTCCAAAATATGCAAGCAGCTTGTGCAGCTCAATATCAGAAAAACAAGCAACCCAATCAAAAAGTGGGTGGAAGACCTAAACAGACATTTCTCCAAAGAAGGCATACAGATGGCCAACAAACACATGAAATGATGTTCAACATCCCTTATTATTAGAGAAATGCAAATCAAAACTACAATGAAATATGGCCTCACACCTGTCAGAATGGCCATCATCAAAAAAATCTACAAACAATAAATGCTGGTGAGGATGTGGAGAAAAGAGAATGATTTTGCAGTGTTGGTGGGAGTGTAAATTGATAGAGCCACTATGGAGAACAGTGTGGAGATTCCTTAAAAAAAAGAATAAAACTACCATATGACCCAGCAATCCCGCTACTGGGCATATACCTTGAGAAAATAAAAATCCAAGAAGACACACCTACCCCAATGTTCGTTGCAGCTATTTACAATAGCTAGGACATGGATATCTATTAATGAATGAGTGAATAAAGAAGATGTGGTACATATATACAATGGAATATTACTCAGCCATAAAAAGGAATGAGTTGGAGTCATTTGTAGTGAGGTGGATGAACCTACAGCCTGTTATACAGAGTGAGTAAGTCAGAAAGAGAAAAAGAAATATAGTATATTAACACATATATATGGAATCTAGAAAAATGGTACTGATGCACCCATTTGTAGGGCAGGAATAAAGACACATATATAAAGAATGGACTTTTGGACACAGAGTGGGAAGAGAGGGTGGGACAAAGTGAGAGAGTAGCAATGACTACTATGTGTAAAATAGCTATTGGGAAGCTGCTATATAACACAATAAGCTCAGTTGGTGCTCTGTGATAACCTAGAAGGCTGGGTGAGAGGGGGGCTTAAGAGGGATAGGATATATGTATGTATGTATGTGTGTATATATATATATATATATACACACACACATATATATATATAGCTGATTCACATTGTTGTACAGCAGAAACCAACACAACATTGTAAAGCAATTATCCTCCCATTAAAAATAAATTTTAAAAACTATATTTAAACAATAAAAAGTACTGTAGTACTCTAGAGGGGCTATAATGTACTGCATATGAATATAGTCAATGATATTGCAATCACTTTGTATGGAGACAAACAGTCACTCATGGATTGGTGACCAATCCATAATGTATCTAAATGTCAAATCACTAAGTTATATACCTGAAACTAAAATAACACTGAATGTCAACTATACTTCAATAAAAAAATAAAAAGAAAAAAAAAGAAGAAAAAAGGATTCAATGTATAGTAAGAATCTGTTGCTAAAATGTTAAGGCTAAAGTCAATAGGTTCCTAAAACAGACCACTTCTTGCCTTGTGTCCAAGTACTATAATTTCAATTATAATATGGTTTCTCATATATGCCTCTCCAAGAATTTAATATTGAGTTGGTCAGAATTGCCAATCCTCTTGCCAGTTAAATTTCTCATTGTAGTTAAATACATTGGTACTGCCATTTACATATCAATCTGATATTTCAGTGAGCCTGAGCTCTTGGCAAATTGACAAAATTAATGGAAACGAAGACCCTACACAGATGTGACGACTTCAGCAAGGCAGATGCTACCTTGAGAAGCCATCTTCTTCACCAGATGCCTTCTTTTAGTTTTCATAGTAGGTTTTATCCAGGCAATCTAATCCATTAGAAACCTTTATGCAGGGAAGTTATAGGATTGACTCCAAATCTGGTGATAGTTTAAAAGAAGGAATGAATAGAGATAGATTGGTGGGTTAGAGTGAGAAAGGAAAGTAAGGAAGGAAGTGAGAAGGGGGTGGGGATCAGAAACATTCCAACATGTTTGGGTCTGATAGTTTACATGAATTCTCTAAGAGTTAGCCTTTCTACTCAGCCTAGTAATAGAGAGTGTAGAATTACCTCACATGTACCCTTCATCTCACCAAATGATCAGTGTGAAGACAGGATGAAAGGTAATCTTTTTCATATGTGGTGAGTTTGCCCAAGGACAGCTAAGATTTAGAACAGCATACTTTAATTACGAGAATGTTTCCTTAAAGATATTTGATTACTATTAAATACATTCCATAAGATCAATGTTTAATTTAAAAAAGGAAGTTTGCTTTTGATTCTAACAGCTGTAAAATTCTGTTAAAGAAAGAAATCAGAAGAATTTACTCAAATCCAAGCTTGCATAAATGAGATATGGAAAAGTAAGATACAAGAAAGACGTTGTAAATGAAAACACATTTTCAACTTAAGTATGTCATTTTTAAAAAAAAAAATAGGATGACTTTCATAAAAATAAAAAGTTAAATGGTTATTTAAAAGTAAGTTACAAAAACCAAAGGGTAATTTATAAACACTGGTGACATGGCAAAGAATAAAATGAACTATAAATATCTGGATTAGTATCTAAGAACCAAACAGTTGTTGAAGACTTTATATAAAGCAATCTACAATGCATGCTTTTTTGTTACTAAAAAGAAGCTTTAGAAAGGTTCAAAAACTGCTAATTGATTACCTACATTTTCTAAAGGAACTATTGTAGGGAAATTGGAATACCCATATTATATTATGATGGAGTCTTTCCCTCAACCTTGGAATCTAGTTGAGGGAGAAAGGGCACTCATAAAAACCAAATGAATTTTATGCAACACTGGACAAGTAAGATCATAAAAAGCAATACTGATAAAATTTTAGCCCTTAACCATTTTTATGCAAATAGAACAATTTTTTTTTTAATTGAAAAAAATCACCCGATAGTATTGGAGAGGAAAAACTCTTGTTTGACTTTTCACCTTTGGGGTCATGTGAGTTAAAATAACAAAAGGCATAACAGGAGAAAAGGCACATAATTTTTATTTATATTTACATGCATGGGAGTTACAGGAAAGAAGTAAAACTCAAGAAGTTAGACTCAGGGCTTATATATCAAGTTAACAATAAAAAAGCAGGGAGGGTTTGGGTTTCAAAGGATGATAAATTGTGAGAAAATGACTAGGAAATATATGAGGCAACTGATAGAAGATAAGGGCTGTTTTAGTGAGGTCTATTTATGTTTCAAAAGCAGAGACATTACTTTGCCGACTAAGGTCCGTCTAGTCAAGGCTATGGTTTTTCCAGTGGTCATGTATGGATGTGAGAGTTGGACTGTGAAGAAGGCAGAGCACCGAAGAATTGATGCTTTTGAACTGTGGTGTTGGAGAAGACTCTTGAGAGTCCCTTGGACTGCAAGGAGATCCAATCAGTTCATTCTGAAGGAGATCAGCCCTGGGATTTCTTTGGAAGGAATGATGCTAAAGCTGAAACTCCAGTACTTTGGCCACCTCATGTGAAGAGTTGACTCATTGGAAAAGACTCTGATGATGGGAGGGATTGGAGGCAGGAGGAGAAGGGGACGACAGAGGATGAGATGGCTAGATGGCATCACGGACTCGATGGATGTGAGTCTGAGTGAACTCAGATGGACAGGGAGGACTGGCGTGCTGCGATTCATGGGGTCACAAAGAGTTGGACACGACTGAGCTACTGAACTGAACTGATTTATGCAAATGGGAACTAAGCGCGGGTGGCTGCGACCGGCTCACTAAGTGTGGCTGAGAGGGGCTACCCCACGTCCGAGGTCAGGGGCAGAAGCTGAGAGGACCCCATGCCCAAAGGGCGGCAGCCAAGAGGACTTACCCCACGTCCGAGGTCAGAGGCTGCGGCAGAGAGTGCCAGGCTGAGACGGCGCTCAGGAATGGCTGAGAGGAGCTACCCTGCGTCCGAGGTCAGGGGCGGCATAGGGGAAGAGCAGCCCCACGTCCAAAGAGTGGTGGCTGCATGGGCGCAGGAGGGCCTAGAGGAGCTATCCCACGTTGAAGGTCAGGAAGGGCCTGAAGGTGAGGAGATACCCTTCATCCAAGGTAAGGAGCAGTGGCTGTGCTTTGCTGGAGCAGCCGTGAAGAGATACCCCACGCCCAAGGTAAGAGAAACCCAAGTAAGATGGCAGGTGTTGCAAGAGGGCATCAGAAGGCAGACACGCTGAAACCATACAGAAAACTAGTCAATCTAATCACACTAGGACCGCAGCCTTGTCTAACTCAATGAAACTAAGCCATGCCCACGGGGCCACCCAAGACTGGCGGGTCATGGTGGAGAGGTCTGACAGAATGTGGTCCACTGGAGAAGGGAATGGCAAACCACTTCAGTATTCTTGCCTTGAGAACCCCATGAACAATATGAAAAGGCAAAATGATAGGATACTGAAAGAGGAACTCCCCCGGTCAGTAGGTGCCCAACACGGTATGGGAGATCAGTGGAGAAATAACTCCAGAAAGAGTGAAGGGATGGAGCCAAAGCAAAAACAATACCCAGCTGTGGATGTGACTGGTGATAGAAGCAAGGTCTGATGCTGTAAAGAGCAATATTGCATAGGAACCTGGAATGTCAGGTCCATGAATCAAGGCAAATTGGAAGTGGTCAAACAAGAGATGGCAAGAGTGAACGTCAACATTCTAGGAATCAGAGACCTAAAATGGACTGGAATGGGTCAATTTAACTCAGATGACCATTATATCTACTACTGCGGGCAGGAATCCCTCAGAAGAAATGGAATAGCCATCATGGTCAACAAGAGTCCGAAATGCAGTACTTGGATGCAGTCTCAAAAACGACAGAATGATCTCTGTTCTTTTCCAAGGCAAACCATACAATATCACAGTCATCCAAGTCTATGCCCTAACCAGTAACGCAGAAGAAGCTGAAGTTGAACGGTTCTATGAAGACCTACAAGACCTTTTAGAACTAACACCCAAAAAAGATGTCCTTTTCATTATAGGGGACTGGAATGCAAAAGTAGGAACTCAAGAAACACCTGAAGTAACAGGCATATTTGGCCTTGCTTGAAATACGGAATGAAGCACAGCAGACTAATAGAGTTTTGCCAAGAAAATGCACTGGTCATAGCAAACACCCTCTTCCAACAACACAAGAGAAGACTCTACACATGGACATGACCAGATGGTCAACACCGAAATCAGATTGATTATATTCTTTGCAGCCAAAGATGGAGAAGCTCTATACAGTCAACAAAAACAAGACCAGGAGCTGACTGTGGCTCAGATCGTGAACTCCTTATTACCAAATTCAGACTGAAATCGAAGAAAGTAGGGAAAACCGCTAGACCATTCACGTATGACCTAAATCAAATCCCTTATGATTATACAGTGGAAGTGAGAAATAGATTTAAGGGACTAGATCTGATAGATAGAGTGCCTGATGAACTATGGAATGAGGTTCATGACTTGTACAGGAGACAGGGATCAAGACCATCCCCATGGAAAAGAAATGCAAAAAAGCAAAATGGCTGTCTGGGGAAGCCTTACAAATAGCCGTGAAAAGAAGAGAAGCAAAAAGCAAAGGAGAAAGGAAAGATATAAGCATCTGAATGCAGAGTGCCAAAGAATAGCAAGAAAAAATAAGAAAGCCTTCCTCAGTGATCAATGCAAACAAATAGAGGAAAAAAAAAAAAACAAACAGAATGGGAAAGACTAGAGATCTCTTCAAGAAAATTAGAGATACCAAGGGAACATTTCATGCAAAGATGGGCTCGATAAAGGACAGAAATGGTATGGACCTAACAGAAGCAGAAGATATTAAGAAGAGATGGCAAGAATACACNTAAGAAGAGGTGGCAAGAATACATAGACGAACTGTACAAAAAAGATCTTCATGATCCAACTAATCACAAGAGTGTGATCACTCACCTAGAGCCAGACATCCTGGAATGTGAAGTCAAGTGGGCCTTAGAAAGCATCACTACGAACAAAGCTAGTGGAGGTGATGGAATTCCAGTGGAGCTATTCCAAATCCTGAAAGATGATGCTGTGAAAGTACTGCACTCAATATGCCAGCAAATTTGGTAAGCTCAGCAGTGGCCACAGGACTGGAAAAGGTCAGTTTGCATTCCAATCCCAAAGAAAGGCAGTGCCAAAGAATGCTCAAACTACCACACAATTGCACTCATCTCACACGCTAGTAAAGTAATGCTCAAAATTCTCCAAGCCAGGCTTCAGCAATACATGAACCGTGAACTTCCTGATGTT
>SJYQ01006859.1:18636-48982 GCA_006410935.1 Redunca redunca
ATGAAATTAAAACACTCTTACTCCTTGGAAGAAAAGTTATGACCCACCTAGATAGTATATTCAAAAGCAGAGATATTACTTTTCCGACTAAGGTCCGTGTAGTCAAGGCTGTGGTTTTTCCTGTGGTCATGTATGGATGTGAGAGTTGGACTGTGAAGAAGGCTGAGTGCCGAAGAATTGATGCTTTTGAACTGTGGTGTTGGAGAAGACTCTTGAGTCCCTTGGACTGCAAGGAGATCCAACCAGTCCATTGTGAAGGAGATCAGCCCTGGGATTTCTTTGGAAGGAATGATGCTAAAGCTGAAACCCCAGTACTTTGGCCACCTCATGCAAAGAGTTGACTCATTGGAAAAGACTCTGATGCTGGGAGGGATTGGGGACAGGAGAAGGGGACGACAGAGGATGAGATGGCTGGATGGCATCACTGACTCGATGGACGTGAGTCTGTGTGAACTTGGGAGTTGGTGATGGACAGGGAGGCCTGGCCTGCTGTGATTCATGGGGTTGGAAAGAATCGGACATGACTGAGCAACTGAACTGGACTGATCTATGCAAAATCATCTTGGTGTTGACTCCTGGTCTTCAGTGATAAGAATTGTACTTTTCTCTCTCTGATGATGCTGGGGGGCTACCTTCCTTAAAGGAAGTTTTATGCTTTGCTTTTAAGGAAATTAAGAGAAGGCAGAAAACTCTTCCCTAATCTGTTTCTTTTTTATTATTACTATTATTATTGTTGTTATTTTGGCCACACTGCATGGCTTGTGGGATATTAGTACCCTGACCAGGGATTGAACCTGGGCTCCAGCAGTGAAAGCACCAAGTCCTAACTACTGAACTGCCAGGGAATTCCCCTAAATCTGTTGATTCTTAATTGCCTTCATCTCAAATTAATCCTCATGCCAAAGTGGTTTATAATGAGGTTACTCTTGCAGATTAAGGCAGTTCACCCAGATGACCAGGCTAAATATTTGTGATAGGAATATTGAGAAGAAAGATTACTCTTTGGGCTTCATGGACACAGGAAACTTTTCCTCTGGAAGCGATGGCAAAATTGCTATTTCTTATTATGAAATATTGAAACAAGTTTATAACAGTTTTTGACTGATTATAAAGTATTACATGTTGCTCAAAATGGAAAATTAAGAAAGTTCAGAAAAAAACCTCATCATCCAGAGATACCATCCTTGTGACATTTTTTCCACATTAATTTTTAACCAATTTTAATTGTTATATTTTACGTATGTAAGAACATGTAGCTGGGATGGCAGAAAAATCCCTCTTGAATGCCAAGTCTAATTAGTATGTACTGAAGTATGGAATGGAGAAAGCAATTAAAGCTCAGTTCAGTTCAGTTCAGTTCAGTCGCTCAGTCGTGTCCAACTCTTTGCACCCCCTTGAATCTCAGCACGCCAGGCCTCCCTGTCCATCACCAACGCCTGGAGTTAACCCAAACTCATGTCCATCTAGTCAGTGATGCCATCCAATGATCTCATCCTCTGTCATCCCCTTCTCCTCCTGCCCTCAATCTTTCCCAGCATCAGGGTCTTTTCAAATGAGTCAGCTCTTCAAATCAGATGGCCAAAGTAATGAAGTTTCAGCTTCAACATCAGTCTTTCCAATGAACACCCAGGACTGATCTCCTTTAGGATGGACTGGTTGGATCTCCTTGCAGTCCAAGAGACTCTCAAGAGTCTTCTCCAACACCACAGTTCAAAAGCATCAATTCTTCGGCACTCAGCTTTCTTTATAGTCCAACTCTCACATCCATACATGATTACTGGAGAAATCATAGTCTTGAGTAGACGGACCTTTGTTGGCTAAGTAATGTCTTTGCTTTTTAATATGCTGTCTAGGGTGGTCATAACTTCCGTTCCAAGGAGTAAGCGTCTTTTAATTTCATTGCTGCAGTACCCGTCTGCAGTGATTTTGGAGCCCAGAAAAAAAAAGTCAGCCTCTGTTTCCACTGTTTGCCCATTTATTTCCCATGAAGTGATGGGACCAGATGCCATGATCTTTGTTTTCTGAATGTTGAGCGTTAAGCCAGCTTTTTCACTCTCCTCTTTCACTTTCATCAAGAGGCTTTTTAGTTCCTCTTCACTTTCTGCCATAAGGGTGGAGTCATATGCATATCTGAGGTGATTGATATTTCTCTTGGCAATCATGATTCCAGATTGTGCTTTGCCCAGCCCAGCGTTTCTCATGATGTACTCTGCATAGAAGTTAAATAAGCAAGGTGACAATATACAGCCTTGACATACTCCTTCACAGCCGCCACCGAGAAAGCTCAGTCCAGTCTATGCTTTTTCATGTTGAAAAATGCATCTTGTTGTTGTTGTTCAGTCACTAAGTTGTGTCTGACTTTTTGCGACCCCATAGACTGCTTATCAAATCCTTGTTTTAAATGCTTGCCAAGGGGAGAAGTCAATTGATTCTCATTCGTTGTTAGAAACTTCTTGATTATATTGTAAACAGCTTTATTCATATATAATTCACATACTATACAACTGACCCTCTAAAAATACACAGTCAATGGTTTTTAGTGTATTTGAGCTGTGCGACCATCACCACAAACCATAGAACATTTTACCTCAACCCCAAAAGAAACCCAGTACCTGAGTAAGAGTCATTCTCTCTATTTGCCCCAATCCTACCAGCCTATTCTGTACATTTCACAGGAATGGTATTGTGCATTACATAGTCTTTTGTGACAGGCCTCTTATACTTGGCATGGTGTGTAAGATTCACTCACATTGTAGCATATATCTGTACTTCATTTCTTCTAATTGACAAATAATTTTCCATTGTATGGATATACCACATTTTATTTATCCATTCATCAATTGATACACATTTGGCTGCTTTCCACTTTTTTGCCAGTAGGAATAATGCTGCCAGTATTTCCCTCATGGTCCAGTTCTAAGACTGTGAACTTCCAAAGCAGGGCCCCAGGTTCAATCTCTGGTCAGGGAACTATATCTCACATGTCTTAATTAAGAGTTAATGTGCTGCAACTTAAGAATCTTGCATGCTGCAATGAAGATTGAAGAGCTCAAGTGCTGCAGCTGAGGCCTGACACAGCCAAATAAATTTTTTTAGAAATAGTAATCCTGGCATCAATATTTGTGCATATGTTTTGTATAGACATATGTTTTCATTTATCTTGATAGATACCTAAGATTGAAATTACTAGGTCATATGGTAACTCAATATTTAACGTTTTGAGGGACTGCCAGACTATTTAATGAGGGAATTGGGCCATTTTACATTCCCACACAATGTGTAAGCGATCCAATGTCTTCACAACCTTGCCAAAATTATTATTATCTGTTTGATTATAGCCATCCTAGTGGGGGTATATGGTTTTGATTCTGCACTTCCCAGATAGACAAAGATGTTGTGCGTCTTTTCATGCACTTTTTGGCCATTTGCACACATCCTCTGAAAAAATGTCTTTTAGATCACACCTGTCAAACAGTTTCATCAAAAGGACCACAAATAACAAATGTCAGTAAGTGTATGGAGAAAAGAGAATGCTTGCACACTGTTTGCTGGTTGGAATGTAAATTGATGCAGCCATTATGAAAAACAGTATGGAGACTCCACAATAAACAAAAAAATAGAACTACCATATGATCTAGCAATTCTACTCCTGGGTATATACCTAAAAGACACAAAAACACTAATTCAAAAAGATACCTGCATCCTGATGTTCATAGCAGCATTATTTAGCGGCTAAGAGATGGAAGCAAGCTAAGTGTCTATCAACAAATGAATGGATAAAGAAAATGTATATATACACAATGGAATATTAGTCATAAAAATGAATGCTGCCATTTGCAGCAACATCGTTGGACCTGGAGGGAATTTGCACGTGTGTGTGCTGCCTTCTCAGTCATGTCTGACTCTTTGTGACTCTATGGATTGTAGCCTGTCAGGCTCCTCTGTCCATGGGATTCTCCAGGCAAGAATACTGGAGTGGGTTACCATGCCCACCTCCAGGGGATCTTCCTTAACCAAGGATGGAAGTTATCCTGCATTGCAAGGTGGGTTCTTAACCACTAGTGCCATCTGGGAAGCCCCTAGAGGGTATTATGCTTTAGCGAAATAAACAGAGAAAGACAAAAAGTACGTGTTATTACTTATATGTAGAATCTAAAAAATAAAAGAAATGAATAAATATAACAAAACAGAAGCAGACACATAGACATTGTCGCTACCAGTGCGGAGAGAAAGGGGGAGGGGCAAGATAGACGTAGGGGATTAAGAGGTTCAAACTGCTGTGTATAAAATAAATAAGCTACAAGGATATACTGTAAAACACAAGAAGTATAGCCAAAATTTTACAATAACTTAAAAATTTTTTATTTTCAACAAATGAAAATTTGTTTTATCTCTGCTTCTTACTTTTGATCATTTCTAGGTTTGCTTTTGTTAACTTTTTAGGATTTTTTATTAGTACTTATGAAGAACTAAAGAGCCTCTTGATGAAAGTGAAAGAGGAGAGTGAAAAAATTGGCTTAAAACTCATCATTCAGAAAATCAAGATCATGGCATCCGGTCCCATCACTTCATGCAAATAGATGGGAAACAATGGAAACAGTGAGACTTTATTTTGGGGGGCTCCAAAATCACTGCAGATGGTGACTGCAGCCATGAAATTAAAACACGCTTACTCCTTGGAAGAAAAGTTATGACCCGCCTAGATAGTATATTCAAAAGCAGAGACATTTCTTTGCCAACTAAGGTCCGTCTAGTCAAGGCTGTGGTTTTTCCTGTGGTCATGTATGGATGTGAAAGTTGGACTATAAAGAAAGCTGAGCACACAAGAATTGATGCTTTTGAACTATGATGCTGGAGAAGACTCTTGCAAGTCCCTTGGACTGTAAGGCGATCCAACCAGTAAATTCTAAAGGAAATCAACCCTGAATATTCATTGAAAGGACTGATGCTGAAACTGAAACTCCGATACTTTGGCCACCTGATGTGAAGAACTGGCTCATTGGAAAAGACCATGATACTGGGAAAGATTGACGGCGGGAGAAGGGGATGACAGAGGATTAGATGGTTGGATGGCATCACTGACTTGATAGACATGAGTTTGAGTAAGCTCTGGGAGTTGGTGATGGATGGGGAGGCCTGGTGTGCTGCCGTCCCTGGGGTGGCAAAGAGTTGGACACTACTGAGTGACTGAACTGAACTGAAAGATGATAATTGTTTAATCTTCTATTTTCTTCTAGACTCTCATTACCACAATTAACCCACCATATATTTAGCTCACTTTCTTTGTGACAAATATAAGCAAAAGTTGTATTGGTTCAGTTCAGTCGCTCAGTCGTGTCCGACTCTGAGACCCCGTGGACTGTAGAAAGCCAGGTTTCCTTGTCCATCACCAACTCTTGGAGTTTACTCAAACTCATCCATCGAGTTGGTGATGCCATCCAACTATATCATCCTCTGTCACCCTCTTCTTCTCCTGCTGTCAATCTTTCCCAACATCAGGGTCTTTTCTAATGAGACAGTTCTTTGCATCAGGTGGCCAAAGTATTGGAGTTTCAGTTTCAGCATCAGTCCTTCCAATGAATATTCAGGACTGATCTTTAGGATGGACTGGTTGGATCTCCTTGAAGTCCAAGGGACTTGCAAGTCTTCTCCAGCACCATAGTTCAAAAGCATCAATTCTTCAGTGTTCAGCTTTCTTTATAGTCCAACTTTCACATCCATACATGACTATGGAAAAAAACATAGCCTTGACTACTAGATAGACCTTTGTTGGCAAAGTAATGTCTCTGCTTTTTAATATGCTGTCTAGGTTGTTCATAACTTTTCTTCCAAGAAGTAAACATCTTTTAATTTCATGGCTGCAGTCACCATCTGCAGTGATTTTGGAGCCCCCCCCAAATAATATCTGTCACTGTTTCCATTGTTTCCCCATCTATTTGCCATGAAGTGATGGGACCAGATGCCATGATCTTAGTTTTATGAATTATCTTTAGAAAAGAGAAAAAAGAATGCCTAGATAAAGATCATTAGAATATTCATTGATTGGATGAATACATACTTTCTCAGAGGTCTTTAATTCCATTAAGGTTTATTAGAATTACAGCCCATGGGGTCGCAAAGAGTCGGACACGACTGAGTGACTTTACCTTAACTTACCTTACCTTATTAGAATTACCCAATCCTTTTATCAGGACTGCTAATTTCTTCCTAGGAGAAGACTATGAAGGAGTAGAAATTTCGCCCTAGACTTGGTTTGGGATTAAAAAAAAAAATCTATTGTTATTCTTATCTCCTCAAACTTATTCAAAACAAACAATTCTACTTACAGCCAGACAGAAGAAGTCATCTGATAGGGAAATCCATCAGCCTGGACTAAATTTCTCAAATAATATTTGAAGACATAACAAATTCCAAAAAGGGGTTCTCTTGCTCAGTAGTTAAAAGCAAGAGAAAGATGTTCTTTTATGGGCAAATCCTCTAAAAATGCCCCCAGGACTTTTCCTAAAGAAACAAACAACAAAAACCCAACCACACTGTAGGGAAATACATTTTAATAATTTATATAATAAATTATTTAAAATAATTTTCCCTCTGCTATTCTGAGTTCTTGGCTGGAATCTTTGTAATAAAAGACATTAAAAAATGAAAAAGAAATACAAGTTTATTAACATGTACACCTACTGCACACATGGTTCATAGCCAGGAAAACTGAATAACTCACTGAGATGGCCCAAGTCACCATCTTAAATACCACCCTCAGCAAAAGACAAAAGAAAATGTTGGTGGGGTAGGGTGTGTGTAGGGAAATAGTTTCAGGAAGTTATGAGGAAAAGTTCTGTAGAGAAGGGTAAGGTTTGTTCTGCAGATTTAAGTAGGTGTCCTCTCTATTGACCAAATGCTCTTGTGGTTTAGAGTCAACCTTCTCTTCCTAGTGAGACAGGAATTGGAGTTCTTGTCTGTGGAGCCAAAGAATGGAATCCACAAACACCCAAATACTCATGGTAGCAAGCAAATAGGATTTATTACAAGAAGGAAGTACAAAGCTCTCAGCATAGACACTGAGAGGGGTAAAGAGTCCCCCAAGGTGGGACTTAAAGCAGTTTTTACATCCTTTCTTAAATCACATTATTATTTCTAACCTATCAATTTAAAGGTCAAGATACTTAACATCTTTATGGCTTCTCTTGATCCTTGGATTAAATCATCAGCCTTTTTCATGACCTCTGGCCATTTTACCAGGGACCAGATGTATGGTCTTAAGATTAAGGATCACCAGTTGTTTTTCCCTCAAGTATATGGAATAGAATTTAATTACTGCCCTTCCCCAGATCTGAGGGCTGATAATTTATCAGACTAAAGAGCATTCCAAGAATTCAGGACAATGGAGTAGGATGTTTACTGAAAATAAAACTGAGGGTGGGAGCTCTACACTGACTGTCTAGTAATTTCTACCTCAATGGGAGAGAGGGAGACACTTACAAATGGAGATTTCCTTTATAAATGCACATTTCCCTCACAAAATTCAGCTTTTTTTCAGAGCTTGTCCTGTGTCTGCAGTTTCTCAAAATAATCCTTATGCCAAAGAGGTACATTTTGGAGGTAGCACATTCTTCCACTCTTCAGCACAACCAACTAAATGACATAACCCAACAAGGAGAAGATGCACACATAGAAAAGACAAGAATGGGAGAAAATTATGAGAAAAATGGGGCTGTGTGTAATTGATGCACTTATCCATTGAACTTAGTCTAAATGGATATTTAGACTAAAAGGAAGTATTTATGTTATGATTTTTGAAAGAAATGAAAGATGAATGAGAGCAGGGGTTATTATAGATTTTGTTTACTGCTGTGTCTTCAAAACATGGTAAATGCCCTCCCTCCCAACAATCAGTGGGCAAATTCCTTTAAAAGGGAGTTTCAGGGGTGTCTAGGCAGAGGGAGGGGCTACATGTAGAAACAGCACAGTCAGCTCTGACAGTCATCTTGAATTGATGGTGCACTGATCAGAGTCATCTTGATTGTTTTAAGTACAGTTGGTCTTTAGTTCCAAAGTTGGTTGTTCCCATTTCTTTAAGGCCAGCTCTCAGAATTGTGGCAGCTTATGTCATAGCTACAGTCTGATTATTATGCAGTTAACTTCTTCATCTTGGTAGGGGTTTAAGTATCCATAAGACAGCTCAAGGGACATGGGTCAAAATATCATAGCCCTTGTGGAGGAAATAAAGGTCCTTGACTTTGTTTAATGAATAAACTATTACTATTTCATCTTGTTTGACTGCTTTATTTCGCTTTGACATTTTCTCACTTCTCTGATTAAGCTTGTTCTTTGGCTTAAATTTTTCTATAGACAAAAAGCAGGTGGAAGACATGAGAGGGGAGGACCATAGATATTTCAATATCTCAGGATACTTTCCCTTCCAAATCAAAGCCCTTGCTTTAATGGAAATGTCCAGCACTGCAACTCTGCAACCCTTACAGTCTGGTCATGGCATTAGTCCTTGACAGTGACCAGTGAAGGATGTGAGGGACTCCTCACAGCAGTCTTGGAAGCTTTCTAGTTCTCTTTGTGTTCTTAGTTGCATATGCATGGCTTTCAATATATCTTTGTCCTCTGGCATCAAAAGATGCCAAGTGACTTCACTCTTTAACATCATTATTATTGTCATAATGACTGACTACCCAACACCTTCCCTTTCACTTGAATTCAAACATCTAAAAGATAAAGTAAGATACACTAAGTTTTTAAGCGTTTAAAATCAGTTGAAATCAGGCAGCACCAAACCAGAGGGGGTTACAAGTGCTCTGCCCACAGGAACCAGGAAAAGAGACTTATATAGAGAAAATGGGGAAGCAAAGAAAGGAAGTTCACTGAAAGAGGAAATGGCAAACCACTCAGTATTCTTGCCCCAAGAACCTCAGGAACAGTATAAAAAGGCAAAAAGATATGACACCAGAAGAGCTCTCTGGGATGGAAGGTGTCCAACATGATACTGGGAAAAAGTGGAGGGCAATTACTAATAGCCCCAGAAAGAAAGAATCTGCTGGGCCAAAACAGAAACAACACTCAGCTGTGGATGTGTCTGGTGGTAAAGTAAAATCCGACGCTGTAAAGAACAATACCAAGTAGGAACCTGGAATGTTAGGTCCATGAATCAAGGTAAGCTGGATGCGGTCAAGCAGGAAATGGCAAGAATGAACATAGACATCTTAGGAATCATGAACTGAAATGAACAGGAATAGGAAAATTTAATTCAGATGACCATTGTATCTACTATGTGGGTAAGAATCCCACAGGAGAAATGGAGTAGCCCTCATAATCAACAAAAGAATCCAAAATGCAGTATGTGGGAACAATCTTAAAAATGACAGAATGATCTCAGTTTGCTTCCAAGGCAAACCATTCAACATCACAGTAATCCAAGTCTATGCCCCCAACCACTGGTGCCAAAGAAGTTGAATTTGACTAGTTCTATGAAGACTATGGCATCCGGTCCCATTACTTCATGGGAAATAGACGGGGAAACAGTGGAAACAATGTCAGACTTTATTTTTTTGGGCTCCAAAATCACTGTAGATGGTGACTGCAGCCATGAAATTAAAAGACACTTACTCCTTGGAAGAAAAGTTATGACCAACCTAGAAAACATATTCAAAAGCAGAGACATTACTTTGCTGACTAAGGTCTGTCTAGTCAAGGCTATGATTTTTCCAGAGGTCATGTATGGATGTGAGAGTTGGACTGTGAAGAAGGCTGAGTGCCAAAGAATTGATGCTTTTGAACTGTGGTGTTGGAGAAGGCTCTTGAGAGTCCCTTGGACTGCAAGGAGATCCAACCAGTCCCTTCTGAAGGAGATCAGCCCTGGGATTTCTTTGGAAGGAATGATGCTAAAGCTGAAACTCCAGTACTCTGGCCACCTCTTGTGAAGAGTTGACTCATTGGAAAAGACTCTGATGCTTGGAGGATTGGGGGCAGGAGGAGAAGGGGATGACAGAGGATGAGATGGCTGGATGGCATCACTGACTTGATGGACGTGAGTCTGAATGAACTCTGGGAGTTGGTGATGGACAGGGAGGCCTGGCGTGCTGCAATTCATGGGGTCGCAAAGAGTCAGACACAACTAAGCGACTGAACTGAACTGAACTGAACTGATGTAGACTTACCTCCTAGCTCAGTCAGTAAAGAATCTGCCTGCAGTTCAGGAGACCCAGCCCAGGTTCAATTCCTGGGTTGGAAAGATCCCCTGGAGAAGGAAATGGCAACCCACTCCAGTATACTTGCCTGGAGAATCCCATGAATAGAAGAATCTGGGGGGCTACAGTCCATGGGGTCACAAGAGTCAGACACGACTTAGCAACTAAACCACCATCACCACCATGAAGACTTATAAGACCTTCTAGAAATAATACAAAATAAATAAATAAATAAATAAATAAGTCCTTTTTTCACCGTAGGTGATTGGGATGCAAAAGTAGGGTATCAATAGATACCTGGAGTAACATGCAAGTTTGGCCTTGGAGTACAAAATGAAGCAGCAAAAAGGCTAACAGAATTTTGCCAAGAGGATGCACTGATCATAACAAACACCCTTTTCCAGCAACACAAGAGATGACTATTGTGATGACATGGACCTCACCAGATGGTCAACACTGAAATCAGATTGATTACATTCTTTGCAGCAGAAGATAGAGAAGCTCTATACAGTCAGCAAAAACAAGACCTGGAGCTGACTATGGCTCAGATCATCAGCTGCTTGTAGCAAAATTCAGGCTTAAACTAAAGTAAATGGGGGAAACCACTAGGCTGCTGGGGTCCAGCCCGGGTGGATCCAGGGAATTCGAAGCATGGATAGCATTGGTGAGGAAAGACTTATTTATTTATTAATATAAGATTAGATCAGGAAGAAATAGTGTAGTAGGAAAATTAAGTGGAAAAAAGAGGCTGAATAACTTGGTTTACGTGGAAAGCCAATGAAGTTCCAGACAAGGAGCTTGCACCATCTACGTTAGGCCACCGGCGTCCGTTTGAATATCGGAGAGTGCCCCGCCTTGGGCTCTCTCTCTTGCGGATCTTAGAAGCCAGGACAAGTAAGTAGACAGGGTGAGCCTCCACGCCCCAGATGGGAATTCAGCCTGAAATTAGAGTAAAGAGGAGACACGGGGGAAACCAGTCCAGTGACTGGCTTCAGCCTCTACTGTCCTTCAAGGCCTTTTATACTTTTGATTATACATAGAGATCAATGGGTAATACAAAATTATTTAGCATTAGCGGCCCAGACTCTTTCTGTATATCTTTTTGTATACAAAAGGTCTCAGGTGATTTACATTATCTTCTGGCCAAGAGGCTTGCTAACACTTTTTGGCTCTCTTCCTTAATTAATGTTAATTTTGTTTCCCCTGAAGTGTTTTTCTTTAATCTGCATCTCCTTAAAGCACTAAAGTTACATCTATATAGAACAAAGGCACAGTGGGTTATAACAAAGAAGGTATTTAACTCAAAAGATCTAATGTTGCTAATACCAGGTCTACTACTTGTTTTTCTATATACCAACTATATCTAAAAATAAAGGATATGAAAATTTGGCAGCAAGTATTGGCTCAACAAATGAAACCTTTAATCAGTCCTATTCTAATGACTTTGACTCCTCGGAAGGCCCTACATTCCTAGGATGTTTTAAGCTTCCTGTGCCTCCTGTGGTCAGGAGGCCTCAAACAATCACGAGTCCTGCAGGCAGGCTAGAAAGCCATCAAAGGGGTTTTTGGATTGAAACACTCGTATTATGCCCAGGAGATTTATTATCTAAAAGCTCTAATTTTTTTCCAGAAAACGGTGGTGGGGGGACAGCCCCCTGTTAATGACAGAAGAGTAGGTGGAAAGCATAACACAGTAAAGCAGGCAGATTCTGGTCTTGGGGGGTGGATGCTCAGGAAATTCCATGGGGAACACCTGAAGCTGTCACGTCCTTGCATTTGTTAGGCTTCCTTCCGCATGACCTTGTCACGGGTGGGATTCCTCACGCTGGCTCCCGGCACTAGGCCACTCAGATATATCCTAAATCAAATTCCTTATGATTGTACAATGGACATGATGAATAGATTCAAGGGATTAGATCTGGTAGACATAGTGCCTGAAGAACTATGAATGGAGAGGCAGTGATGAAAATAACCCCAAAGAAAAAGAAAGGCTGGAAAACAAAGTGGCTGTCTGAGGAGGCATTACAAGTAGCTAAGGAAAGAAGAAAAATAAAAAGGAAGGGAGCAAGGGAAAAAATCTATCCAGCTGAATGCAAAGCTCCAGAGAATAGCAAGATAAGAAGGGCTTCTTCAATGAAAAATGCAAAGAAATAGAGGGAAAAAATAGAATGGGAAAGACTAGAGATCTCTTCAAGAAAATTGAAGACATCAAGGGAACATTTAATTCAAGGATGGGGATGTTAAAGGACAGAAATAATAAAGACTTACGAGAGGCAAAAGAGATTAAGAAGAGGTGGCAAGAATACACAGAAGAACTATACCAAAAAGGTTTTAATGACTGGATGACCACCATGGTGTCATCACTCACCTAGAGCCGGATATCCTGGAGTGTGAGGTCAAGTGGGTCAAAAAAAAAAAAAAAAAAAAAACATTATCACCAATAAAGCTAGTGTAGGTAATGATTTAAATTCCAGCTGAGCTATTTAAAATAGTAAAAGATGATGGTGTGTAAGTGCTGCACTCCATATGTCAGCATATTTGGAAAATCCAGTGGCCATAGGACTGGAAAAGACCAGTTTTCTTCCCAATTTCAAAGAAGGGCAGTGATAACGAATATTCAGACTACCAGACAATTGTGCTCACTTCCCATGCTAGTAAAGTGAAAGTGAAAGTGAAAGTCACTCAATCCTGTCTGACTCTTTGTGACTCCGTGGACTGTAGTTGGCCAGGCTCTTCTGTCAGTGAAATTCTAAGGTTATGCTCAAAATCCTTCAAGCTAGGCTTCAGCAGTATTTGAATGGAGAACTGCCAGATGTACAAGATGGGTTTAGAAAAGACAGAGGAACCAGACATCAAATTGCCAACATTCTTTGGATCATGGAGAAAGCAAGGGAATTCCAGAAAAAATATCTACCTCTGATTCACTGACTAAGCGAAAGCCTTTGACACTGTTGCTGCTGCTTGTGCTAAGCCTCTTCAGTCATGTCTGACTCTGTGCAACCCCATAGATGACAGCCCACCAGGCTCCCCCGTCCCTGGGATTCTCCAGGTAATAACACTGGAGTGGGTTTGCCGTTTCCTTTTCCAATGCATGAAAGTGAAAAGTGAAAGTGAAGTCACTCAGTAGTGTCTGACTCTTCATGACCCCATGGACTGCAGCCTACCAGGCTCCTCCATCCATGAGATTCTCCAGGGAAGAACACTGGAGTGGGTTGCCATTGCCTTCTCCGTTTAACACTGTGGATCACAACAAACTGGAAAATTCTTACAGAGATGGGAATACCAGACCATCTCACCTCTTTCTTCAGACACCTCTTTGTCATCAATAAGCAATGGTTAGAACCTTACATAGAACAACTAACTGGTTCAAAGTTGGGAAAATAGTAAGACACGGAACAATGGATTTTTCAAAATTGGGAAAGGAGTACATCAAGGCCGTATATTGTTACCCTGCTTATTTAACTTATAGGAAGAGTATATCACGCAACATACCAGGCTGGATGAATTACAAACTGGTATTAAGGTTTCTGGGAGAAATATCAACAACCTCAGGTATGCAGATGATACCACTCCATATGGCAAATAGAAGGGGAAAAAGTGGAAGCAGTAACAGACTTTATTTTCTTGGGCTCCAAAATCTCTGCAGATGGTGACTGCAGCCATGAAATTAGAAAATACTTGCTTCTTGAAAAGAAGGCCTAGGCTGTATATTAAAAAGCAGAGACATAACTTTGCCAGCAAAGATCTGTACAGTCAAAGCTATGGTTTTTCTAGTAGTCATGTAAGGATGTGAGAAAGTGAAAGTGAAGTCCCTCAGTCATGTCCAACTCTTTGCGACCCTGTGGACTGTAGCTTACCAGGCTTCTCCGTCCATAGGATTCTCCAGGCAAGAATACTGGAGTAGGTTACCATTTCCTTCTCCAGGGGATCTTCCCAACCCAGGGATTGAACCCGGGTCTCCTGCATTGGAGGCAGACGCTTTAACCTCTGAGCCACAGGGAGCCCCAAGGATGTGAGAACTGGACCATAAAGAAGACTGAGTGCTGAAGAATTGATGCTTTTGAATTGTGGTGCTGGAGAAGACTGCTGAGATTTCCTTGGACAAGAAGATCAAACCAGTCAATCCCAAGGGAAATCAATCCTGATTATTCAATGCAAGGACTGATGCTGAAGCTCCAATACTTGGGCTACCTGACATGAAGAACTGACTCACTAAGAAAAGACTGATGCTGGGAAAGATTGAGGGCAGGAGGAAAAGGAGGTGACAGAGGATAAGATAGTTGGATGGCATCATTGATTCAATTAACATGAACTTGGGAAAACTCCTGGAGACAGTGAGGGGCCAGAGGCCTGCTGTGCTGCAGTCCATGACGCTGCAAAGAGTCAGACATGACTTAGCAACTGAACAACAACAAAAAGAAGGAAATGGGGCAATTAGCTGTATAGCTGGTTGTTTGTGACTGGTTGAACTTAGTGCTTTGATTTAGAAAACTTGAGGCATTTTCAGGCCTAGATTTTGGTTTGGTTATGTAGGCTGTGTGAGTCAGTTCAGTTCAGTTGCTCAGTCCTGTCTGATTCTCTGAGACCCCATCAACTGTGGCACGCCAGGCTTCCCTGTCCATCACCATCTCTTGGAGCTTGCTCAAACTCATGTCCACCAAGTCAGTGATGCCATCCAACCATCTCATCCTCTGTCATCCCCTTCTCCTCCTGGCTTCAATTGTTCTCAGCATCAGGGTCTTTTCCAATGAGATAGTTCTTTGCATCAGGTGGCCAAAATATTGGAGCTTCAGCTTTAGCATCAGTTTTTCCATTGAATAGTCAGGGTTGATTTCATTTAGGATTGACCGGCTTCATCTTCTTGCAGTCCAAGGGACTCTCAGGAGTCTTCTCCAACACTGCAGTTCTAAAGCATCAATTCTTTGGCACTCAGCTTTCTTTATGGTCTATATCTCACATCCATACATGACTACTGGAAAAACCATAGCTTGGACTATATGGATCTTTTTTGACAAAGTAATGTCTCTGCTTTTTCATATGCTGTCTAGGATTGTCATAGCTTCTCTTCCAAGGAGCAAGCATCTTTTAATTTCATGGCTACGGCCACCATCTGCAGTGATTTTGGATCCCAAGAAAATAAAGTCTCTCACTGTTTCCATTGTTTCCCCATCTATTGTCCATGAAGTGATGGGACTGGATGCTGTGATCTCTGTTTTTTCAATGTTAAGTTTTAAGTCCACTTTTCATTCTCCTCTTTCACTTTCATCAAGAGGCTCTTTAGTTCCTCTCTGCTTTCTGCCATAAGGGTGGTGTCATCAGCATACCTGAAGTTATTGATATTTCTCCCGGCAATGTTGATTCCAGCTTGTGTTTCATCCAGCCTTGCATTTCACAATATGCAGCCTTGACGTACTCCTTTCCCAATTTGGAACCCCCTGTTCTTCTATGTCTGGTTCTAACTGTTTCTTCTTGACCTGCACACTGATTTCCCAAGAGGAAAGTGGTCTGGTATTCCTATATCTTGAAGAATTTTCCACAGTTTGTTGTGATCCACATAGTCAAAGGCTCTGGCATAATCAATAAAGCAGAAGTACATATTTTTCTGGAAATCTCTTGCTTTTTCAATGATCCAACAGATATTGGCAATTTGATCTCTGGTTCCTCTGCCTCTTCTAAATCTAGCTTGAACATCTAGACACTCTCGGTTCACATACTATTGAAGTCTAGCTTGCAGAATTTTGAGCATTACTTTGCTAGGATGTGAGATGGGTGCAACTGTGCAGTAGGTTGAACATTCTTTGGCATTGCCTGTCTTTGTGATTGGAATGAAATCTGACCTTTTCCAGTCCTTTGGCCACTGCTGAGCTTACCAAATTTGTTGAGCACATTGAGTGCAGCACTTTCACAGTATCATCTTTTAGGTTTTGAAATAGCTCAGTTGGAATTCCATCACCTCCACCAGCTTTCTTCATAGTGATGCTTCCTAACGCCCACTTGACTTCACATTCCAGGATGTCTGGCTCTAGGTGAGTGATCACACCATCGTGATTATCTGGGTTGTGAAGATCTTTTTTGTATACTTCTATGTATTCTTGCCACCTCTTCTTAATATCTTCTGCTTCTGTTAGGTTCATACCATTTCTGTCCTTTATTGCGCCTGCTTTTGCACGAAATGTTCCCTTGGTATCTCTAATTTTCTTGAAGAGATCTCTAGGCTATATAGATGAGTAGAATTTGCCACCCCAAAATATGTCTCTGGCATGAAGATTATTTTAAAGCTGGTTATTTTTTAAGAAACTACAGATACAGGAAAAACTGAAAGCTGAGTAGTAGAAGTTCCTCTTTGGTTAGATACATTTACACCTGAAAGGGCAATCTCCATTTCTAAAATTGTGTCTCTTGCTTTAAGAGAAAGAAGATGACATTATTTCTAGAAAATCTTATCAATGCAGAAGACAAAGAATTAAGTTTACATAACAAACTTATCCTTTACTGCACTTTTTCTGGTAGCCTCCCATAACTGACTCCACCCACCCCTCACATCCTTTCTTGTTTTTAGCAAGATAAAGTGTTTTAAAAGTGATTGTGGAACAAGAAGGAAGGGAGCTGGGCACAACCTTTGAAAGACTGACACAACCTGAGGACACAAAATATACTGAGTAGAATCAAATGGAACCAAGATGGCAGCCAAATCTACTTGACTAGACCTTGATAATCAGTAACACTCATAGGAACATATCAGCACCAAGAGGTGGCATGACAGTTTCTAAGTGGTTTAGTCACTAAATTGCATCCAACTTTTGTGACCCCATGGACTGTAGCCTGTCAGGCTCCTCTGTCCATGGGATTCTCCAGGCAAGAATACTGGAGTGAGTTGCCATTTCCTTCTCCAGAGGATCTTTCCAACCCAGGAATCAAACCCAGGTCTCCTGCATTGCAGACAAGTGCCTAGCATTAAAGACCAAAAAGTGGGTGGTGGCCAATTCCTGGAAATCTCTGCTCTTTTCCCCAAACAGAATAATCCTATCACTCATTAACCTATGAAATTATCCAGTCCATAGAAGCTAACCACACCAGTTTTCAAGGCCACACTCAGCCCTCTTTGATGGCCCACACCCTGTCTATGGAGTGTTTCTCTCTAAATAAATCTACTTCTTACCTATCATTTTGTCTTTCACTGAATTCTTTCAGTGATGAGACATTAAGAATCTGAGCTTCCTTAGGTCCTAAAACCAGGTGTGTGATCTCAGTTGGAAGACCATGGGTTTTGGCAGAGTTTGAGTCTTAATCACGTGGGTTAGAGTCCCACACTGGATTTTGTCCATGTTTGGAGTCCCAATCTGAGGTGAATGGTTTCAGTGATCTTCCCCATTTGGGGGAGTTAGTTTTCCTGAATTTCTCCCATGAACATAGGAGGTATATATGTTATTAAACTTTGTTGTTTTTCTCCTGTTAATCTGTCTCAAAGAAATTTGATTTTTTATTAGGACAACCAATGAACCTAGAAGAATAGTAGGTGTGAAATAAAATTCAGATTTCATGGCAAGATGAGACACACTTAAACATAAAAATTTTCTCTGCCCTTTGGCCCCCTTTATTTCTTCTACTGTGCAAAGTGTATCTGTATCACACATTGATCAAACCTCCCCATGGGCAGAAACACCTGCTCGACCATATAGAGAAACATTCTTTTAGCATCAACAAGACAACGCCTTAAAAGATAACATTCCTTTTTCATCTTGTAAGGAGTCAAGATGACACACCACTCTGTACTTGCAGATCTGGATTGTACAAGGTGTCAATAATAATGTTGAAAGCTTGCCTTCTCTGCACTCGTGCTGAATTGAATCTTTGAGATAGAACTTTGGTGAAGTAGAAAAGGATAGCTTTATTGCTTGCCAGGTAAAGGGGGCCACAGCAGACTCCTGCCTCAGAAAAACTATGTATCTCAACTCAGAAGGATTTGATGAGGAGTTTCATAACAATATTTCAAGGGTGGGGTTGCTGAAAAGATTAGGGTGTGTGCAGTGTCTCAGGTGATTTCAGTTCAGGTCAGTTGCTCAGTCCTGTCTAACTCTTTGAGAACCCCTGGACTGCAGCACACCAGGCTTCCTTGTCCAGCACTATCTTCTGGAACTTACTCAAAATCACGCCCATTGGGTCAGTGGTGCCATCCAACCGTCTCATCCTCTGTCATCCCCTTCTCCACCTGCCTTCAATCTTTCCCAGTCAGGGTCTTTCCTAATGAGCCAGCTCTTCACATAGGGTGGCCTAAGTATTGGAACTTCAGCTTCAGCATCAGTCCTTCCAAAGAATATATCCATGGTTGATTTCCTTTAGGTTTGATCTCCTTTCACTTAAATGGACTCTCAAGAGTTCGCCAACACCACAGTGCAAAAACATTAGTTCTTTGGCACTCAGCTCTCTTTATGGTCCAACTCTCACATCCATACATGACTACTGGAAAAACCTTAGCTTGGACTATATGGATCTTTGTCGGCAAAGTAATGTCTCTGCTGTCTAGCAATGTCTATGCTGTCTAGGTTTGTCAATAGCTTTTCTTCCAAGGAACAAGCATTTTTTAATTTCATGGCTACAGCCACCATCTGCAGTGATTTTGAAGCCCAAGAAAATAGTCTCTCACTATTTCCATTGTTTGCTCATCTTTTTGCCATGAAGTGATGGGACAGGATACCAAGATCTTTGTTTTTTGAATGTTGAGTTTTAAGCCAGGTTTTTCACTCTCCTCACTCACTTTCACAAAGAGGCTCTTTAGTTCCTCTTTGCTTTCTGCCATAAGGGTGGTGTCATCAACATATCTGAGGTTATTGATATTTCTCCCAGCAATCTTGATTCCAGCTTGTGCTTCAACCAGCCCAGCATTTTGCACGACGTACTCTGCTTATGAGTTAGATAAGCAAGGTGACAATATGCAGCCTTGATGTACTCCTTTCTGAATTTGGAACCAGTCCATTGTTCCATGTCTGGTTCTAAATTTTGCTTCTTGACCTGCATATAGATTTCTTAGGAGGCAGGTAAGGTGGTTTGGTATTCCCATCTCTTGAAGAATTTTCCACAGTTTATTGTGATCCACACAGTCAAAGGCCTTAGCCTAGTCAATGAAGCAGAAATAGATTTTTTTTTTGAGTTCTCTTGCTTTTTCTATGATCCAGTGGATGTTGGCAATTGATCTTTGGTACTTCTGCCTTTTTCTAAATCCATCTTGAACATCTGGACCTTCTCAGTTCATGTATTATTGAAGCCTAGCTTGCAGAATTTTGAGCATTACTTTGCTACCATGTGAAATGAGTGCAACTGTGTAGTAATTTGAGCATTCTTTGGTGTTGCCTTTCCTTGGGATTAGAATGAAAACCGACCTTTTCCAGTCCTGTGGCCACTGCTGAGCCTTCCAAATTTATTGAACATGTTGAGTATAGCACTTTCAGAGTATCATCTTTTAGGATTTGAAATAGCTCAGCTGGAATTCCATCATCTCCACCAGCTTTGTTCATCAGTGATGGTTTCTAATTCCTAAGGGCCACTTGACCTCGTATTCCAGGATGTCTGGCTCTAGGTGAGTGATCACACCATTGTGGTTATCTGGGTCATTAAGATCTTTTCTGTGTATTCTTGCCACCTCTTCTTAATATCTTCTGCTTCTGTTAGGTCCATACTGTTTCTGTCTTTTATTGTGCCCATCTTTGCATGAAATGTTCCCTTGGTATCTCTAATTTTCTTGAAGAAATCTATAGTCTTTTCCATTGTATTGTTTTCCTCTATTTCTTTGTTTTGATCACTTAGGAAGGCTTTCTTATCCCTCCTTGCTGTTCTTTGGAATTCTGCATTCAGATGGATATATTTTTCTTTTTCTCCTTTGCCTTTTGCTTGTCTTCTTTTCTCAGCTATTTGTAAGGCCTCCTCAGACAACCATTTTGCCTTCTTGCATTTCTTTTTCTTGGGGATGGTTAGTTTCCAAATTTTGATGAGTTTCCCTAGTTCCTTTAATCTTGCCTCAGGTGGTTTCTTGGTTGCTCCTCCCTTGATAAGTCAACCTTTGGAATCTGCCCTTTGGGACTCAGGGATTGTCATGGAGGTTGAAGTCTTGCCTACAAGGAACAAGGGGTCAAAAAAGGCTTCTGTCCCCAGGAGCTCTCAGTCCACTAGTTTCAATAATATGTTATTTAATATAGATCCCTTTGTCTCAAAAAACTTACATAACTGTGCTTTGACTTCTAACAGGCAGTTCTTAGAGCTTTCTGAGATGCTCTTTCCAAATTATAATACTCAGTTTGGCTTGAATAAAATTTTCCATTTCTTTCTTAGATTGACTGATTAATTTTTCATGAACAAAGGAAAAAATTTTTCCAATAGCTATAGTGCCATTAAAACCACCTCAATCTAATTGCTTCCTTGTTTAGTTAATTTCACAGCCCTAAGCTAATGCTGATGATATCTTGAATCACTTTGATACAGTATCATGCAACGAATTACTAATTCCATGCCTTCATCTGGCACTCTTCACATCAGGGATCAGACTGGGTGCATTTACTGTTGGCCTGACCTTGAGAGTGAAGAAAGTTATTCTGACGTTCCTCAAATATATGAGCAACCTAATCTGGATGTCTATTTTGAGGGTATATTTTCTGAGGTCACTCCTGGCACCAATTAATTCCACTGAAACAGGAGAAAGTGGGCAAGGCATAACCTTTCAAAGAATGACATAGTCCAAGGACATGATATAAACTGATTAGAAAAAAAAAAAGGGTCCAAAATGGTTCATGAGTTGGCTTCTACTAGAATTTGAGCCTCAGTATACATACCAAAGCTTCCCTAGTGGCTCAGAGGGTAAAGCGTCTGGCTGCAATGCAGGTAGACCTGGGTTTGATCCCTGGGTCAGGAAGATCCTCTGGAGAAGGAAATGGCAACCCACTCCAGTACCCTTGTCTGGAAAATCCCATGGATGGAGGAGCCCGGTAGACTACAGTCCATGGGGTCGCAAAGAGTTGGACACGACTGAGCGACTTCACTTTCCTTTACTTTCCTATACATGCCAAAGAATGCTCAAACTATCGCATAGTTGCACTCATCTCACACGCTAGTAATGCTCAAAATTCTCCAATCCAGGCTTTAGCAATACATGAACCGTGAACAAAAGGTCCATCTAGTCAAGGCTATGGTTTTTCCAGAGGTCATGTATGGATGCGAGAGTTGGACTGTGAAGAAAGCCGAGTGCCGAAGAATTGATGCTTTTGAACTGTGGTGTTGGAGAAGACTCTTGGGAGTCTCTTGGACTGCAAGGAGATCCAACCAGTCCATCCTAAAGGAGATCAGTCCTGGGTGTTCTTTGGAAGGACTGACGCTAAAGCTGAAACTCCAGTACTTTGGCCACCTCATGTGAAGAGTTGACTCATTGGAAAAGACTTTGATGCTGGGAGGGATTTAGGGCAAGAGGAGAAGGGGATGACAGAGGATGAGATGGCTGGATGGCATCACTGACTTGATGGACGTGAGTCTGAGTGAACTCCGGGAGCTGGTGATGGACAGGGAGGCCTGGCGTGCTGCAATTCATGGGGTTTCAAAGAGTCGGACATGACTGAGTGACTGAACTGAACTGAACTGATACATACACTGTAACATATCACCAAGTTAAATGACACACCCAGAGGCACTATGGAAGTTGTAAGGCTGACCATAAAGATAAAAAACTGGATGGTGGCCCATTTTCTGGAAATTCCCACCCCTTCCAATGCGGGGGGCCAGCGTGAGGAATCCCATCCGTGACAAGGTCATGCGGAAGGAAGCCTGACGAAATGCAAGGACATGATCAGGCTTCAGGAGTTCCCCCTGGAATTTCCTTAGCATCCACCCCCCCCCAAGACCAGAGTCTGCCTGCTTTACTGTGTTATGCTTTCCACCTACTCTTCTGTCATTAACAGGGGGCTGTCCCCCCACCACCTTTTTCTGGAAAAAATTAGAGCTTTTAGATAATAAATCTCCTGGGCATAATACGAGTGTTTCAATCCAAAAACCCCTCTGATTGCTTTCCAAGCCTGCCTGCAGGACTCATACAGCTGAGCATGTGATTGTTTGAGGCCTCCTGACCACAGGAGGCACAGGAAGCTTAAAACATCCTAGGAATGTAGGGGCTTCCGAGGAGTCAAAGTCATTAGAATAGGACTGATTAAAGGTTTCATTTGTTGAGTCAATACTTGCTGCCAATTTTTCATATCTTTTATTTGTAGAGATAGTTGGTATATAGAAAAACAGGTAGTAGACCTGGTATTAGCAACATTAGATCTTTGAGTTAAGTACTTTCTTTGTTATAACCCACTGCACCTTTGTTCTGCAGGAATGTAACTTTATTTAGTACTTTGAGAGTGATGCAGAGTAAATAAAAAACACTTCTAGGGAAAAGGAGTTTTCTGGTTGATAGACAATTATCCAGGAAGAGAGCCATAAAAATGTTAACAGACCTCTTGGCCAGAAGATAATGTAAACCACCTGAGACCTTTTGTATATGGGAGGGTATGCAAAAAGAAAGCCTGGCCTCAATGAGGGTCAGGACTGCTGTCCCTGCATAACTCTGCATATTCCATTATTTCTTTATGTACAACTTGGAGTATATAAGCTGATTTTGAAAAATAGTTTTTGGAGTCTTGCACCAATGCTGGGCTTCCCCATGTCATTTTTTTCTCCCCTTTTCGACTGAATTCCCATCTGGAGCAGGGCGGCTCACCATGTCTACTTACTTGCTCCAGCTTCTAAGATCCGTGAGAGAGGGAGCCCAAGGCGGGGCACCCTCCGATATTCAAACGGACGCTGGTGGCCTAATGTAGATGGTGCAAGCTCCTTGTTTGGAACTTATTGGCTTTCCACATAAACCAAGTTATTCAGCCTCTTTTCTCCACTAAATTTTCCTACTACACTATCTCTTCCTAATCTAATCTTATATTTATTAATAAATAAGTTTTCCTCGCCAACACCATCCATGCTTCGAATTCCCTGGATCCACTGGGGCTGGACCCCAGCATTCCCCAAAATAATTGGAATACTCTTCCCTCTCATTAGCCTATGAAATGACCCACGGTTTAAATAAATCCACTTCTAATCTATCAGTTTGTCTCTCACTGAATTCTTTCTGTGATGAAACATCAAGAACCTGAACTTCAATAAGTCCTGAGACCAGCTGTGTGATCTCAATTAAAAGAACATGGGCTCAAGTTTCAATCTGGGTTGCACCGATTTCACTATCAGCCAGAGTCCCAGGAGGGAACAGATGTTAAACTAAAATTAGAATGACTTGAGAAGGACTATTTGCAAATGTGAGGGCAAAGTTTAGAGAAACCACTACCTTCAGAACAATGACTGTATGGACCTATTAGCATGGAGATCTAAATGGGTAAAGGGAGGGACAGAGAGGTTACCAGAGACAGGGAACAAGAGCGGAGAGGGTACCTGACAAGTTCTTATGCTCTGATGAACTTCTTAGTGACCTTGCAGGGAGGGAGCCAAGGGAGTGAATGCCCAGACCTCTCCCTCTATGTGAAAATGAAAGTAAAGTTGCTCAGTCATGTTGGACTCTTTGGGACCCCAGGGACTGTAGCCTGCTAGGCTCCTCCATCTGTTGGATTTCCTAGGCAAGAATACTGGAGTGGGTTGCCATTTCCTTCTCCAGGGGATCTTCCTGACCCAGGGATTGAACCTGGTCTCTTGGATTGCAGGCAGACTGTTTTACTGTCTTAGCCATCAGGAAATCCCTCTATGTACTGATGTGTTATTTATTGGTTTTCCCCACTGGCCAGCAAATATTGATCAGTTTCCTGGAGTGGGTATAGAAATGGGGAGAGTAAAATGAGAGGTGTGAGCAAAATATCTCCATCATAAGTGGCTCACTGTATGCCAAGTAAATGAGTACCAAAGTAACACAAGGAAGAGAGGGGTCATTATGTTCATGTCAAAGTTGAATACAAGGAAAAAAGTGACAAATAAAATAAAGTAACTCAACAAAAAGCCCCACACCACCTTCATGGACACTTTTTTTTTTTTTTTTTGCAACTAATAGCATAGCTACAAAAATATGAAAAAACTTAGCTGCAAGAAATCTAAGGAGAAATCAACAGATGGAATATAGTGATGTTCAGACACATTTTTTGTAAGACAAGGAAACTTTAAACAAAATTTTTTCTCTGCCCATTGGGCCTTTCCCTCCCCTCTAGTGTGTATTATGCATCTGCATTAATCAGACTTCCTTAGAAGATAACTTCTTTCTCAAGCTTGTGTGGGGTCACAATGACCCACTACTGACTTTACAACTGTGCTTTTCCTGGTAACCTCCTATAACATTTTTTTTGTGTGTATAAGCCATCAACATGTCCTTTGGTGTATAATCCTTTGTTTCAAAAAGGTGTTTGTGCTTTAACCTCTGATGGGTGGAACAGTCCTCAGAGATTTTTGGAAGATTATCTTTTGGGTTATAATCCTAATGTTAGCTTGAATAAAATGTTCTATTTCTTCCCTAGATTGACCAGTGGCTAATTTTTTGTTTCAACAGTGAGAGGCATTATACAATATTAATAGGAAAACCCAAGATACTTTTCTAGCTATGATTAGGCTGCAAAACTGGAAGACATACCATAGAACAGGAGCTGGAGATCTCCATAGAAAAGATGTAACATAGATGTGGCCAGAGTTACAAGCTAAGATCCAAGCACTGGTCTAGAGAATTTGTAGCATTACAGCTTTAAAAAGAGATGTTTATCAGTTAGGATTCAATTCAGCTGCGATTAGCAGAAAGTCCCCAAATCACATAGACTTAAACAGGATATAGTTCAATGACCAGAGGAAGGCAGTCTAAGGTTGGTTTGGTGGCTCTACACAAAATCCTCAGGAACCCAAGCTACTTTCACATTTCTGCCTCACTGTGTATAAAAGGTGGCTTTTAGCTCATGGTTAAAGATGCAGCCATGGACTTGTTCATACTGTGGTCAGCAAGGAGGAGGAAGAGCAGAAGAACGGATAAAGCAGAAGGGAAGGGAAGCTCTTGGGAGTTGCCCTACAATACTTTTGCTTATATTCCTGGGGCTAGAACTTTCATACTTCCATGTCTACATCACATAAAATATAAATTCTTTTTCATGTTCTGGCTGGCTGAAAATCTATGACTAAGAAAAATGGTGAGAGAAGATATTGAAAAGCAACCAGCAGTTAGTCTCAGCCACAGCCAGCCCTTCACACACTTCCTGAAACACAGTCAACATTTCTTCTTTGTGGGAGAAATGTCAATGGTTTTTATTAGGTGAATATATGAGAAAAGAAAAATGAGAAAGTTGGAGTTAGGTTGGAGTTATATCCTCAAGTTCTGTTTTCAGTTTGACCCATAAAGTCGGAAAATCAGGTGGCAAGATAGTGTAAGACCAAGCCTGAATTTTCTTCTCTTGTTAAGGTACCTGTCTCTGGTGTAGTAATACCAGATAATGGATATGAGAGTGATTGTGCAGTGGACTGCCCAGTTAAAGACCAAGTGTGTTGGTTTTTTACTCTTCTTTATTGAGATGGTGCCAGAAATGACTTTGGACTCATTGATGGAACCTCTCTTAATGGTTCAGACACCCCTTTTCATCATCTGTCTTAAAAAATGTAAATAATTTTACTTGGACTAGAAATAACTCTTGGCTCTTAGTTTAGTAGTCAAGAGACCAATGAGTCTTATATTTACAGGTATATAAGAATTACCCAGTACATTTGTTGAAAATTCTTAGTAATGGACCCCATTACCCAGATATTCTGATGCAATGTCAGATATGGGGTAGGACTTGCAATTTATATTTAAACAAGTTTTTCAGATAATTTCAACACATATACTTGAGTAGCACTATCAGAAATATATTGTGAGCCACATGTCATTTTAAATTTCCTAGTAATCACTTTTAAAAAAAACAAGAAGAAATTGGTAAAATTAATTTGAATAATATATCTTATGTGGTGGTTTAGTTGCTAAATTTTGTCGACTCTTGCAACCCCATGGACTGTAGCCTGCCAGGCTCCTCTGTCCATGGGGTTTCTCCAGGCAAGAATACTGAAGTGGGTTGCCATTTCCTTCTCCAATATCTTATGTAACACAATATATCTAAAACATTATCATGTAGACATGTAATCCACCTAAAAAATGATTAATGAAATATTTTACATTTTTTTCTACTAAATCCTCAAGACCTTGCCTGTGTATTTTATACTTAGGGTACACCTCATTGGGACCTGCCACCTTTCAAATGCTCCACCACCATGTGAGGCAATGGCTTTTACACTGGACAGGGCCGTTTTCAAGGATTAGACAGCACTAGATTGAAACTATGGAGGTCAGAAACTGCATTTCATTCTTATATTTGTAGAGCCTAGCAAAGTGCCTAGAATACAGGAAGTGTTCAAAAAATGTTGGTCGGCTGGTTAGTTAGTCACAGTAACAGTCTGAGCTATAATCACATGAAGCTACGTGCCAATGGCTGTTACTGTGGCAGGGAAAGAGCCCCAAGGTTTTTTTGGGGGTGGGGAGGCGCAGAAATTTCTGGGGTGTTCAGAAATCTACTAGGACAGTTAATAGGTGATATTTAGAATTCTATTAAGAATAACTTCAAAGGCATGAAGGAGGAGGAACTCACTTCAAAGGCTTTAAGAGGAGAAATAGAGCAAGTTAGCAAAGACTGTTGCTAGGACAACCTTCTTAGGATTGAAAGAGGAGACTCGGACACTGTAGACTGGGGTTGGTATGGCTGTGATCTCTCCTTTTGTAATATACTCTCCTTTTTCCCTGGCTCGGAGGAAGAACATTTTAAAATGGCTATTTAAAAGTGCAATTTGGAGCCACAGGGCTGTGTGGCACTAAAAGGGTTTAAGTGCAAAGAGAAGGAAAAAGGACTGAAAGTTGGTAGGAAAAGGGCCACCCGAAGTGAAGCACAATCACAAGGGTTCCTATTAAATTACTGGAATATGCAGCTCAAGAAGAACTTTTATCTTCCAGTTGCTGGGAGACTCCATTTATGGGAATCAAAAATAGGGAACAAAGTAAGTTTTTCCTGGGGCTTCTCTGATGGCACAGAAGGTAAAAAATCTGCTTGCAATGCAAAAGATCTGTGTTTGATCCCTGGTTAGGGAAGATGCCCTGGAGAAGTGAATGGCTACCCACTCCAGGATTCTTGCCTGGAGAATCCCATTGACAGAGGAGCCTAGTGGGCTACCATCCAGGGGATCTCAAAGAGTCTGACCAACTGAAGAACTAACATTTTCACTTTAGAATATCATTAGATCAAGCAGTTTAAAATTGTTAAGAAAGTAATTATTGGGAACTAAAGTGATTTTATTTTCTTAAGTCTTATTCTCAATTTACCATTGAAATGTTTATAAAGGTATTAGCTGATAATTAATATTTCAGTTTTTAAATAAATTCTAAATAGTGAACTTTTGTTGGGCAATTATTATATGCCTGGTATTCAACTGAAGGCTTTCCATTTATTTAATTTCCAGGAAAAATGTTTTCTTTTTTACCTACAATTTTCTGATTTTTTTTTTAAAAATTGAAATTAACAGAGATTAAGTGATTTGTCTAAGAACTGTTTTTATAGGAACAATAGAACTAGGGATAATTTTTATAGTGTGCTTTCCACTTTAGGAAATACTTGTGTTATTGCTCATAATAACATTAATTAAGCTGTAAAATTCAAATTTGTACCATGATGGTAAATTCGTAGGGCCTTCAGTTCAGTTCAGTTCAGTCGCTCAGTCATGTCGGACTCTGCGACATCATGAATCGCAGCACGCCAGGACTCCCTGTCCATCACCAACTCCCGGAGTTCACTCAGACACACGTCCATCGAGTCCGTGATGCCATCCAGCCATCTCATCCTCTGTTGTCCCCTTCTCCTCCTGCCCCCAATCCCTCCCAGCATCAGAGTCTTTTCCCATGAGTCAGCTCTTCGCATGAGGTGGCCAAAGTACTGGAGTTTCAGCTTTAGCATCACTCCTTCCAAAGAAATCCCAGGGCTGATATCCTTCAGAATGGACTGGTTGGATATCCTTGCAGTCCAAGGGACTCTCAACAGTCTTCTCCAGCACCACAGTTCAAAAGCATCAATTCTTCGGTGCTCAGCCTTCTTCAAGTCCAACTCTCACATCCATACATGACTACTGGAAAAACCATAGCCTTGACTAAACGGACCTTAGTCGGCAGAGTAACGTCTCTGCTTTTGATTATGCTATCTAGGTTGGTCATAACTTTTCTTCCAAGGAGTAAGCATCTTTTAATTTCATGGCTGCAATCACAATCTACAGTGATTTTGGAGTCCAAAAAAGTAAAGTCTGACACTGTTTCCACTGTTTCTCCATCTATTTCCCATGGAGTGATAGGACCGGATGCCATGATCTTTGTTTTCTGAATGTTGAGCTTTAAGCCAACTTTTTCATTCTCCTCTTTCACTTTCATCAAGAGGCTTTTTAGCTCCTCTTCACTTTCTGCCATAAGGGTGGTGTCATCTGCATATCTGAGGTGATTAATAGTTCTCCCAGCAATCTTGATTCCAGCTTGTGCTTCTTCCAGCCCAGCGTTTCTCATGATGTACTCTGCATAGAAGTTAAATAAGCAGCGTGACAATATACGGCCTTGACGTACTCCTCTTCCTATTTGGAACCAGTCTATTGTTCCATGTCCAGTTCTAACTGTTGCTTCCTGGCCTGCATACAGATTTCTCAAGAGGCAGGCCTTAGAGGATCTGATATTAACAGTAGGCTACAAATGTATATTTATATAGTGAAAGTGACATTTGAGAAATCAGTTCAGTTCAGTCCTCAGTCATGTCCGACTCTCTGCGACCCCATGAACCACAGCACTCCGGGCCTCCCTGTCCATCATCAACTCCTGGAGTCCATCCAAACCCATGTCCATTGAGTCGGTGATGCCATCCAACCATCTCATCCTCTGTCATCCCCTTCTCCTCCTGCCCTCAATCTTTCCCAGCATCAGGGTCTTTTCAAATGAGACAGTTCTTGCATCAGGTGGCCAAGACAAGGAGCTTCAGCTTCAAAATCAATCCTTCCAATGAACACAAAGAACTGATCTCCTTTAGGATGGACTGGTTGGATCTCCTTGCAGTCCAAGGGACCCTCAAGAGTCTTCTCCAACACCACAGTTCAAAAGCATCAATTCTTTGGCGCTCAGCCTTCTTCACACTCCAACTCTCACATCCATACATGACTACTGGAAAAACCATAGCCTTAACTAGATGGACCTTTGTTGACAAAGTAATGTGTCGGCTTTTTAATATGCTGTCTAGGTTGGTCATAACTTTCTTTCCAAGGAGTAAGAGTCTTTTAATTTCATGGCTGCAATCACCGTCTGCAGTGATTTTGGAGCCCCCCAAAATAAAGTCAGCCACTGTTTCCGCTGTTTCCCATGAAGTGATGGGACCAGATGCCATGATCTTCGTTTTCTGAATGTTGAGCTTTAAGCCAACTTTTTCCACTCTTCTCTTTCACTTTTATCATGAGGCTTTTTAGCTCCTCTTCACTTTCTGCCATAAGAGTGGTGTCATCTGGATATCTGAGGTTATTGGTATTTCTCCTGGAAATCTTGATTCCAGCTTGTGCTTCTTCCTGCCCAGCATGTCTCATGATGTACTCTGAGTATAAGTTAAGTAAGCAGGGTGACAATATACAGCCTTGACATACTCCTTTTCCTATATGGAACCAGTCTATTGTTCCATGTCTGTTCTAACTGTTGCTTCCTGACCTGCATATAGGTTTCTCAAGAGGCAGGTCAGATGGTCTGGTATTCCTATCTCTTTCAGAATTTTCCACAGTTTATTGTGATCCACACAGTCAAAGGCTTTGGCATAGTCAATAAAGCAGAAATAGATGTGTTTCTGGAACTCTCTTGCTTTTTCCATGATCCAGCAGATGTTGGCAATTTGGTCTCTGGTTCCTCTGCTTTTTCTAAAACCAGCTTGAACATCTGAAAGTTCACGGTTCACATATTGCTGAAGCCTGGCTTGGAAAATTTTGAGCATTACTTACTAGCATGTGAGATGAGTACAGTGGTGTCGTAGTTTGAGCATTCTTTGGCATTGCCGTTCTTTGGGATCGGAATGAAAACTGACCTTTTCCAGTCC
>SJYQ01006859.1:49111-123640 GCA_006410935.1 Redunca redunca
AAAAAAAAATAGCTAGAGGTAAACTGTGTTTGGCATTATTGGTGCTTTCAGTTAACTGTAATCAGAAAAGAAGCTGACTGGAGCAGGTGCCAGAAGAACTGCCATCATGGACTAAAAAGATACAATTGTTGAAGATATAAAATCATACTTAGCCCCCAACCTTCTATCAGCAGGAAACAGGTTTAAAGAGTTACTCATTCCCCAAGGAGGACATATTCTCCAAATCTCTTTTCAAATATAGCTGAGGAGCAAAATAGAAAAGGAAGGAAATTCCAGTGGGTGGAACTGCAGAAAGTCATGGACGGTGGAACCTTACCAAGGAGTAAACAGGAGCTAATATGGACCCGTCTCTGCAGTGTATCTCCTATTCATTCCCTCTTCAAATGAGAGTATTTTGTATGTATACTGCATCTGTTCCCCCATGGTCCGTTGGTTGTATAAGGGATAAATATTTTATACTTTTAATTCATAGGCATGATGTCTCAGATTTTTGTTCACCAAATATTCATTCCTCTCCACTCTTCTTTGTGTGGCAGTGTATTTCCATTCTTAATACTTTAAACATGACCTTCCTTTGTGACTTGTAAACCTCTAACTTGCTTTGGTTGCTGCTGCTGCTGCTGCTGCTAAGTCGCTTCAGTCGTGTCTGATTCTGTGCGATCCCATAGATGGCAGCCAACCAGGCTCCCCCGTCCCTGGGATTCTCCAGGCAAGAATACTGGAGTGGGCTGCCATTTCCTTCTCCAGTGCATGAAAGTGAAAAGTGAAGTCGCTCAGTCGTGTCCGACTCTTAGCGACCCCATGGACTGCAGCCCACCAGGCTCCTCCGTCCATGGGATTTTCCAGCTTTGGCTAACAGAAGGCAAATGCACGTAAAGTCTTCAAATATTGAGCGTTTATTTGGTTTGTGCTCTCCTGTGCTTAAAAACTGCCACTGCTGCTGCTGCCGCCGCCAAGTCGCTTCAGTCGTGTCCGACTCTGTGTGACCCCATAGACGGCAGCCCACCGGGCTCCGCCATCCCTGGGATTCTCCAGGCAAGAACACTGGAGTGGGTTGCCATTTCCTTCTCCAATGCATGAAAGTGAAAAGTGAAAGTGAAGTCACTGAGTCGTGTCCAACTCTCAGCGACCCCATGGACTGCAGCCCACCAGGCTCCTCCACCCATGGAATATTCCAGGGAAGAGTACTGGAGTGGGGTGCCATTGTCTTGAGCATATTTCTTCAACCAAGAATACACGAAGACACCTGGAGAAGAAGTGAACCAAATCCAAGCAAAACCAGAAATGTTTGTTTTAAACTATTGACTTTAGGAGTGGTATATTACACATCACTATTGTATTAAGAGCTGACTAATACATTCATTCTTTGAATGAAGAGAAGCTATATCTGGATATGATGTAAAGAAATAGCGACAATCTCAGATATGCAGATGATACCACTCTAATGGTAGACAGCAAAGAGGAACTAAAGAGCCTCTTGATAAGGGTGAAAGAGGACAGTTCAAAAGCTGGCTTAAAGCTCAACATTAAAAAAAACTAAGATCATGGCATCCAGTCCCATCACTTCCTGGCAAAAAAATGGGGAAAAAGTGGAAGCAGTTACAGATTTTCTTTTCTTGGTCTCCAAAATTACTGCTGATGGTGATTGCAGCCATGAAATTAAAAGACACTTGCTCCTTGGAAGAAAAGCTATGACAAATCTAGACAGTGTATTAAAAAGCAGAGACGTTACTTAGAAAACAAAGGTCTGTCTAGTCAAAGCTATGGTTTTTCCAGTAGTTATGTATGGATGTGAGAGTTGGACGTAAAGAAAGCTGAGCACCGAAGAATTGATGCTTTTGCACTGTGGTGCTGGAGAAGACTCTTGAGAATCCCTTGGACTGCAAGGAGATCAAATCAGTCAATCCTAAAGGAAATCAACCCTGAATATTCATTGGAAAAACTGATGTTGAGGTTGAAGCGCCAATACTTTGGCACCTGGTGTGAAAAGCTGACTCATTGGAAAAGATCTTGATTCTGGGAAAGATTGAGGACAGGAGAAGGAGGTGGCAGGGGATGAGATGGTTGGATGGCACCACTGATTCAATGAACATGATCTTGGGGGAATTCTGGGAGATGGTGAGAGACAAGAAAGCCTGATGTGCTGCAGTCGATGGGGTTGCAAAAAGTTGGACACAACTTAGCGACTGAACAACAACAGTGATGTTGAGAGACCACATATCATGCCATATGTAGAGTGTATCCTGACTTGAGGCTGATACTCTAACTAGTGCAGACTTTCAGACTGTTAACTTGTGGAGGCTGTGAATGCACATGGGGTTTAGGAAGAAGAGTGAATTAAATAGTTAATGACCATAAGGTATATGGCAGTTATCTGTACCTCCTCCCCCAACTTGCAGGCACATAGTGGAATTGTATTTCCTGACCCTTTTGATTTTGAAGGGTCAAATAACTAGTTCTGATAAATGAGTTGTGACCAGAGTGACATGCATTTCATTTTTGCACAGCGATTGGTATTCTAGATTATGGATGCTCTGTCAGCCTGGGGCCTGACTAAGAACATAGATGACATAGACCAGAGCCCCAAAAACACTCAACAGAAGTGTAGTGTTAGTAAGAAATATTAGTCTTTTCTGTGTTAAGCTCACAAGGGTGCTGTAGAGGGAGGTAAGATCTTTCCCATCTATTTTTGGATTTGGATTTGCTGTCTGGTTGTGGAATAGCTGGACTGATATTTTCCTAGCATTTATACTGAGTTTTTGTACTGCCCATTCACATTCTACTTGTTCAGTGCCCTTGTTCTGCTAGTTATTAAACAATTTGAGAGAATTCCCTAATGGTTCAGAGGTTAAGACTCAGTGCTTTCACTGAAGTAGTCTGGGGTTCAATCCCTGCTTGGGTATTAAGACCCTGCAAGCTGCACTGCATGGCCAAAAAAAAAAAAAAAAAAAAATTGAGTACCATCCCCTTGGCTGGCCAAAAATAATGGGAAATGCACAGGGTAATGTTGTAATACACATTTTGATTATGGAGAATATTAATGTATTCATAAAAATTTTAATTCTTAGATTACATCACTGGTATAGACTCCCCAAAGAAAGCATATTATCTTACATTATCATTGTACTGTGCGAGCATGCCAAGTCGCTTCAGTTGTGTCTTACTCTTTGTGACACTATGGACTGTAGCCCACCAGGCTCCTCTGTCCATGGGATTTCCCAGGCAAGAATACTAGAATGGATTGTCATTTCCTTCTCCAGGGGATCTTCCCAACCCAGGGATCGTACCAGCACCTCCTGCAGCTCCTGCATTGCAGGCGTGTTCTTTACCACTGAGCCACCAGGAAAGCTCCTGTCATTGTACTAAGTAAGGCAAATATTTGCCTGAACCAGGAAATGCCTTATGCGTCAACTCATGTTTACTTATTAAGACTTAAATATACAAGTCAAGACTCACTTGCCTCACTGTGCTCACCAATCCACAGTTACTTTGTGAGAAATGATGCCCAGTCCTAACAATTCCTCACCTTGTAAGATCTGCTTTAAAAGTCTCCAAGACTAAAACTCTAAAAATCAGTTCAGTTCAGTCAGTCAGGTCCAACTCTTTGCCACCCCATAGACTGCAGCATACTAGGCATCAGTGTCCACCACCAACTCCCTGAGCTGCTCAAACTCATGTCCATCCAGTCAGTAATGCCATCTAACCATCTCATCCTGTGTTGTCCCCTTCTCCGCCTGCCTTCAATCTTTTCCAGTATCAGTGATAGGAAATGAGTCAGCTCTTCACTTCAGGTGGCCAAAGTATTAGAGCTTCAGCTTCAGCATCAGTCCTTCCAATGAATATTCAGGGTTGATTTCCTTTAGGATTGACTGGTTTGACCTCCTTGCATTCCAAGGGACTCTCAAGAGTCTTATCCAACACCACAGTGCAAAAACATCAATTCTTTGGTTCTAGGCTTTCTTTATGGTCCAAATCTAACATTCATACATGACTACTGGGAAAAACATAGCTTTGACTAGACAGACCTTTGTTGGCAAAGTAATGCCTCTGCTTTTTAATATGCTGTCTAGGTTGACTATAGCTTTTCTTCCAAGGAGCAAGCATCTTTTAATTTAATGGCTGCAAGTGATTTTGCAGCCATCTGTAGTGATTTTGTAGCCCCCCCAAATAGAGTCAATCACTGTTTCCATTGTTTCCCCATCTATTTACCATGAAGTGATGGGGCTGGATGCCATGATCTTGGTTTTTTGAATGCTGAGTTTTAAGCCAACTTATCCACTCTTCTCTCACTTTAATCAAGAGGCTCTTTAGTTTCTCTTTGCTTTCTGCCATAAGGGTGGTGTCATCTTCATATCTGAGGCTATGGATATTTCTCCTGGCAATCTTGATTCTAGCTTGTGCTTCATCCAGTGTGGCATTTTGCATCATGTACTCTGCATGTAAGTTAAATAAATAATGCGAAAATATACAGTCTTGACATCCTCCTTTCCCAATTTGGAACCAGTCTGTTGTTTCATGTCCAGTTCTAACTGTTGCTTCCTGACCTGCATACAGATTTCTCAGGAGGCAGGTCAGGTGGTCTGGTATTCCCATCTCTCTCAGAATTTTCCACAGTTTGTTGTGAGCCACACAGTCAAAGGCTTTGGCATAGTCAATAAAGCAGAAATAGATGTTTTTCTGGAACTCACTTGCTTTATTGATGATCCAACACATGTTGGCAATTTGATCTCTGGTTCCTCTGCCTTTTCTAAAACCATCTTGAACATCTGGAAGTTCTTGGTTCACGTACTGTTGAAACCTAGCTTGGAGAATTTTGAGCATTACTTTGCTAGTGTGTGAGACGAGTGTAATTGTGTGGTAATCTGAACATTCTTTGTCATTGGCTTTCTTTGAGATTGGAATGCAAACTGACATTTTCCAGTCCTGTGGCCACTGCTGAGTTTTCCAAATTGGCTGGCATGTTGAGGGCAGCACTTTCACAGCATCATCTTTTAGGATTTGAAATAGCTCAACTGGAATTCCCTCACCTCCAGTAGCTTTGTTTGTAGTGATGCTTCCTAAGGCCCACTTGACTTCACATTCCAGGATGTCTAGCTCTAGGTGAGTGATCGCACCAACCTGGTTTTCTGTGTCATTAAAATTTTTTGTTTAGTTCTTCTGTGTATTATTACCACCTCTTATTAATACCTTCTGCTTCTGTTAGGTCCACACCATTTCTGTCTTTTATTGTGCCCATCTTTGCATGAAATATTCCCTTGGTATCTCTAATCTTCTTGAAGAGATCTCTAGTCTTTCCCATTCTATTGTTTTCCTCTATTCCTTTGCATTGGTCACTGAGGAAGGCTTTCTTATCTCTCCTTGATATTCTTTGGAACTCTGCATTCAGATGGATATATCTTTCCTTTTCTCCTTTGCCTTTCATATCTCTTCTTTTCTTAGATATTTGTAAGGTCTCCTCAGACAACCATTTTTGCCTTTTTGCATTTCTTTTTCTTGGAGATAGTTTTGATCACTGCCTCCTGTACAATGTTACAAACCCCCATCCATAGTTCTTCAGGCAATCTGTCTATCAGATCTAATCCCTTGAATCTATTTGTCACTTCCACTGTATAATTATAAGGGATTTGATTTAGGTAATTTCTTAATGGTCTAGTGATTTTCCCTACTTTCTTTAATTTAAGTCTGAATTTTGCAATAAGGAGTTCATGATCTGAGCCATGGTCAGCTCCTAGTCTTATTTTTGCTGACATTCTCCACCTTCAGCTGCAAAGAATATAATTAATCTGAAATTGGTGCTTACCATCTGGTGATGTCCATGTGTAGAGTCATCTCTTGTGTTGTTGGAAGAGGGTGTTTGCTATGACCAGTGTGTTCTCTTGTTAACCTGTTAGGCTTTGCCCTGCTTCATTTTGTACTCCAAGTTCAAACTTGCTTGTTATTCCTGGAATCTCTTGACTACTTTTGCATTCCAGTCTCCTATTATGAAAAGAACATCTTTTTTGGGTGTTAGTTCTAGAAGGTCTTGTAAGTCATCATAGAATCTTTTAACTTCAGCTTTTTCAGCATTAGTGGTTGTGGCATAGATTTGGATTACTGTGATATTGAATGGTTTGCCTTGGAAATGAACAGAGATCATTCTGTCACTTTTGAGATTGCACACAAGTACTGAATTTTGGACTCTTTTCTTGACTATGAGGGCTACTACATTTCTTCTAGGTGATTCTTTCCCCCAGCAGTAGATATAATAATCATTTGCATTTAATTTGCCCATTCTGGTCCATTTTAGTTCACTGATTCCTAAAATGTGGATGTTCACTCTTGTGATATCCTGTTTGAGCACTTTCAATTTACCAGTTTCCCAAATAGATGGGGAAACAATGGAAACAGTTACAAACTTTATTTTCTTGGGCTCCAAAATCACTGCAGATGGTGACTGCAACCATGAAATTAGAAGATGCTTGCTCCTTGGAAGAAAAGCTATGACAAACTTAGACAGCATATTAAAAAGCAGAGACAGTACTTTGCTGACAAAGGTCCATCTAGCCAAAGCTATGATTTTTCCAGTAGTCATGTATAGATGTGAGAGTTGGACCATAAAGAAAGCTGAGCACTGAAGAACTGATGCTTTTGACTTGTGGTGTTAGAGAAGACTCTTGAGAGTCCCTTGAACTGCAAGAAGATCCAACCAGTCAATCCTAAAGGAAATCAGTCCTGAATATTCATTGGAAGGACTGAGGCTGAAGCTGAAGCTCCAATACTTTGGCCACCTGATGCAAAGAACTGACTCACTGGAAAAGACCCTGATGTCAGGAAAGACTGAAGACAGGAGGAGGAGGGGATGACAGAGGATGAGATGGTTGGATGGCATAACCACCTTTATGGACATGAGTTTGAACATGCTCCTGGACATAGTGATGGACAGGGAAGCCTGGCGTGCTGCAGTCCATGGGGTCACAAAGAGTTGGACACGACTGAGTGACTGAACTGACTGAATTTACCTTGATTCATGGACCTATCATTCCAGATTCCTATGCAATATTGTTCTTTACAGCATCGGACTTTGCTTCCATCACCAGTCACACCCACAGCTGGGTGCTGTTTTTGCTTTGGCTCAGCCTCTTCATTCTTTCCTGAGCTGCTGCTCTGCTGTTCTCCTGTGCAATATTGGGCACCAACTGACCTGGAAGGTTCATCTTTCAGTGTCTTATCTTTCTGCCTTTTCATACTGTTCATGAGGTTCTCAAGGCTAGAATATTGAAGTGGTTTGCCATTCCCTTCTCCAGTGGACCACATTTTGTCATGAGGTTTTTTAAAAAGAGTCAGCTCTGAACATTGCTTTATTAAATGTGATGCTTCATGTACACGCACAAGGGTGATAGTAGCCCTTTACTGCAATAATTAATATCGAGTTAGGAAATCTTTGCTTATTTGAGGTGGGGGTGAAGGAAGTAGTATTGTTTTCATTTTGAACTTGCTGCTGCTAAGTCACTTCAGTCGTGTCTGACTCTGTGTGACCCATAGACGGCATCCCACCAGGCTCCCCTGTCCCTGAGATTCTCTAGGCAAGAACACTGGAGTGGGTTGCCATTTCCTTCTCCAATGCATGAAAGTGAAAAGTGAAAGGGAAGTCGCTCAGTCGTGTCCGACTGTTAGCGACCCCATGGACTGCAGCCCAGCAGGTTCCTCTGTCCATGGGATTTGCCAGGCAAGAGTACTGGAGTGGGGTGCCATTGCCTTCTCCAAAGGAGATGTCAATCCACTCCAGTATACTTAAACTTGAAATACTTATACTTAAAACTTGAAATACGTATTTCAAATTTTAAGTATTCTTTCTATTAAGTAATGCATGTGGTTGTACTTATTGTTTTAGCCACTAAGTTGTGTCTGACTCTTTGAGACCCCACAAACTGTAGCGTGCCAGTCTCCTCCATCCATGGGATTTTCCAGGCAAGTATACTGGAGTGGTTTGCTATCCCCTTCTCCAGGAGATATCCCTGACCCAGGGACTGAGCCCCTGTCTCCTGCATTGGCAGGCAGATTCATTACCACTGAGCCACCAGGGAAGCCCAACACATGTCAAGTAAGTCCTAAAATTAAGGTGCAGTATAATGTCCTGCTTTGAAATCTAGTGAAATTGAGAGGGCTTTCAATGGCCTATCTGCAAGTTTCCCACCTACTTCTGTTCTCAGAACTAGGTGTCTTTGTCAAACAACCTTCCTTTTCAAAAAGACTGGGGACAGTTGCTGCTTATCCCTGAGTAGTGGGACTTTAGTTTCTTCATATAATTGGAATTATTCAAACAAACCAGTTGCATCCTTCCATGGGAACTGTGGGTACTCCACCCTCATGATCCTACAAGCCTGCTTTGCAAAGCACTGGTTGTTCACCCTGTCCCCAAGTACCAGCCTTGTGTGGCCTTGCCTGGTATGTCCTCCTTCCCAGGCTGTGATTATACACACTAGTAAACTGCTGTTGATCTCATCTGTCCGGTATTGAGTGTTGTGTCTTCAGCCAACCGGTTAATCCTAAGGCAGGAATCCCTTCTTCACCAATCAGAAGAGGAGGTCAGTGATTAAAGAAATTAGACAAATATGTGCCTGCAAAGTGTGAAGCAGTATGTCAGTTGGTGAGGCCACCAGAGTGAACAAAACAGATTTACTCTGCCCTCAGCAAGCTTACAGTTTTGTGAGGGAGACAGACATTAAACAAATAGCCACATGATAATATTATAATTGTTGTTGTTCAGTCACTCAGTCATGTCTGACTCTTTTTGACCCCATGGACTACAGCATGCCAGGCCTCTCTGTTCTTCACTATCTCTTAGAGTTTGCTCAAACTCATGTCCATTGAGTTGGTGATGCCATTCAACCATCTCATCTCACTCTTTTTCATTCTGATTTTTTTGTTGTTAGTTTTACTTTTAGAATTCTTCCCTGTCAGAAATTTGGTAACTATTCATTTTTGCACATAATTTTTTAAAAAGAAATACATGCACATGTGTTACATGCCCATGCAAAAAATGTCAATAGTGCAAAAGAATATAGAATGAAAAGTAGATCTCCTCTCCAAAACAAACCTCCACATTCCATGGATCTATGTTCTTTTAGAATTTTTTTATGCACATACCCACATATAGCCTTTACAAACTGTCTTCTGTCCCTTGTTCCTTTTACTTAAAGATATATACAGAACTTTCAGATTAGTGTGTGTATTTGTAGCCCATTAAAAAAAAATAGCTACAGAATTTTCCATTGAGCATCTTAGGATAAAAAACTCCACCTCCTGTTTACTGTGTTACATATAATGTTGCAATGAACAATATGTTTCTGTGCACATATGCAAAAGTTTCAATGGTTAAGTTTTCAGAATTTGAATTGTTGGGTCAAGGTAATTGTTTATTAAGAACTTTCTATATATTAAGAAAATTAGTATTTTGTCAAATATTTTGTAACTATTTTTCTCAGTTTGTGATTTAATTTTTGTTTAGACCATACAGAAAATTTAAATGTGTATGTCACCCAATTTGTCAGTCTTTCCCTTTATGGTTTCTGTATTTTGTTTAGAGATATACCAAGATTAATTGTGTTTCTTTTCTACTACTTTTAAGGTTTAATTTTTACATTTAAAATTTTAATTTATATGAAGTTTAATTTGGCAAAAAGAATGAGCCAGGGAGCCAAGTTAATATTTTTCCAGATGGCTTCTCAGTGGCCCAACACCATTTATTACAAATCAGTTGTTTTCTTTACTATTTTGGTATGCTGCCTTTATCTTGTATTAAATTCCCATTTACCTTTAAATTTAGTTCTATAGTTTATACTTTGTTCTAGTGATCTGTTTGTTTATTCATGCATCAGGGCCACATCTCTTAAATTACTATACTTTATATGATATTCTATACATTCATTTTATTCCATCTGCAATTGATTTTGGTATATGATATTATATGAGAATGTAAATGTCAAATAAAGTTGCTCTATAGACAGAAAGAAAACAGAAGTTGAAGAAAATGGAGATGGTAGGTATAAGATCTCTCATAGCTTTATGGATAATTATTTCATGAAAGGTGGAAAAAGAGAAAGGATAGCTTACAACTATGGTACTTTTGTCATTTTATTCCTAAAAATATGTTATGATATTTAATATTATTAACAGTATAATAGATAAATGTTGTTAATATATGACCCTTTTGATCACTATTTTCTGTCCTTGTAGTTCTTTGAAATTATTAAATTTTGCTATCTGAATAAATTATGGAAGGCCCTATTCTGTTATGACACTTCCCTACACTTCTCCCTTTATACTTTTTTCTTTCCTGTTTTTACAATTCTTTTTTAAAGATTTAAATACAAAATAATATGTTTGAATTTTGCCACAAGACTCCAGAGAGGAGCAGTACCATGATGTGACAAATATCTGGAGCAGAGCCCAGCATTTTCCTGCAACAGATTAGACTTGACTATAATTATAAGCATTAGCTTCCTTTTGGTGAAATACAAAGTGAACCACATCTCTAAATAATACAGAAGTTTTAAACACTGATGGAGTTTAAAAGTAAAACTACAAAAGAAAATGACACTTAGGTCACCTCCTCCTGTATGTATCTCCCAGAAATAGAGCTTAATTTCACAAGGAACACAACAATTTGGGTGGATTTCAGCTACAATTTTGTGGCAGACACAGTTCATGACAGCTCCTACCACAGAGACTTGAAAAACCAAATATTGCCTTCCTTAACCTTACTTGTAGCCAGCTGTGGTTGATGTGACACATTGACTGTTGGTGAATACTGGAAAGTTTTTTTTTCTATGAAAGAGACAGCTACAGATCCAAAGTTTGTGCCTTCCAGCTTTCATATTGTTGCTGTTCAGTTGCTCTGTTGTGTCCAGCTATTTGCGACCCCATGGACTGCAGCACACCAGGCTTTCCTTTCCTTCACTATCTCCCAGAGCTTGCTCAAACTCATGTCCATTGAGTTGGTGATGCCATCTAACCATCTCATCCTCTGTCATCCCCTTCTCCTCCTGCTTTCAATCTTCCCTAGCATCAGGGTCTTTTCCAATAAGTCATCTCTTCACATCAGGTTCCAAAGTATTGGAGCTTCAGCTTCAGCATCAGTCCTTCCAGTGAATATTCAGAACTGATTTCCTTTAGGATTGACTGGTTGGATCTCCTTGCTGTCCAAGGGACTCTCAAGAGTCTTCTCCAACACCACAGTTCAAAAGCATCAGCTCTTTCTCACTTGGCCTTCTTTATGGTCCAACTCTCATATCAATGCATGACTACTAGAAAAGCCATAGCTTTGACTAGATGGACGTTTGTTGGCAAAATAATGTCTCTAAATGTTAATACACTGTCTAGGTTGGTCATAGCTTTTCTTCCAAGAAGCCATCTTTCCTAGGATTCACATGCTTAAACCTAATCCTCAATGTGGTGATATGAGAAGATGAGGCTTTTGTGAGGTCATCAGGTCATGAGGATGGAGCCCTCATGAATGGCATTAGTGCCCCTATAAAAAAAGGACCCCCCTTGTCCCTTCTATCTTGTGAGGATACAGTGAACAGACAGTCATATATGAACCAGAAAGTGGGTACTCAGACACGGAATCTGCCAGTGCCATAACTTTGGACTTCTCAGTCTCTAAAACAGTGAGAAATAAATATCTGTAGTTAAAGTCACTCAATGTATGGTATTTTTATTACATCAGGCTGAGCAGACTAAGAGAGAACAGATGTGGTTGACACCATCTTTTCTTCCCTCTTTTTCTCTTGAAAGCCAACTTGATGTCCAGAGTTCTGAAAACTATTTTTTAACCATGAGTTATATTACAAGAAAGTCTCAGAGCCTTACCCTGAACTTAGATGCCAGTACTTCTTATCTCCAAGTTTCTTGCTGTGATGAAACAAAAACCCTTTTGTGAGTCCATGCTGTTGTTAAGTCGATAACTCGTACCTGACTCTTTTGCAACTGCATGGACTGTAGCCTGCCAGGATCCCCTGTGCATGGGATTTTCCAGGCAAGAATACCAAAATGGGTTGCCATTTCCATCTCCAGGAGTTCTTTCTGGCCCAGAGATTGAACCCCTGTCTCCTGCATTGGCAGCTGGATTCCTTACCGCTGAGCCACTTGAGAAGCCCAGTTAACTGTTCTATAATGTGCTGCCAACAGACTGCAAGGAGATCAAACTGGCCAATCCTAAAGGAAATCAACCTTGAATATTCATTGGAAGGACCGATGCTGAAGCTGAAGGTCCAATACTTTGGCCACCTGTTGCAAAAAGGCAGCTTATTGGAAAAGATCCTGATGCTTGGAAGGACTGAAGGCAAAAAGAAAAGGGGGCAGCAGAGGATGAGATGGTTAGATAGCATCACTGATTCAACGACATGAATTTGAGCAAATTCCAGAAGATAGTGGAGGACAGAGGAGCCTGATGGGCTGCAGGACACATCATTGCAAAGAGTCTGACACAACTTAGCCACTGAACAACAATAAGAACAACAAATGTGCGACCAAGAACGGTAGATGATAAAGTCTAATAACATATGAAATGAAGCAATAATTTAAAGAATACAGTCCAGTAATAAACTTGTTGTAGGGAGAAGCCAATTCTGACTCTCTGTTGGAAAATATTTCTTTGAGTTGCTTTTCATGGCTTTTTAAAAAATTACAATCATACATAATGGCCTACCTCAGAGGACCCTGCCCCTCTGCCTGACTGTTAAACTAAAGAGCCTTTGTTCAGCTCATAAAGAGATAATCTGACCCTGCCTGCATGCTAAGTTACTTCAGTCGTGTCTGACTTTGCAACCCTATGAACTGTAGCCAGTCAGGCTCTTCTGTCCATTGGATTCTCTAGGCAAGAATACTAAGAATACTGGAGTGAGTTCTCATTTCTTTCTCAATGGGATCTTCCTGATCTAAGGATCAAGCCCATGTCTCTATGTCCCTTGCATTGGTTCCTTACCACTCACACCACCTGGGAAGCTCACTGCCTACAGATGAATGGCTTTAGGGGAAAAAAAGATTAGTATAACCTTTCCAAAGGCTGGCCATTCCTAGAGATGTTTTGTGAGACTGAAGACTCTTTTACTTCCTCACTGACTCTCCCTTTCTATTCTCCCTTTTGACTTTAGTTCCTCATTGCCTCTCTTTCTCTGACTCTATAAAAGAACCTGGCATCCAGACCCTGACAAGATGGTTATTTTGAGACATTAGTCTGCCATCTTTTTAAATCAGCCAGCTTTCCAAATACAGTTGTATTCCTCGCCTCACCACTTCATCTCTCAGGTTCATTGGCCTGTCATGCAGAAAGCAGAGCAAGCTTGGACTTGGTAACAAATTGGCTTCTTGTCTACATAATTCAATGACTTTTTTCAATAAAGATTTTTTTCAACTGATATTCACAGGAGATGAGGTCATATGAGAATAAAAACAAAATGTCACTATATTTTATTTGAAGATTTAAATATGAAAACCCTACTCACAGGCTGTAGGTGATAATATTCTCTTTGAATTATTGAAGGTAAACATTAATAGAATTCACAGTGCTGATGCTGAGTAGGATGCTTTGGGATGAGAGAGGATGCAAGATCAAGGAGAAACAAACAGTCAAGAGCAGCCTTGGGGCATGATCCTATTTCCCCATCAAAGGATACACACAGCAATATCTTTGAGCCCGTTTTGCAGATACTGAAAACCCTTCCAGGTGGGAGAAGTTAACGAGGGTATTCTGCCCACAAACATGTAGACCCCAGACCAGTTGGGCCAGAGGACTGATGATGCTGACTCCTACTTACCTCACCATCAACCCATCAGAAGAATGTCTACAAGATGATTATGCCCTCTTTGAACAATTACTTTAAAACTTCCCACTATCTTCTCCAAGTTGGCACACCTGGTTCTGAGGGCATTAGCCTGCTGTGGCCCCCATTGCCTGGCAAAGTAATTTTACTTCACCTATAACTCTGTCTCTGAGACTTGATTCAGTACTGGTGTACAGAGAAGCTGAGCTTTCAGCATCAGAGTTAAAAAACATTTCAAGAAACACTATTCTTGCCACTTATTTTATGTCTGATGGAGAATGAAATAAAAGTTCTTTATTTTTTAAAAAACTAAAGCTTAAAAAGTTCTTCATTCCCAAGTTGTAACAGACATTTGTCTGTTTTATTATTCTTCTTACTAATTTATTTATTTTTTGGTGGTTCTGAGTCTTTGCTGCTTTGTGAGGGCTTTCTCTAGCTGCAGAAAGGGGGCTTTCCCTTCACTGAGGTGCATGGGCTTCTCACTGTGGCTGTTTCTCTTGTTGTGGAGCACTGGCTCTGGGCACTCAGGCTCAGTAGTTGTGGCACATGGGCTTTGTTGCTCCACAGTGTGTGAAATCTTCCCAGACCAGGGCTTGAACCCATGTCCCCTGCTTTGGCATGCAGATTCCTATACTCTCTTATGTGTGCAATAGTCAACAGCATTATGTCTAATCAATGTACATATCTTAATTTAAAAATAATACTATTGGGAGAATGGTGCCCATAGACTTGCTCCAAGGCAGAGTTGCCACAAACCTTCAATTTATAAAAAACACAGTATCTTAGAAATACAATAAAAAATATACATGTGTATATAAAGTATATTTATATGTCTATGATCATTTTTAACCTCAATTATATTCATGAGTACCTGTACATACTCACTTATATGTATACACACATAAGTTATATATGCATGTATAGTATATATTCATTTATACACTCAGTATATACTCTCATATGTGAGTCTGCAATTACATTGCCACAATATAATTATATATTTGCAGGCTTCTATAATATCATCTTGGGCTTCCCAGGTGGCTCAGTGGTAAAGAATCTGTCTGGCAACGCAGGGGATGTGGATTTGATCCCTAGGTCAGGAAGACCCCCTGGAGAAGGAAATGGCAACCCACTCCAGTATTCTTGCCTGGGAAATCCCAGGGACAGAAGCACCTGGCAAGCTTCAGTCCATGGGTTTGCAAAAGACTTGGACATGATTTAGTGACTAAACAACAATTAAACCATCTTAGCCACTGTACCTTTGTCTTTAGTTTTCATAAGTTTCATACATATATCTTGGTATGGATTTCCTTTTTGGGGAATTATTTCGGTTTCTTTCATCTGTAGATGTATATCTTTTCTCAATTTTTGAAGTTTTCAGCCACTATTGTTTCTTTGAATTTTTCAACCATTCCTCCCCACCCACTCCACCCCCATTCTTTCTCTTCTTTTGAGAATCCAGTGGTTAGATCTTTTGTTACTTTCCCACAAGTCCACAAATCCTCTAATTTTTATTTGTCCCAGGAAACTTTGTAATTGCACATAAGAGCAATTTTTGGTGATAGCTGCTTTAAGATCTTTGTCAGATAATTCCAGTATCTGTTTCATCTCAGAATTGGCCGTTGAATGTCTTTTCTCATCCAATTTGTAATTTTTCCTGATTCTTGATATGATGGGTGATTTTCTATTGTATCGTAGGCATTTTGGATGTTGTTAGGAGACTCTAACCCTATTTAATCATATTTTAGTAGGCAATTAAGATGTAGCTCTTGGCTTACTTTCATGGGCCGTGGTTCCAAGGACAATTTAATTTTTCTAGCTCTTGAAGTGCTGCTATGTTCTTCTAAGTTCACTTGGGGCCGCCTTACCCATCTCTGGTCCTGGTATTACCAGGTGGGTGGGGGAGGCATGAGCAGAACCTCAGGAAGGAGAGCAGTCCCTGGGCTTCCCAATGTTGGCAGGATCCTTGATTCCATTTGTTTGACTTAGTATGAATAGAATGCTAGATTTCTAACTAAAAAAAATAGATATGCAACAAGCAACAAAGGTTTACTGTATAGCACAGGGAACTGTAGTCAATATCTTATAATAACCCATAATGAAAAATAATCTGAGAAATAATATATGTGTGTATGTGTAACTGAATCACCTTGCTATGCACCCGAAACACTGTAAGTTGACTATACTTCAATAAAATATATACATCAAGAAAAAAAGGTAACTGAAAATGGAAGTTTAGAATTTCAGTTTATACAGGATCTTCAACAAAGAACAACAACAATAAAAAGTAATAACAGGGCTTCCCTGGTGGTCCGGTGGGTAAAGAATTCAGCTTTCAATGCAAAGGACAGCGGTTAGACCCTGGTCCAGGAAGATACCACATGCCGTGAGGCAACTGAGTCCGTGTGCCACAACTAATGAGCCCACGTTCTGGAGCCTGCGAGCCACAGCTGTTGAAGCCCGAGTGCCTAGAGGCTGGGATCGGCAGCAAGAGAAGGCACTGCAATGAAAAGCCCTTGCACCACACAGAGAGAGTAACCTCCGCCCCCAGCAACTAGACAGAGAAAGCTGGCTCGCAGCAACGAAGACCCACTACTGCCAAACATAAACAAATAAATAGTACTTACATAATAACACATGTAAAGGGAAATGATAGGACGAAGAAAAGCAGTTCAGGCTTCCAAGGGCCACAGACCGGGAAAGTAAATGTATGGGAGGGAACTAATGGACCAAAGGTTGTTTGGGGATTCCTCTGTTGCCATCTCCGGGCTGGTTAGAGTCTGTCTTTAAGAAGAGGAAAATTTTGCATTTAGTCAGACAAGGGGAAATGTTTTCTGCCTTTCTTGATTCTTAGTTGCCTTCATCTTAAATCTAGCATTCTATTCATACTAAGTCAAACAAATCTTAAATTCAGCTGAGTAAATTTGAAGCTCCAGTTGTTGTATTAAGCAGTTCATGAACTGGGCAGCATGCTGTGCAGCAACTAGAAAGGTGCAAAATTGAAGGCTCTGATAGGCAGAAGGGTGGGGTGGGGAGCTATTAGCAAGGAAGAGAAGATTATTTTTGGCCGGGATGTCTTCTTTTGGGGGGATGCAGACTGCCTTTTCTTCTCCCTCTAAGATGGAGAGGGCCATGTGACAGTTGACCTTGCTGGGGCTGACAAGAAAATTTCATACTGGTTGATTAAGACGCCATTTCTAATGCAGGCTGAAACTGCAAATTAGGTCAGGTCCTAAATATAGGTTTGGTATCATTGGCTTTAGCACAAGTGATGCCATTTTGGACCTGTGGTTTTTCTTGCATAACTTCAAAACAATATTTATGTCAATGAGGCATACTTTGGGGTGAGATTCTGGTTTCCTTCAGGTGGAAAAAGTTGGGAAACACTAGGACTGGATTGCTTTATGCTGGAAGTGGGGGCTGAGAAAGTGGGGGCTGGGAAATGCCAGGCCTCCTCTGTCCTGTCTCCCCTGACAGCCCACCCGCTGCCAGTGAGTTTGGAGTCATGGGCAGGGCTCTCTGTTAGGTGTCTGCTGGGCTTCCCTTTCCTGGTCCTTGGGCCAGAGGCAGCTTTTGTCAGGATTTCGTTTTGGTCTGTCCTGCTTTCCCACATCCAATTTAAGATACATGGGAGAAAAAAAGTTGAACCCAGGGAACTCACGGCTTGTTGTTCCTCAATTCCGGAGGTCCTTAGCCAGTTAGCCTTCTCTTTTCCATTTTTCAGAGTCCTATTATGGTTGTTTATTTTTATGGTTGTATTTAGAGGAGACTAGAAGAGCTTCCCCGGTAGCTTAGCAGTCAAGAACCCACTTGCAAAAGCGGGAGGTGTGGGAGACTCGGGTTTCATTCCTAGGCTGGGAAGATCCCCTGGAGAAGGGCATGGCAACTCTCTCTGGTATTCTTGCCTGAAGAATCTTGGACAGAGGAGCCTGGTGGGCTAGGATTCATGGGGTCACAAACAGTCAGAAACAACAGAAGTGACTGAGAACACACACACACACACACATAGAGGAGAGAAGCAGAGAAATGTGTGTAGAGGAAAAAAAAATCTGCCATCCAGGTTAATTTAGACTGGTTATTTTTAAGGTCCAAGGGACTTAGGAAGAAACTTTGACCTTCCCCTTAACTGTCTAACAGAATATAGACAGGACATATTGCAGAAAGTGTGGAGACAGGAAGGAACTAAGCAAAGTCCCTCTGTCCCTGGAAGGCCCAGGAAACATTTGTTGATCCAACCTTTGCTTTTCCATCTCTCTATGAACTGCCTTCCTCCCCTTGGGAAGTCCCAAACCACTACCTCCAACAACCTGTTTTGTCTTCAGCTAAAGGTGGTATTTATGTGAGGATTTCAACTATTTTGGTAGTTACTCAGTTTTCCTGGGTCTCTCCCATGTATATATGTTGTTTTGTTTTTCTCCTGTTAATCTGTCTCACAGCAATTTAACTTTTAGACCAGTCCAGAGACCCTAGAAGGGTAAAGGGAAAATTTTCCTTCCTGACAAATGGAGGCAGAAAGGAGACTCTAGGAATTACTCCAAATAGTCAACATATAAAATTAGGTGCATGACAAAGCAAGTGGAGGTGATGGAATTCCAGTGGAACTATTTCAAGTCCTGAAACATGATGCTGTGAAAGTGCTGCAATCAATATGCCAGCAAATATGGAAAACAGCAGTGGCCATAGGGCTGGAAAAGGGCAGTTTTCATTCCAATCCCAAAGAAAGGCAATGCCAAAGAATGCTCAAATTACTGCACAATTTCACTCATCTCACATGCTAGTAAAGTAATGCTCAAAGTTCTCCCAAACAGGCTTCAACAGTATGTGAACCATGAAATTCCAGATGTTCAAGCTGGTTTGAGAAAAGGCAGAGGAACCAGAGATCAAATTCCCAACAACTGCTGGATCATCAGAAAAGCAAGAGAGTTCCAGAAATACGTCTACTTCTGCTTTATTGACTATGCCAAAGCCTTTGACTGTGTGAACCACAACAAACTCTGGAAAATTCTTAAAGAGATGGGAATATCAGACCACCTAACCTGCTTCTTGAGAAATCTGTATGCAGGTCAGAAAGCAACAGTTAAAACTGGACATGGAACAACAGACTGGTTCCAAATAGGAAAAGCAGTCTGTCCAGGCTGTGTATTATCACCCTGCTTATTTAATTTATATGCAGAGTACATCATGAGAAATGCTGGGCTGGAAGAAACAAGCTGGAATCAAGATTGCTGGGAGAAATATCAATCACCTCAGATATGCAGATGACACCACCCTTATGGCAGAAAGTGAAGAAGAACAAAAAACCTCTTGCTGAAAGTGAAAGAAGAGAGTGAAAAAGTTGGCTTAAAGCTCAACATTCAGAAAACTAAGATCATGGCATCTGGTCCCATCACTTCATGGCAAATAGATGCAGTAACAGTGGAAACAGTGTCAGACTTTATTTTTGGGGGCTCCAAAATCACTGCAGATAGTGACTGCAACCATGAAATTAAAAGACGCTTACTCCTTGGAAGAAAAGCTATGATCAACCTAGACAGCATATTAAAAAGCAGAGACCGTATTTTGCCAACAAACGTCTGTCTAGTCAAAGCTATGGTTTTTCCAGTAGTCATGTATGGCTGTGAGAGTTGGAATATAAAGAAAGCTTCAGTTCAGTTCAGTTCAGTCCTCAGTCACGTCCGACTCTTTGCGACCCCATGAATCGCAGCATGCCAGGCTTCCCTGTCCATCACCAACTCCTGTGGTTCACTCAAACTCATGTCCATCGAGTTGGTAATGCCATCCAGCCATCTCATCCTCTGTTGTCCCCTTCTCCTCCTGCCCCAAATCCCTCCCAGCTTCAGGGTCCTTTCCAATGAGTCAACTCTTCGCATGAGGTGGCCGGAGTATTGGAGTTTCAGCTTTAGTTTCAGTCCTTCCAATGAACACCCAGGACTGATCTGTAGGATGGACTGGTTGGATCTCCTTGCAGTTCAAGCAACTCTCAAGAGTCTTCTCCAACACCACAATTCAAAAGCATCAATTCTTTGGCGCTCAGCTTTCTTCACAGTCCAACTCTCACATCCATACATGACCTTTGGAAAAACCATAGCCTTGACTAGACGGACCTTTGTTGGCAAACTAATATCTCTGCTTTTTTAATATGCTATCCAGGTTGGTCATAACTTTACTTCCAAGGAGTAAGCGTCTTTTACTTTCATGGTTGCAGTCACCATCTGCAGTGATTTTGGAGCCCCCCAAAACAAATTCTGACACTGTTTCCCCATCTATTTCCCATGAAGTAATGGGACCAGATGCCGTGATGTTAGTTTTCTGAATGTTGAGCTTTAAGCCAGCTTTTTCACTCATTTTTTTCACTTTCATCAAGATGCTTTTTAGTTCCTCTTCTCTTTCTCCCATAAGGGTGGTGTCATCTGCATATCTGAGGTGATTGATATTTCTCCTGGCAATCTTGATTCCAGCTTGTGTTTCTTCCAGCCCAGTGTTTCTCATGATGTACTCTGCATAGAAGTTAAATAAGCAGAGTGTCAATATACAGCCTTGACGGACTCCTTTTCCTATTTGGAACCAGTCTGTTGTTCCATGTTCAGTTCTAACTGTTGCTTCCTGACCTGCATATAGGTTTTCAAGAGGCAGGTCAGGTGGTCTGGTACTCCCATCTCTTTCAGAATTTTCCACAGTTTATTGTGATCCACACAGTCAAAGGCTTTGGCATAGTCAATAAAGCAGAAATAGATGTTTTTCTGGAACTCTCTTACTTTTTTGATGATCCAATGGATGTTGGCTTAGTGCCAAAGAATTGATGCTTTCAAAATGGGGTGTTGGAGAAGACTTTTGAGAGTCCCTTAGACTGCAAGGAGATCCAACTGGTACATCCTAAAGGAGATCAGTCCCTAGTATTCATTGGAAGGACTGATGCTGAAGCTGAATCTCCAATACTTTGGCCACCTGATACCAAGAGCTGACTCATTGGAAAAGACCCTGATGCTGGGAAAGATTGAAGGCAGGAGGAGAAGGGGATGACAGAGGATGAGATGGTTGGATGGCATCACGGACTGAATGGGGATGAGTTTGAGTAAATTCCAGGAGTTGGAAATGGTCGCAAAGAGTCAGACATGACTGAGTGACTGAACTGAATTGAGATAGTTCTCATTAATACCTAGTCCAAGCTATGAATAATTTAAAAAACAATTTTTGATCAATTATGCAGAAAAGATCACATTGTTTTCCTCTTTTTAAAAATATTATAAAATATGAAGAGGCATTCAAATCATTTATAGCCATGTATTTTGAAGATATGCTCTGTCTGGAAAATCTGGGACTGAGAAATCATTTTATTTTTGAATCTAGCAAGTCCTGAATGTTTTATATTTCCTCTCACTTTTCTTAAAAATTGGAGAGTTCCCTTTTAAGCTTCCCTCTTTCTACCTGTTATAGGCAGGCACTGACAGCTTCCTCCAGGCTCTCAGCTCTCACATAATTGTCTACTCAATGTCCTTCAAAGAGATCAAACCAGTCAATTGTAAAGGCAATCAACCCTGAATATTCATTGGAAGGACTGATGCTAAAACTTAAGCTCCAATACTTTGGCTACCTAATTCAAAGAGCCGACCCTTTGAAAAAGACCGTGTTGCTGGTTGGATGGTTGGATGGCATCAGTGGCTCAATGGACATGAGTTTGGGCAAACTCAGGGAAATGGTGAAGGATAAGGAAGCCTAGCATGCTGTAGTCCATGGGGTCCCAAAGAGTTGGGCATGACTTAACAACTGAACAACAACAACAAGGTCCTTCTGCCTTCCTCCTGCTGTGCAGTCTTTAAGTCAATGCGGCGTGTTTTTGGTTTTTGTTACAGGAGCACTTCAATTTTAGGTAAAAAGTTTGCTCTGTTTATCCAATGCTGTGTAACAACTGAGAACTGCAAACTGCAAACTGCAAAAGCAACTCCATGCCTACTCCCTCCCCACTCCACTCCCTCTTCCAGACTCAGAGATCTGACCAAACTCTACCTGGCTTCCAGCAGCTTAAAGCCATGTCTTTGGGACAACTCTACACACCTTAGGTTCCAGCCTAGAAAAGCTCAAGGCTGCCAGAAGAATAGGTTCATTGTTCCAGTCAAAACCTTCTTCATTTTTCTTAAATCATTTGTTTTAGAAAACTTGCACTTTGCAATTTTAAGTCCTTTCTCTGTTCCTTTGAGATGTATATATTTCTTCTACAATCCAGGACTGTCTTTCTGGAGGACTCCCTTTGCAGTGTAATAGTCCAGAAGGTTAGGGTCTTAGCAGACAGGGATGATCTAATCACATTCCTTAAAATCTTTAGCATGCCTCCTTTATCACACCACATGTTTTGGGGGCTGGGGCGCAGGGCTGAAGAATCCTGGAGGGCTTGCTGGTTGGGTCTGGCTTGGAGTCTCTCATAAAATGCTAGCAGACAGTGGCTAAAACTGGAACAGCTAGGGGCTAGAGCAGCTGGATGAGATGATTGGATGGCATCATTGACTCAATGGACATGAGTTTGAGCAAATTCCAGGAGATAGTGAAGGACAGGGAAGCCTGGCGTGCTGCAGTCCATGGGATCGCATAGAAGCAGACGTAAATGAGCAACTGAACAACAAAGAGCAGCTGGGGGCTGGGGCTAGATGGGCATCTCACTCACTCTCTGTGGTCACTGGGTCTGGCTGAATGAGCTCTCTGCGTGGCTTGATCTGGGCCTCAGGACAGCTGGTTGACTTACATGCCAGCTGCAGACATTCAAGGGCTAGTATTCCAGTGAGTAGAGGCAGAAGCTACCATGATTTTTCTGATCTAGTCTTGAAATTCAGCATCTATTCCAGGCATTCTAGATGTTAATAGAATGTTACAAATGTTCCATGTGAGTCAAATCACCTGGGGTAAGGGGGAGGAAAAGTAAAAAAGCAGACCCCATTTCATGATAAGAGGGTCAAAGTCACATTGCAGATAAACCCAAGGAATGGGGCCATTTGGGGGAAACACAGTTTGCCACAATTATCTACATTTAAAGCATTCAGATTGAATATGCTATAGTCTTCTATGTCCATAAATAGAAAAATAATTTTGTCCCTTTATTTTCTATTGGAACTTTAGATTTTCTTCCTGATTGATGAGAGTTTGCAAAATTGTAGACATTCCTACAAGGCCTATCAAGCTGGGAGAAATAGGCTTTATAAACAGTTAGAAATCTGTGCTTTTGAGACTTTTCTTACCCAATTCACGCTCTGGGCAACTGTGACTGCCAAACCACCTTCATTGTTAATGCTGGCATTCAAACCCAGGGACTTCAATCTCTTATGATTGTTTTTTTTTTGGTTGCCATTTAAAAACAAAGCAATAAAAATTGGTAGTGAGATATAAAAATTAATAACACTGATCTTTCTATCCTTGAAAGTAATTACATGCTCACTGAAGAAAGTTGAAAGAATAAAGATAAGTAAAAATGGAGAAAATAAAATCAGCCATGTGCAGTTTGAACTTCAAAAAAAAACTCTAATCTCAACAATTGCTGATAAGAGGCAGGGTTTTGGGGTTTTGTTTGGTTTTCTCCTGTTAAGCTATCTAGGGAAATACAATAATAAGCAAAAAGTGCTTTTTTTTTTTGCCCCCTGATGATTTTTATTATTATTATTATTTTTGGTCACACTGCTGCATGTGGGAGTTCCCTGATCAGGGATCTGTCTCATGTATCTTGTAGGAGAGGCATGGATTCTTAACCCCTGGACCACCAGGGAAGTCCCCCAAAGATTTTAAAAATTCATACTCACTCCTATCTTTAAGTATTCAGAAAGTATCAACAAAAGCAGATAAAGATAGTCACCTCCACACAGATAAAACCCCAAGTCCAAGTCTGAGCAACTTAGGGGGACTTCTAAGCAGATGAGCATACCTGGAAGGCTGTCCTCATGGATCTTGAGGGAAAAGTAGCTGTGAAGCCAGTTCACTTTACAGGGATCAGGATGTTGAGATGCTTAAACAGCTTCCTGCTTAGCTGGATGTGATCTATATATGATGGGGCTTCCCAGGTGGTGCTAGTGATAAAGCATCTGCCTGCCAATGTAGGAGGACACAAGAGACGTGGGCTGGGTCCCAGCATTAGGAAGATCCCCTGTAGTAGGAAATGACACCCCACTCCATTATGCTTGCCTAGAAAATTCCATGGACAGAGGAGCCTGGCAGGCTACAGTCTGTAGGACCACAAAGACTTGGACATTACTGAGCACACTGCATATGATATGATGGACAGAAGCCTAGACTCTGAGGTGCAGCAGTTGGGTCCTCACGTGGGATGGAGGTCTGAGCCTTCCCTATCTCCATCTGTCTGTGTCATATTCTGTGCTCCCTATAACAGAGTGTTAACTTGGCACTACAGTTAGTTTCCTTTCTGCACTTTCTTCATTCTAGTCAGTTCAGTTCAGCTCAGTCAATCAGTCATGTCTTACTCTTTGTGACCCCATGAACTGCAGCAGGCCAGGCCTCCGTGTCAATCACCAACTTCCAGAGTCCACCCAAATCCATGTCCATTGAATCGGTGATGCCATCCAACCATCTCATTCACTGTTATCCCCTTCTCCTCCTGCCCTCAATCTTTCCCAGCATCAGGGTCTTTTCCAGTGAGTCAGCTCTTCACATCAGGTGGCCAAAGTATTGCAGTTTCAGCCTCAGCATCAATTCTTCCAATGAACACCCAGGACTGATCTCCTTTAGGATGGACTGGTTGGATCTCCCTGCAGTCCAAGGGACTCTCAAGAGTCTTCTCCAACACCACAATTCAAAATCATCAATTCTTCGGTGCTCAGCTTTCCTCACAGTCCAACAATCACATCCAAACATGACTAGATGGATTTTGTTGATAAAGTATTGTCTCTGCTTTTTAATATGCTATCTAGGTTGGTCATAACTTTCCTTCCACGGAGCAAGTGTCTTTTAATTTCATGGCTGCAAAAACCATCTGCAGTGATTTTGGAGCCCAGGAAAATAAAGTCAGCCACTGTTTCCACTGTTTCCCCATCTATTTGCCATGAAGTGATGGGACTGGATGCCATGTTCTTCATTTTCTGAATGTTGAGCTTTAAGCCAACTTTTACATTCTCCACTTTCACTTTCATCAAGAGGCTCTTTAGATCTTCACTTTCTGCCATAAGGGTGGTGTCATCTGCATATCTGAGGTTATTGGTATTTCTCCCAGCAATCTTGATTCCAGCTTGTGCTTTTTCCAGCCCAGCATTTCTCATGATGTATTCTACATATGTTAAATAAGCAGGGTGACAATACACAGCCTTGAAGCACTCCTTTTCCTGTTTGGAACCAGTCTGTTGTTCCATGTCCAGTTCTAACTGTTGCTTCTTGACCTGCATACAGGTTTCTCAAGAGGCAAGTCAAGTGGTCTGGTATTCCCACCTCTTCCAGAATTTTCCAGAGTCTGTTGTAGTCCACACAGTCAAAGGCTTTGGCATAGTCAATAAAGCAGAAGCAGATATTTTTCTGGAACTCTCTTGCCTTTTCCATGATCCAGCAGATGTTGGCAATTTGATCCCTGGTTCCTCTGCCTTTATAAAACCAGCTTGAACATCTGGAAGTTCATGGTTTGAGTATTGTTGAAACCTGACTTGGAGAATTTTAAGTATTATTTTACTAGCATGTGAGATGAATGCTATTGTGTGGTAGTTTGAACATTCTTTGGCATTGCCTTTCTTAGGGATTGGAATGAAAACTGCCCTTTTCCAGTCCTGTGGCCACTGCTGAGTTTTCCAAATTTGCTGGCATATTGAGTGCAGCACTTGCACAGCATCATCTTTCAGGATTTGAAAGAGCTCAACTGGAATTCCATCACCTCCACTTGCTTTGTTCGTAGTGATGCTTTCTAAGGCCCACTTGACTTCACATTCCAGGATGTCTGGCTCTAGGTGACTGATCACACCATCATGATTATCTGGGTCATGAAGATCTTTTTTTGTACAGTTCTTCTGTGTATTCTTGCCACCTCTTCTTAATATCTTCTGCTTCTGTTAGGTCCATACCATTTCTGTCCTTTATTGAGCCCATCTTTGCATGAAATGTTCCCTTGGTATCTCTAATTTTCTTGAAGAGATCTCTAGTCTTTCCCATTGTGTTGTTGTCCTCTATTTCTTTGCATTGATCACTGAAGGCTTTCTTATCTCTCCTTGCTATTCTTCAGAACTCTGCTTTCAAATGGGTATATCTTTCCTTTTCTCCTTTGCTTTTTGTTTCTCTTCTTTTCACAGCTATTTGTAACGCCTCCTCAGACAGCCATTTTGCTTTTTTTTGCATTTCTTTTTCTTGGGATGGTCTGGATCCCTGTCTCCTGTACAATGTCATGAACCTCATTCCACACTTCATCAGGCACTCTGTCTATCAGATCGAGGCCCTTAAATCTATTTCTCACTTCCACTGTATAATCATAAGGGATTTGATTTAGGTCATACCTGAATGATCTAGTGGTTTCCCCCAGTTTCTTCAGTTTAAGTCTGAATTTGGCAATAAGGAGTTCATGATCTGAGCCACAGTCAGCTCCCGGTCTTGTTTTTGCTGACTGTATAGAGCTTCTCCATCTTGGGCTGTAAAGAATATAATCAATCTGATTTCGGTGTTGACCATCTGGTGATGTTCATGTGTAGAATCTTCTCTTGTGTTGTTGGAAGAGGGTGTTTGCTATGACCAGTGCATTCTCTTGACAAAATTCTATTAAACTTTGACCTGCTTCATTTCGCATTCCAAGGCCAAATTTGCCTGTTACTCCAGGTGTTTCTTGACTTCCTACTTTTCTTCTAAGGGATTCCTGCCCACAGTAGTAGATAAAATGGTCATCTGAGTTAAATTCACCCATTCCAGTCCATCTTAGTTCACTGGTTCCTAGAATGTTGACGTTCACTCTTGCCATCTCCTGTTTGACCACTTCCAATTTGTCTTGATTCATGGACCTAACATTCCAGGTTCCTATGCAATATTTCTCTTTACAGCATCGGACCTTGCTTCTATCTGCAGTCCCATCCACAACTGGGTGCTGTTTTTGCTTTGGCTCCATCCCTTCATTCTTTCTGGAGTTATTTCTCCACTGATCTCCAGTAGCACATTGGGCACCTACTGACCTGGGGAGTTCATCTTCAGTGTCCTATCTTTTTGCCTTTTCATCCTGTTCATGGGGTTCTCAAGGCAAGAATACTGAAGTGGTTTTCCATTCCCTTCTCCAGTGGATCAAATTCTGTCAGACCTCTCCCCCATGACCTGTCCGTCTCACTGGTTCTAGAGTCAGTTCAGTTGCTCAGTCATGTCCAACTCTTTGTGACCCCATGGACTGCAGCATGGCAGGCTTCCCTGTTCATCACTATCTCTTAGACCTTACTCAAAATCGTGTCCAATGAGTCAATGATGCCATCCAACCATCTCATCCTCTGTCATCCCCTTCTCCTCCTGCTTTCAATTTTTCCCAGCATCAGGGTCTTTTCGAAGGAGTCAGATCTTTGCATCAGGTGGCCAAAGTATTGGAGTTTCAGCTTCAGCATCAGTCCTTCCAATGAACATTCAGGACTGATTTCCGTTAGTATTGTAAAGTGAAGTGAAAGTGAAGTCACTCAGTCATGTCCAACTCTTTGCGACCTCATGGTCTGTAGCCTACCAGGCTCCTCTGTCCATGGGATTTTCCAGGCAATAGTCCTGGAGTGGATTGCCATTTCCTTCTCCAGTATTGTAAACTCAGACTTAAATTATTTGGCAAGCATATTTCTCTCTCATCATTTTAGTAGTCTGTTACAGAGCTAAATTTGTATTACATATAATCTCTATATTTTGACTGTCACAATATATCAGTAACATTTTTACATATAACAACCTATATAAACAGTCTTTGTACACTGGTATTTCTGACCCAGAGATGCAGTCATTGAAAAATATTGGAGGTAGGAAATTTGGTGCCTTCAAGGTTTTCTGTTAATATTTTTCTACTACAATACTCCTAACTCCAGCTACAAATAGAAACATTGTTAACATTTGGTTCTATATTTTTCCACTCATTTTTTTCTCTGCAATTTTCTTTCTAACATAATTGAGTTTATATTGAGTATACCATTTTGTAGCCTGCCCTTTTCTATGTCTTATATATACATATACACTTTGACAATAATTTCAATGGCTTAATAATAATCTGTTATGATATATTGCAATTTATTTCACTAATAAACTATTATCAGACATTTTAGATTACCTCCAGTTTTCACTATTATCAAAAATAATGAGATGAACTTATTTGAAAAGCAACATTTTTGCACAGTCATGATAATTTCTTAGAATAATGTTGAATTTGTTGATCAAAGAGAAATATTTAAGGCCTTTAATTTGTATAGCTAAATGGCCATCCAACTTGGGTTTCATCATTTGCCCTCACCTGTTGATACCTCCACGTGTCAATGGTGCCACATATTACAGTTAAAAAACCTTTCTTTTAGTTTGATGCAAAAAAAAAAAAAAATCACTGAAAATAAAATCCAGTTCTTGTAAAGATGTATAGTCTTGCATGTTCTATATCATGCATGGTCCAAGTTCTGCCTGTCTCTGTTTATCTCTTCTATTTCATCTTATACTCTTCACTACCCTACTCATTGTTGTTCCAGCTACACTGACTTATTTTATGTTTTCGTTTCTGCTTTTTAGTTTACTTGGTTTTGGCTGCACCACAAGGCATGTAGGATTGGAGTTCCCCCACAAAGTATCAAACCTGTACCTTTGCAGTGGAAGTTTGAAGTCTAAACGTTTGGACCACCAGGGAAGTTCCTCCACTGACATCTTTTAATTTTCTGAGGGACCACCTCTTTCCTGCATCATGGTGCTCCTACATCTCTGCTCCCTCGAAGTTGAATACTCACTTCCCTTCTTTGAAATCTCAGTTTCACATTCCTCTGGTGTTTTCAAGTTTGATGAGGAAGATGACTAGGATGAGGGTGGTATGACTAAGCTAATCATCTATTATTGCAGGAAATAAATGTTACAATTAAAAATAAAGTTAGAAATTTGGCTCTTCTCTGCTCCACATGGGCTTCATTTTCCAAAAGTCTAGTCCACATGGGCTTCTTCACATGATGTCCCTGGGGTTTCAAAGAGTTGCAGGAAGGGGCAAGCCCCAATGCAGTGTTTGCTGGCATCTCATTCACAATGGCCTATTGCCCAAAACAAATGGCAAGGTCAAGCCTAGGTTCAAAGGATGTAGAAATAGACTCTACTTTTTGATGGGAGGAAGCTCAAAGTCATTACAAAGAGAGTGAAAACAGAGATCTGAGAACCTGTGGCTATTTTGTAAAGCATTGTGCAAATATTGCCATTTTATAAACAATCTGCCTAGCTGTTTTCCTCCTTTTCCTTTTCCTTCTTTTCTCGTCTCCCTTGCCCTCCTTCTTTCTTTTGCTTCTGGGTATTTGTTTTTAAAACTAAGAGCTAGAAGGTTATCTTATTTGGTGTAACATAAAATAGTCAGACATGGCCTTTCAACACTCTGCTGGCAAGAGTCATGGGGAAAGTTTCTTCTAAGTTCCTTAAAACAAAGCATCAGAAGTTCTTTAGGAGATTGAAAAGGTTATTCGTAAATTTAGAGAGTCCCTTCTGTCAACTCAGTCTGTTTAGTGGCTTAAATTAAACTTAGAGTAACAATGAAGTTTTGAGCGGTCATTCTCTGCAACGATCTCAGATACCCACACTTAAATTATGAGAGTGAGAAAAGAATAGCCATTAAGCAATGCTGATCTTTAGCTAGAAAATATAAAAGGCTTTCAGTAAATTTGTTCTGAAGTCATTGTTCAACATTATTTCCAGTAAGTTATGTTTGTGGATAAGTGGATTTTTTTTTTTAAAGTTTTCATTTTGACTTATTTAGCTATTTCTTTTTTTCAATTTTTTTTTTTATTTTGGCACATGGGATCCCAGTTTCTTGACCAGGTATCAAACCTCGTCCCCTGCATTGGAAGCTTGACCTCCTAACCCCTGGAACTTCAGGGAAGTTCTAGGTATTTCTAAAGTAGCATTTCTCAAAATGTATTCAGAATAATATTAAATATAAAGCATTTATGCTGCTTGCAATAAAAATCAGTAAATTATGGAAAGGTTATATAGGACACTCCTCATTTTAAGATTCACAAATCTTCTCTAATCTTCCATATTAAAGTTTTAAGAAGTCCTGATGTACCTTTTAACTGCTTCACTTAGTGTTTCCTAAACTTATTTGACCATGGATATCTTTATTTTTCAAGTCACATTCAACAATATTCTTCTGAATACAATTTAAGAATTAATTCTATAGAAGAATGGCCCTTGGACAAGCAGTATACCTTCTAAAATTATTAAGAATAGAGACTAAGTAATGTCATTACTTATCTAAGGGTTGAGATCTCCAGAAATATTAGTCATCAGAGTTTAGAACACCTATAAATAAAGAAAAAGATCATAGTAAATAGTGCAATGCTTGGCAGGAAGTGTTTATTCCATAAGATATACCAAATTCTTTCCCAAGGAACCAAATAAGGATGAAAAGAAACCAGGTCTTACAGATGAATCATGGAAAATTTTTAAACGAGTCCCCTGAATTAAGAAAGATAAACATGTCTGATTCTTGCTTTCTTCAAACAATAGTTTTTCTCCATGCTGCTGGAAAATAAAAGGATGAGAGATTTAGAATGAGTGAATTGATATTCTAAAAATATAGATCCATAAAGGCATAAAGGCAGATATTCTTATGGCTCATGAGGGTGAGATCTTTTTGTTTAGAAACCCATCCTGTCATGTTTCCAGAAGCAGAATTTCAAACTGGAAAAATGTTACTCTACTGATCAAGTGATCATATGCTACTTGGGTAATATCAACATAATTAAATGGTTCCGGTTCATCAGAGTTAAACAGTCTGCAGGATATCAGCAGTTTCTACAATCTTCTTTGGGAATGAAATTGTGAGGGGAAGATGGGATGGCTATGGAACAACTTAATTCCTCCAAAGTGGTTTTGTCTGAAAGAGACGGTGAGAACAGGCCTGGATAGCAGATAGTAGAAAAAAGAAAAAAGGAATAATTTATATAGAATTAGGAGAAACATAAATATTTATTTTTTTAACACTATATCAATGTTCCTTTGCTTTAGACATATGGGTCAAATCTATCTGTCAGTCTTCTCCAGCATATTTTCCTATACATTGTAAACCTGGAGGAACTGATTAGCTGTTATGGGGATTATTTTCTTGACATATTGCACATCCCTTAACAATTTGAACTACAGTTTTTATTCATCCCTTTCCTTTAAAGAGATTTTTAGCAAGTTGGTAAGTATTTTCAATTCCCAGACAGAATGTTTGATGTAATGTTTTAAGAACCTTCCACTGGCCATTGGAGCATAATATAAGCTTTTGATCTTCCGTTTGAAGCCAACCCGATGGGAGTGAAATATCTCCTTGAGAAAGGGAATGTTGAAGTTCCTCAGGAGAATAGTGGGGTTTTATGTCAGTGGGAATTCTGTCCCAGAGGTGGGGAGCCTGAGTATTAAAAGTCTATGTTTCTGTTTATGCTTGCTGATCTGTCATCCTATTTCCCTCTGCTGTTTTCCAGAATCATCCTTCTGATGACCTCAACAATGTATTACTGCTACCTCCTTGGGTAACCTTGCATCTAGGAGGCACATAACTTCTTGATAATATTTGATGGGACTGCCATCTGAAATTTTAAAGGTCCTCTTTGCAGAGACATTATTTTGCCGCCTAAGGTCCGTCTAGTCAAGGCTATGGTTTTTCCTGTATGGATGTGAGAGTTGGACTGTGAAGAAGGCTGAGCGCCTAAGAATTGATGCTTTTGAACTGTGGTGTTGGAGAAGACTCTTGAGGGTCCCTTGGACTGCAAGGAGATCCAACCAGTCCATTCTGAAGGAGATCAATCCTGGGATTTCTTTGGAAGGAATGATGCTGAAGCTGAAACTCCAGTGCTTTGGCCACCTCCTGCAAAGAGTTGATTTATTGGAAAAGACTCTGATGCTGGGAGAGATTGGGGGCAGGAGGAGAAGGGGACCACCGAGGATGAGATGGCTGGATGGCATCGCGGACTCGATGGACGTGAGTCTGAGTGAACTCCGGGAGATGGTGATGGACAGGGAGGCCTGGCGTGCTGCGGTTCATGGGGTCGCAAAGAGTCGGACACGACTGAACGACTGAACTGAACTGAACTGAACTTTTTCCAAATGGCAGCATGAGCATGAAGAAATAGGTAAGCATATTTGGAGTCAATATATATGTTTACTCTTTTATTAGTCCCCAGTTCTAAAGCTGTGGTTAAAGCAATTAATTCTGCCAATTGAGCACTAGTCCCAGGAGGTAGGAAGCAACTTTTTAAGGTTCCAAATAAAGTTACCACTTCATAGACTACGTTCTCCTTTCTCTATAAAAGAATTGCCATCCGTAAACATACTTACATCTGGATTTTCTGATGGTGTGTCTTTGAAGTCCTCCCTTGCTGAGTAACTTAAAGCTAGGACTTGATGACAGTCATGCTCTGATTTTTTATCTAATGACTCAGGAAGGAATGTAGCTGGGTTTAAAGTTGAGCAAGTTTTTAGCTGAGTTATGGGTCCTTCTAAGAGCAGGGATTTTTATCTGAGAAGCTGATTGTCTGATAACCACAATCCTCCCTTAGAGTTTAAAATTCCAGAGATATCATGTGAAGTAAAGACCACCAGATCTCAGTCTGTAATTAATTTAGTAGTTTCAGGAATGAATAGAACTACTGAGGACACTATTTGCAGACAATGAGGCCATCCTCGAGCTACAGAATTGAGGTCTTTCCTCAAATGAACAATAGGTTGTTGTGAGTTTCCTTTGGGTTGTGTTAGGACTCCCAGAACTATTCCTGCTCTAACTGTTATAAAATTGTTAAACTGGTTTCCTGGAGGCAGGTTGAGAGCAGGCCTGAAAAGAGCCTGTTGTAAAGGCTTAAATGCCTGTATTTCACCAGGTTCCCATTATAATACCTTTTGTCCTAATTGTTTAGTCTCTTTTCATAACTTATGTAGAGGTTGAACTAGCTCTCCATGTCCAAGAATGCAAATTCAGCAGTAGTCAGTTATACCAAGGAAATCATGGAGTTGTCTAATAGTACTAGGGAGAGGATGTTATAAAATGGGCTTTATTCTTTCCTTCCCTAAAGCTTGAGTTCCATGTGAAAGTTTCAGTTCAGTTCAGTCGCTCAGTCATGTCTGACTCTTTGTGACCCCGTGAATCGCAGCACGCCAGGCCTCCCTGTCCATCACCAACTTCCGGAGTTCACTCAGACTCATGTCCATAGAGTCAGTGATGCCATCCAGCCATCTCATCCTCTGTCGTCCCCATTTCCTCCTGCCCCCAATCCCTCCCAGATTCAGAGTCTTTTCCAATGAGTCAACTCTTCGCAAGGGGTGGCCAAAGTACTGGAGCTTCAGCGTCAGCATCATTCCTTCCAAAGAAATCCCAGGGCTGATCTCCTTCACAATGAACTGGTTGTATCTCCTTGCACTCCAAGGGACTCTCAAGAGTCTTCTCCGACACCACAGTTCAAAAGCATCAATTCTTCAGCGCTCAGCCTTCTTCACGGTCCAACTCTCACATCCATACATGACCACAGGAAAAACCATAGCCTTGACTAGACAAACCTTAGTTGGCAGAGTAATGTCTTTGCTTTTGAATATGCTATCTAGGTTGCTCATAACTTTTCTTCCAAGGAGTGTCTTTTAATTTCATGGCTGCAGCCACCATCTGCAGTGATTTTGGAGCCCCCCAAAATAAAGTCTGACACTGTTTCCACTGTTTCTCCATCTATTTCCCATGGAGTGATAGGACCGGATGCCATGATCTTCGTTTTCTGAATGTTGAGCTTTAAGCCAACTTTTTCACTCTCCTCTTTCACTTTCATCAAGAGGCTTTTTAGCTCCTCTTCACTTTCTGCCATAAGGGTGGTGTCATCTGTATATCTGAGGTGATTGATATTTCTCCCAGCAATCTTGATTCCAGCTGTGTATCTTCCAGTCCAGCGTTTTTCATGATGTACTCTGCATATAAGTTAAATAAGCAGGGTGACAATATACAGCCTTGATGTATTCCTTTTCCTATTTGGCATCAGTCTGTTGTTCCATGTCCAGTTCTAAATGTTGCTTCCTGGCCTACATACAGATTTCTCAAGAGGCAGGTTAGGTGGTCTGATATTCCCATTTATTTCAGAATTTTCCACAGTATATTGTGATCCACACAGTCAAAGGCTTTGGCATAGTCAATAAAGCAGAAATAGATGTGTTTCTGGAACTCTCTTACTTTTTCCATGATACAGCAGATGTTGGCAATTTGATCTCTGGTTCCTCTGCCTTTTCTAAAACCATCTTGAACGTCAGGAAGTTCACGGTTCACATATTGCTAAAGCCTGGCTTGGAGAATTTTGAGCATTACTTTACTAGTGTGTGAAATGAGTGCAATTGTGCGGTAGTTTGAGCATTCCTTGACAGTGCCTTTCTTTGGGATTGGAGTGAAACCTGACCTTTTCCAGTCCTGTGGCCACTGCTGAGTTTTCCAAATTTGCTGGCATATTGAGTGCAGCACTTGCACAGCATTATCTTTCAGGATTTGAAATAGCTCTACTAGAATTCCATCACCTCCACTAGCTTTGTTCGTAGTGATGCTTTCTAAGGCCCTCTCGACTTCACATTCCAGGATGTCTGGCTCTAGATAAGTGATCACACCATCGTGATTATCTGGGTCATGAAGATCCTTTTTGCACAGTTCTTCTGTGTATTCTTGCCACCTCTTCTTAATATCTTCTGCTTCTGTTAGGTCCATACCATCTTTGTCCTTTATTGAGCCCATCTTTGCATGAAATGTTCCCTTGGTATCTCTAATTTTCTTGAAGAGATCTCTAGTCTTTCCCATTCTGTTGTTTTCCTCTATTTCTTTGCACTGATCACTGAAGAAGGCTTTCTTATCTCTTCTTGCTATTCTTTGGAACTCTGCATTCAGTTGCTTATATCTTTCCTTTTCTCCTTTGCTTTTCACTTCTCTTCTTTTCACAGCTATTTGTAAGGCCTCCCAGACAGCCATTTTGCTTTTTTGCATTTCTTTTCCATGGGGATGGTCTTGATCCCTGTCTCCTGTACAGTGTCACGAACCTCATTCCATAGTTCATCCGGCACTCTATCTGTCAGATCTAGGCCCTTAAATCTATTTCTCACTTCCACTGTATAATCGTAAGGGACTTGATTGAGGTCATACCTGAATGGTCTAGCGGTTTTCCCTACTTTCTTCAATTTCAGTCTGAATTTGGTAATAAGGAGTTCATGATCTGAGCCACAGCCAGCTCCCGGTCTTGTTTTTGTTGACTGTACAGAGATTCTCCACCTTGGGCTGTAAAGAATATAATCAATCTGATTTCGGTGTTGACCATCTGGTGATGTCCATGTGTAGAGTCTTCTCTTGTGTTGTTGGAAGAGGGTGTTTGCTATGACCAGTGTGTTTTCTTGGCAAAACTCTATTAGTCTTTGCCCTTCTTCATTCCGCATTCCAAGGCCAAATTTTCCTGTTACTCCAGGTGTTTCTTGACTTCCTACTTTTGCATTCCAGTCCCATATAATGAAAAGGACATCTTTTTTGGGTGTTAGTTCTAAAAGGTCCTGTAGGTCTTCATAGAACCGTTCAACTTCAGCTTCTTCAGCGTTACTGGTTGGGGCATAGACTTGGATTACCGTGATATTGAATGGTTTGCCTTGGAAACGAACAGAGATCATTCTGTCATTTTTGAGATTGCATCCAAGTACTGCATTTTGGACTCTTCTGTTGACCATGATGGCTACACCATTTCTTCTGAGGGATTCCTGCCCACAGGAGTAGATATAATGGTCATCTGAGTTAAATTGACCCATTCCATTTCATTTTAGTTCTCTGATTCCTAGAATGTTGACGTTCACCCTTGCCATCTCTTGTTTGACCACTTCCAATTTACCTTGATTCATGGACCTGACATTCCAGGTTCCTATGCAATATTGCTCTTTACAGCATCGGACCTTGCTTCTATCACCAGACACGTCCACAGCTGGGTATTGTTTTTGCTTTGGCTCCAATCCTTCATTCTTTCTGCAGTTATTTCTCCACTGACCTCCAGTAGCATATTGGGCACCTACTGACCTGGGGAGTTCCTCTTTCAGTATCCTATCATTTTGCCTTTTCATACTGTTAATGGGGTTCTCAAGGCAAGAACACTGAAGTGGTTTGCCATTCCCTTCTCCAGTGGACCACACCCTGTCAGACCTCTCCACCATGACCCACCCATCTTGGGTTGCCCCGGGCTTAGTTTCATTGAGTTAGACAAGGCTGTGGTCCTAGTGTGATTAGATTGACTAGATTTCTGTGAGTATGGTTTCAGTGTGTCTGCCCTCTGATGCCCTCTTGCAACATCTATCATCTTACTTGGGTTTCTCTTTCCTTGGGCGTGGGGTATCTCTTCACAGCTGCTCCAGCAAAGCACAGCCGCTGCTCCTTACCTTGGATGAGGGGTATCTCCTCCCACTGCCCTTCCTGACCTTCAATGTGGATGGCTCCTCTAGGCCCTCCTGCGCCCACACAGCCCCCACTAGCCTTGGGCATGGGGTTGCTGCTCCTGGTCGTTGCCCTGGCCTTGGGCATGGGGTTGCTCCTTCTTCTGCTGCCCTTGGCTTTGGGCGCTGCCCCTGGCCTTGGACGCAGGGTGGTTCGTCTCGGCCGTAGCCCTGACTTCAGATGCGGGGTGGCTCCTCCTGGCCGCCGACCCTGTCCTCAGACGCGGGGTATCTTCTCCCGGCCGTCACCCCTGACCTCGGATGCGGGGTAGCTCCTCTTGGCCATTCCTGCGCCGTCACAGCTGGCACTCTAGGCCGCTGCCCTTGACCTCGGATGTGGGGTAGCTCTCAGCTGGTTTAGTGCACCGGTCTGCCACCGCCACCTGCGCTTAGTGGCTGTGAAAGTTTGAGTCCTTAATATTTAACTTCCTGTTACATATCTGAGCTTTAGATTTTGATATTTTGTAACTACACTGGGCTACATAATAAGAAAATCACAGGTAGCTTGGTCACATTGTTCCTTTGAGTCACCACCAAGGAGAATGCCATCTACATTTTGGATAATTTTTATAAGCTCTGGTGCCTAAAAGGCAGTTAGGTCTTTAGTTAAAGCCTGCCCAAAGAAGTGAGGAGTATCTCTAAATCCTTGAGGCAACACTGTCCAAGTTAATTGGGTAGAGGAATCAGATGGATCCTCAAAAGCAAACAAAAATTGTAAATTTGGAGCTAGAGGAATACAAAAGAAGGCATCCTTTAAGTCTAGCACAGTAAACCAGGCTGCCATTTCTGGGATCTGGGAAAGTAAAGTATAGGGCTTAGGCACCACAGGATGTAATTGAATTACAGCTTCATTAAGGGACAAAGGTCTTGTACTATGCTCCATTCTCCATTTTGTTTTTGTACTCCTAGAACAGATGTGTTACAAAGGCTGTTGCATTCAATTAAGAAAAAGCCCTGTTCTTTGAGATTTTTAATTAGGGGAATGAATCCCTGTCATGCCTCCAGTTTTAGGGGATATTGCTTTTGATGGGGAAATTGATTAGAATCTTTAAGAGTTATCTGTGTTGGCTGAGCAGAGACTGCTCTTCCTATCTTTCCTCCAATTGCCCAAAGCTCAGGGTTAATATCTATTTCTGTTAGGGGTAGACATAAATTTTCTGTGGGTTTCATTTCTTATGGCTTGAAGCTTACATATTAGATAGTATATGTCTTCCCAAGTTGGGAGTTGGGCTTTCTGGTATTATCAGGAAGGCATGGTAAAAGAGAATGGACTCTCAGTTACAACTCCATGGTTGTGTAAAGAGTTTTGTAATCAACTTCCCAGAAATGCGACATATAGTGGGTGATTTAGTTGAGGGAGGTCCTGGATTAGAAAGGGGGGCTGAAAAAGTGGCTCTTATATCAAGAAGAAAGTTAACAGGGCAGTCTCCTATGGTCAGAATTACCTGAAGCTCCTGTGCTGTGATGAGGACAGGAGCCAAAATGAGAAACCTTGGACCCGATCAGTCTTGATTTTGGGTCTGAGGAACTGATTTCAGAGACCTATGTCTCTGAGGGCAATTCCTCTTCCAATTATCACCTCAACAAAGGGGGCATGGCTTAGGTGGCAGTATCTTAGCCTGGGGCAATTGTCCCTCCTTGCCACAGAGGAAACAGGCTCTAGGCTTTAGCTTTTGTCCTCCTATTTTTGGAGCTCTAAAGTTAACTCATGATCTGAGCCACAGTCAGCTCCTGGTCTTGTTTTTGTTGACTGTACAGAGATTCTCCATCTTGGGCTGCAAAGAATATAATCAATTGATTTCGGTGTTGACCATCTGGTGATGTCCATGTGTAGAGTCTTCTCTTGTGTTGTTGGAAGAGGGTGTTTGCTATGACCAGTGTGTTTTCTTGGCAAAACTCTATTAGTCTTTGCCCTTCTTCATTCCGCATTCCAAGGCCAAATTTTCCTGTTACTCCAGGTGTTTCTTGACTTCCTACTTTTGCATTCCAGTCCCGTATAATGAAAAGGACATCATTTTTGGGTGTTAGTTCTAAAATGTCTTGTAGGTCTTCATAGAACCGTTCAACTTCAGCTTCTTCTGCATTACTGGTTGGGGCATAGACTTGGATTACCGTGATATTGAATGGTTTGCCTTGGAAACGAACAGAGATCATTCTGTCGTTTTTGAGACTGCATCCAAGGACTGCATTTCGGACTCTTTTGTTGACCATGATGGCTACACCATTTCTTTTGAGGGATTCCTGCCCACAGGAGTAGATATAATGGTCATCTGAGTTAAATTGACCCATTCCATTTCATTTTAGTTCGCTGATTCCTAGAATGTCGACATTCACCCTTGCCATCTCCTGTTTGACCACTTCCAATTTGCCTTGATTCATGGACCTGACATTCCAGGTTCCTATGCAATATTGCTCTTTACAGCATCGGACCTTGCTTCTATCACCAGTCACATCCACAACTGGGTATTGTTTTTGCTTTGGCTCCATCCCTTCACTCTTTCTAGAGTTATTTCTCCACTGACCTCCAGTAGCATATTGGGCACCTATTGACCTGGGGAGTACGTTTTTCAGTATCCTATCATTTTGCCTTTTCATACTGTTCATGGGGTTCTCAAGGCAAGAATACTGAAGTGGCTTGCCATTCCGTTCTCCAGTGGACCACAATCTGTCAGACCTCTCCACCTTGACCCACCAGTCTTGGTCTTGGGTTGCCCTGAGGGCATGGCTTAGTTTCACTGAGTTAGACATGGCTGTGTTCCTAGTGTGATTAGATTGACTAGATTTCTGTGAGTATGGTTTCAGTGTGTCTGCCCTCTGATGCCCTCTTGCAACATCTATCATCTTACTTGGGTTTCTCTTACCTTGGGTGTGGGGTATCTCTTCACAGCTGCTCCAGGAAAGTGCAGCCACTGCTCCTTACCTTGGATGTGGGGTATCTCCTCACCATCACCCTTCCTGACCTTCAACATGGGATGGCTCCTCTAGGACCTCCTGCACCCGCACAGCCACCACTCCTTGGATGTGGGGTGGCTCCTCTTTGCCGTCGCCCCTGACCTCTGACGTGGAGTAGCTCCTCTTGGCCACTCTTGTGCCATCGCAGCCTGGCACTCTAGGCCACTGCCCCTGATCTCGGACGTGGAGTAGCTCCTCTTGGCTGCATGCTGGCCGCAGCCACCTGTGCTTAGTGGAGAGACATAATGAGAGTTTCAGCCTTTTTCTTATCTCTCCTCTCTTTTTCCTTACATTCCTCCTGATCTCTTATAGAACACAGGTGTGGCAGTCTTTAGGAGGCTCTCTATATCTTGTTCGGAAATTCTTGGAACTTCATCTTAACGAATGGGGCTGATTGAGTAATAAATTTATCCTTGAGAATAATTTGGCCCTACATAGATTTCAGGTCCATAGGAGTATGTTCCTTAATTGTCTCCTTGAGCCTTTTCCAGAAAAGTTGAAGGACTTTCCTTTTCTTCCTGATTTACTTTGGGAAACTAAGTAGTTTAAAGGCTTAGTTTGTGCCTTCTTCAAAATTTCCATTGTTGTTCAGTGGCTCAGTCGTGTCCGACTCTTTGCAAACCCATGGACTGCGACAAACCAGGCCTCCTTGTCTTTAACTATCTCCCAGAATTTGCTCAAACTCATGTCCACTGAGTCCTTGATGCCATCCAACCATCTTGTCCTCTGTCGTCCCCTTCTTTTCCTGCCTTCCATCTTTCCCTGCCTTCCATCTTTCCCAGCATAAGGGCCTTTTCCAATGAGTCAGTTCTTTGCTTCAGGTGGCCATAGTATTGGAGTTTCAGCTTTAACCTCAGTCCTTCCAATGAATATTCAGGACTTATTTCCTTTAGGATTGACTGGTTTAATCTCCTTGCATTCCAAGGGACTCTCAAGAGTCTTTTCCAGTGCCACAGTTTAAAAGCATCAGTTATTTGATACTCAGCCTTCTTTATGGTCCAACTCTCCCATCCATACACGACTACTGAAAAAACCACAGTTTTGACTATACAGACCATTGTCAGCAAAGTAGTGTCTCTACTTTTCAACATGCTGTTCAGGTTTGTCCTAGCTTGTCTTCCAAGGAGCAAGTGCAAACACAATGTTTAACTTGACATTTGTATGTTTTCTTTTGATCCTCATATTCTCAGTTTCCTTAGGCATTAAGTCACCATCCCCTGACCATTTCTCATGACCCTGGGCCATTTTACAATGGACCAGATATACAGGCTAAAAAGTAATGATCATCAGTTTTGTTTCCCTCAGGAATATGGAGCAAAAGTTAATTACTACCCTTTCCTGGCTCTGAATGCTGATAATTTATCACACCAAGGACACATTCCTCTGAGAGCCAGGAAATCAGGACAAAGGGTATAATTTCAGGTTAGTGGAGTGGGATGTTTATTGAAACAGAACAAAGTCTCAGAGTTCCTACACTAACTGCCTAACAATTTCTAACTCACTACCCCATAATTGCACTCATTTCATATGCTACCAAGGTAATGGTCAAAATCCTTAAAGATAGGCTTCAACAGTGTGTGAACAGAGAACTTCCAGATGAACAAGCTAGATTTAGAAAACGTAAAGGAACCAGAGACCAAGTTGCCAACATCTGCTGGATCATACAAAAAGCAAGAGAGTTCCAGAAAACATCTACTTCTGCTTCATTAACTATGCTAAAGACTTTGACCGTGTGAATCACAGCAAACTGTGGAAAATTCTGAAAGAGATGGGAATAGCAGACCACCTTACCAGCCTCCTGAGAAATCTGCATGAAGGTCAAGAAGCAACAGTTAGAACTGGACTTGGAACAACAGACTGGTTCCGAATTGAGAAAGGAATATGTCAAGGCTGTATATTGTCACTCTGCTTATTTAACTTATATGCAGAGTACATCATGAGAAATGCTGGGCTGAAAGAAGCACAAGCTGGAATCAAGATTGCTGGGAGAAATATCAATCACCTCAGATATGCAGATGACACCACCCTTATGGCAGAAAGTGAAGAGGAACTAAAAAGCCTCTTGATGAAAGTGAAAGAGGAGAGTGAAAAAGCTGGCTTAAAACTCAACATTCAAAAAACAAAGATCATGGCATCTGGTCCCATCACTTCATAGCAAATAGATGGGGGAAAATGGAAACAGTGACAGGCTTTATTTTCCTGGGCTCCAAAATCACTGCAGATGGTGACTGCAGCTATGAAATTAAAAGACATTTGCTTCTTGGAAGGAAACCTGTGACAAACCTAGACAGAGTATTAAACAGTAAAGCCATTACTTGCTGACAAAGGTCCACATAGTCAAAGCTATTGTTTTTCCAGTAGTCATGTGTGAATGTGAGAGTTGGACCATAAGGAAGGCTGAACTGAAGAATTGATGCTTTCTAACTGTGATGTTGGTGAAGAGTCTTGAGAGTCCCTTGGACTACAGGGAGATCAAACCAATCAATCCTAATGGAAATCAACTCTGAGTATTCATTGGAAGGACTGATGTTGAAGCTGAAGCTCCAATACTTTGGCCACCTGATGTGAAGAGCTAACTCACTGGAGAAGACCCTGATGCTGGGAAAGATTGAAGGCAGGGAAAGAAGGGGATGACAGAGGACAAGATAGTTGGCTGGCATCACTCACTCAATGGATATGAGTTTGCGCAAACTGTGGGAGATGGTGAAGGATAGGGAGGCCTGGTGTGCTGCAGTCCATGGGTTTGCAGAGTCAGGTATGACTGAGTGACTGAACAATAACAAATTCCTTCATGATGACGTCAGATCCTCCTGACTAGCAGAAAACTTTTGTAAAATGGGTGCTTAATTGTATTGAACTCCCCCTTCACCAAAACCTTATATACTGACCTTCCCCCACTGCCTCTTTGGAACAGTCTCTCAGAGCTATCTGAAGTGTTACCTCCTGGGCTGCAGTCCTCATTTTCCTCCAAATAAAACTTAACTTGCAACTCTCAACTTGTGTATCTTTTTAGTCAAAAAAGCCTCTTCATTGAGGTATACTGAAGCAAAGATGGATGACATCTAGTCACCTCATTGGAAAAGACCCTGATGCTGGTAACGATTGAGGGCAGGAGGAGAAGGGAGCGACAGAGGATGAGATGTTAGGATGGCATCATCAACGCAAAAAACATGAGTTTGGCACGCTGCAGTCCATGGGGTCACAAAGAGCATGAGCAACTGAACAACAGAGAAGAAGAGGCAGTGAGGAAGTAAAGAAAAAGGGTCTTAAGTCTTGCAAACCATCGAATGGTCAGCATTTGCATGGGGTGTGTGAATCTCTTCTATTCAGATGTGGGCATGGTTAGATTTTCTATGAGCTGAACAAAAGTACTTCTTCAGTTTATAGTCAGGCAGAGGGACAGGATCCTCTGAGGCAGGCTATTATGTGTGATTAGAATAACAAAAGCCACAAAAACAAGTCAAAGAAAGTTTCCAGCATGGAGTCAGAATTGGCTTCTTCTCTGCAACAGCTGGCCATTCCAGGATATATCTGCATGATAATGGCCTTTTTACTTTACCTCCTCAACTTCTGTCCCTCTCTATTCTATAAAAGAACCTGGCATCCAGACCTAGACGGAGATGATTATTTTGAGACATTAGCCTGCCATCTACTCAGTGAGCTGGCTTTCTGAATAAAGTTGTATCCTCACCTCAACAGCTCATCTCTCAGTTAATTGGCCTGTCATGGGGGGAGCAGAATGTGCTTGGACTCAGCAACAGGATTTTGAGACTGGATCATAAGAAGCCTTGCATCTTCCAAGTGGACATCTTGGAATGATTGCTCTGAGGTAAGCCAGCTACCACAAAAGTCTATCCTACATATAACCACTGTGCTGTGTGATCACCCAAGCCAGTCATGTGGCGATGCTGTGTGAAGAGACGTATTTCTATACCTCTACTGTTTCCAACCCAGCCCAGTCACCAGACAGGTATAAAGAAGCCATCCTGGCCATTCAACTCTATCAGGCTCAACATGGAGAAAAACTGAGGAGCCACGTGACAGTCAAAACTGGAGGCCCAGAAATATGACCCCACCCCAATTCTCCCTGGGCATTTTAGCCACCTAAAGTCCCAGTCATTATGCAGCAGAAGTGAGATATTCCCACTTGCTCTGGTCAAATTCATGATCTAAAAAATCATGAGCATAAAGATTAAAAAAGAAAAAAAGAAAAGATTGTTAATTTACACCTCTAAGTTTTGAAGTAGTTTACTTATGCATTCAGACTGTTCTCACAAAAAGCCAAAGGATGAGTGGATGGGTGGATTATGAAATGTAGAAATTTCTTTCTCACAATTTTGAAAGCTTGAAAGTCCAAGATCATGGCACTAACACCTTTGGTGTTGGGTAAGAGCCATCTGCCTGGCATTTTCCCCTGTAACCTTACATACTAGAAAGGGGCAGAGACCTTTATTAGGACTTTTTTACAAAGGAAATAATTTTGAGGCAGGAGACAGATTAGCCATCCCAGGGTAAGCAGTTGAGGTTCATTTCCTGTGGACAGAAACTCCAAAATATGGATAGCAGGACAATCGGGGGAGGAGGCTGGGCCCTGCCCAGATAAAAGAGAAGAGACCACATATTTCTCATTCTTGTAGTTAAGGATGACAAGAAAACTCCTTCTTGACTAGAAAGCTCATTGGAGGTCAAAAGAGGAGTGATGTCAAAGCTTTTTGCTGGAATCCATGTTGGCTGAGAGATGTGCACCCACATGGGGGGATCCTGAGATATACCAAATACAGACTCAGAATCAGGCCAATCAAAATGATCGGCTAAAGGAAACCCAGAGGAAATGCCCCAATATAAGTAATTTAAACTACCACAAGGGCATGAATTTCTCTCTCTAAGTCCACTTGTGTGCCTATCCATAAATATTGTACTCTTTTTCATCCTAATAAACCCTTGTTTAATTATTTTCTGTCTTTGTGGGCATTCTTTTCTGCAAAACAGAGTGCCAGGGACTTGTCACTGACCTCTGATCTAGTGGCCAGGATTCAGCTGTCTCCCTTCTATGACCTGACCTCAATCTCTGGTTGGGAACCAAAAGCCTGCTTAAAGCCTCTGCAGGCCTAGGCCACCCGAGATCAATCCCACTCATGAGGGCAATAACTGCTCATGATTTAAGCAGTCCCCTAAAGCTCCCACTACCTAATACCATCATCCTGGGGATAGGACTTCAACGTGTGAATTTTAGGGGGACACAAACGTTCATTGTACAGCAGCTACACAGCAAAAGATGACTGGATCAGGGAGACTGTTACTTCCACTCATGCTGTCTGATGTTAACCAGACTAAGAGCTGGTTCCCTGTGCTCTCATTGCTCTTCAGAGATTTTAAAGGAAACAGCTGTCCTCTGACCTCTGGCATGAGTCCCTGGGCTGGAGGCCGAGAAAAACTGGTTACAGAAGATATGAGTGGCTACATCCGGTTTTATTCAAAATTGTTCAACTAGAGAATTACCCTCCAAAACAAGGAGAACCAGAAACACAAATTCTAGAGAGTAAAAAACAAGTCATGAAGAAATGGGAATTAGAATGTCATCAGACTTTTCAACAATTTTGGGGTAAGCTTGAAGGCAATAGAAGAATGCCCATAAAATTCTGAGTGAAAATAGTTCTCAACTTAGAATTTCCTTCACTTGGGTGGGGGCCTTAGTTCCTGCAGAAGAAATCAAAGATATTGTTCTGTATATCCCCTGAGAAGAATCAGGATCCTACTTTAATCCCTGTACTATAGTGTCCTGACTGGACATGGAAGAACAGAGTGGTTCCAAAAAGGAAAAGGAGTACATCAAGGCTGTATATTGGCACCCTGCTTATTAACTTATATGCAGAGTACATCATTAGAAATGCTGGGCTGGAAGAAGCACAAGCTGGAATCAAGTTTGCTGGGAGAAATATCAATCACCTCAGATATGCAGATGACACCACCCTTATGGCAGAAAGTGAAGAGGAGCTAAAAAACCTCTTGATGAAAGTGAAAGAGGAGAGTGAAAAAGTTGACTTAAAGCTCAACATTCAGAAAACGAAGATCATGACATCCAGTCCCATCAGTTCATGGGAAATAGTCGGGGAAACAGTGGAAACAGTGTCAGACTTTATTTTTTGGGGCTCCAAAATCACTGCAGATGGTGACTGCATCCATGAAATTAAAAGACGCTTACTCCTTGGAAGGAAATTATGACCAACCTAGATAGCATTTTGAAAAGCAGAGACATTACTTTGCCAACAAAGGTCCGTCTAGTCAAGGCTATGGTTTTTCCAGTGGTCATGTATGGATGTGAGAGCTGGACGGTGAAGAAAGCTGAGTGCGGAAGAACTGATGCTTTTGGTGTTGGAGAAGACTCTTGAGAGTCCCTTGGACTGCAAGGAGATCCAACCAGTCCATTCTGAAGGAGATCAATCCTGGGTGTTCTTTGGAAGGAATGATGCTAAAGCTGAAACTCCAGTACTTTGGCCACCTCATGCGAAGAGTTGACTCATTGGAAAAGACTCTGATGATGGGAGGGATTGGGGGCAGGAGGAGAAGGGGACGACAGAGGATGAGATGGCTGGATGGCATCACTGACTCGATGGACATGAGTCTGAGTGAACTCCGGAAGTTGGTGATGGACAGGGAGGCCTGGCGTGCTGTGATTCACGGGGTCACAAAGAGTTGGACATGACTGAGTGACTGAACTGAACTGAACTGAACTGATAGTTTCCTAATTGTTCCTCCTTTGTTTATTCATTCCCTTACTTCCCCATTAGCAACTGTTTGAATCTGTTCCTAACAACCAAGGGAGGTCTAAGAGGCTTAGGACTCAAGTGGGTCTTAGGAAGCACCACAACAAACAAAGCTAGTAGGGGATAAAGGCATTCCAGCTGAGCTATTTCTGTTAAAGTGTTGCATTCAATATGCCAGCACATTTGGAAAACTCAGCAGTGGCCACAGTATTCATTCCAGTCCCAAAGAAAGGCAATACCAATGATTGTTTAAACTACCACACAATTGCACTCATCTCACAAACTAGCATAGTAATGCTCAAAATTCTCCAGGCCAAGCTTCAACAGTACATGAACTGAGAATGTACAGAAGTTCAAGCTGAATTTAGAAAAGGCAGAGGGACCAGAGATCAAATTGCCAATATCCATTAAGTCATAGAAAAAAGCAAGAGAATTCCAGAAGGACATCTACTTCTGCTTCACTGACTACGCTAAAGCCTTTGACTGTATGGATCACAGCAAACTGTGGAAAATTCTTCAAGAGATGGGAATACCAGACCATCTTACCTGCCTCCTGAGAAATCTGTATGCAGGTCAAGAAGAAACAGTTAGAACTGGACTTGGAACAACAGACTGGTTCCAAATAGGGAAAGGAGTACATCAAGGCTATATATTGTCACCTTGCTTATGTAACTTATATGCAGAGTACATCATGTGAAATGCTGGGCTGGATGAAGCACAGGCTGGAACCAAGATTGCTGGGAGAAATATCAGTAACCTCAGATATGCAGATGATACCACCCTTATGGCAGAAAGTGAAGAGGAACTAAAGAGCCTTTTGATGAAAGTGAAAGAGGAGAGTGAAAAAGCTGGCTTAAAACTCAACATTCAAAAAACAAAGATCATGGCATCTGGTCCCATCACTTCATAGCAAATAGATGGGGAAAAAATGGAAACAGTGACAGACTTTTTTCCTTGGGCTCCAAAATCACTGCAGATGGTGACTGCAGCCATGAAATTAAAAGACGCCTGCTCCTTGGTAGAAAAGTTATGGCCAACCTAGATAGCATATTAAAAAGAAGAGACATTACTTTGCCAACAAATGTCCATCTAATGAAGGCTATGGTTTTTCCAGTAGTCATGTATGGATGTGAGAGTTGGACTATAAAGAAAGCTGAGCTCCAAAGAATGGATGCTTTAGAACTGTGATGTTCGAGAAGACTCTTGAGAGTCCCTTGGACTGCAAGGAGATCCAACCAGTCAATCCTAAAGGAAGTCAGTCCTGAGCATTCATTTGAAGGACTGATGCTGAAGCTGAAGTTTCAATACTTTGGGCACCTGATGAGAAGAACTGACTCATTTGAAAAGACTTTGATGCTGGGAAAGATTGAAGGCAGGAAGAGAAGGGGGTGACAGAGGATAAGATGGCTGGATGGCATCACTGACTCACATGAGCTTGAGCCAGCTCCAAGAGTTGGTGATATACAGGGAAGCCTGGCGTGCTGCATTCCATGGGTTCGCAAGGAGTGAACATGACTGCATGACGGAACCGAACTGAACTGAAGAGGCTCAAGTCTTTATCCTGCAAATAAGTGACAGGGACAGGGAAAGGCTTTTGGACTCTGGAGGGCCCTGGAGGGTCCTGCTCAGTTTCACTATCGGTCAAGTACAAAAGCAGAATAAAAAGTTTCAAAATAGAAAAATCAGAAAAAAATTGTGATGCAAATTTTTTCAACAAAGTATTGAAAGTTTCTCTATAAAAACAAAGAAAAAGATAGGGTGCAAGAAATAAGAGATTCAAAGGAGAAGAGGTAAAGTCTTAAGATGTTAGCTGTGCGTCTTCTAAGAGAAACAGTCTAGATCTAAGTTCCAGTTCAGTTCAGTTCAGTTGTCACTCAGTAGTGTCCAACTCTTTGCGACCCCATGGACTGCAGCATTCCAGGCTTCCCTGTCCATCGCCAACTCCCAGAATTTACTCAAACTCATGTCCATTGAGTTGGTGATGCCATCCTACCACCTCATCCTCTGACATCCCCTTCTCCTCCTCCAGTTCAGGTTAAAAAAAAGCATGTCTGTGTTGGAGAGGGAGGTGGTTTAACCACATCAAAAAATATATTGAAGGTATTTTACAGAACTATTGGAAACTATAGGAAGAATTAGTCACTCAAAGAGAATTAGCAAATTCACTCCAGATAAAAGAAAAAAATTATATAAGAAAAAGGCATAGTCTTAATATACCCTCTGACTCACCAGGGATCAATATTTACACTGTCACAGTCATAAGAGGAAAAAAAGTAAAAATGGGGACAAAAATCATACAGAGTGGAGGTGGGGAAAGAAAGGAAAAATTGGAAATCAGTTAAACCTTTGCTATTATAATATACAGAGTTGTGGATATTGTTTAAAATAGATGACTCGGGATTTCCTTGGTGGCTCAGTATTAGAGAATCCACTTGCCAATGGAGACACAGGCTTGATCCCCGATCCAGGAAGAAGCCACATGCTTTGGAGCAACTAAGCCTGTGCACAACTATCGAGCCTGTGCTCTAGTTTCCAGGGCCGCAACTACTGAGCCAGTGCTCCTCAACAAGAGAAGCCATCACAATGAGAAGCCCAGGTACTGGAACTAAAGATTAGCCCCCGCCTCATCGCAACTAGAGAAAAGCCCTCACAGCAATGAAGCCCCAGTACAGCCAAAAAAATAAAAATAAAAAATAACATTTAGAAAAAATTCATGACTCAAAAGGCTATATGTATTTTATTTAGAAATAGGGACATTATTACCAGAAGAAACAGTTAAGTTGAAAGGAGTTTGTTCTATAGAGGGGAATGAGGGGAGAAAGGCAGAGGAGAAAAAGAAATGCTGAATCCTGTAAGCTTTTTGGTACTATATGAATTTGAAAATCATTCATGTGATACTTTTATAAGTGTAAAAAGTCTTTAGCCTGGGCCCTTGTTCAGTTCAGTTCAGTCACTCAGTCGTTTCCGACTCTTTGCGACCCTATGAATCGCAGCACGCCAGGCTTCCCTGTCCATCACCAACTCCTGGAGTTCACTCAGACTCACGTCCATTGAGTCCGTGATGCCATCCAGCCATCTCATCCTCTGTCGTCCCCTTCTCCTCCTGCCCTCAATCCCTCGGAGCATCAGAGTCTTTTCCAATGAGTCAACTCTTCGCATGAGGTGGCCAAAGTACTGGAGTTTCAGCTTTAGCATTATTCCTTCCAAAGAAATCCCAGGGCTGATCTCCTTCAGAATGGACTGGTTGGATCTCCCTGCAGTCCAAGGGACTCTCAAGAGTCTTCTCCAACACCACAGTTCAAAAATATCAATTCTTCGGTGCTCAGCTTTCTTCACAGTCCAACTATCACATCCATACATGACCACAGGAAAAACCATAGCCTTGACTAGACGGACCTTTGTTGGCAAAGTAATGTGTCTGCTTTTTAATATACTATCTAGGTTGGTCATAACTTTCCTTCCAAGGAGTACTGTACCCTTTTCCTCCTAATAAACACTTTTCTTGTTTTACTACTCTCCATCTTTGTGGGAATCCTTTCCTGCAAAGCTGAAGGGCCTGGGCCCGTGTCATCCATCACTTTGGTGCTCTCATCATCGTGACCTGGCCTCAATGACTTGCTGGCGAACCGAAGTCCCACTTCAAGTTGCTGGAGGCTGAGGACACCCGAGATCACTGTAACTAAAAAAAGATCCCACATGTTGCAACAATGGTGAAGATCCCACCTGCCACAACTGAGACTGGTTAAATAAATGAATAATACATAAATAAATAGATAAAAGTAGTATGTTTGTTGCTTATCAAAATGAAAACTATGAAACTGCCCACTGCAGAAAATAATCATCGCCGTACAGAGTATTTTTACAGAATATTTCCTAGTTTTCTTTTACTTTTTAAAAATTATCTGGCGTGCTGGATCTTCGTCACTAGGCTCAGGCTTTCGCTAGTTGTGACGAGTGGGAGCTACTCTAGTCGCTGTGCTTGTGCTTCTCATCCTGGCAGTTTCTTTTGTTGCGGCTCGAGGGCTCTAGGGCTCAGGCTTCCATAGTTGTGGCGCACCGGCTTAGTTGCCCTGTGGCACATGGAATCCTCCCAGACCAGGAATGAACTGTGTCCCTCTGCACTGGTATAGGCAGATTCTCAACTTCTGGAGCGCCAAGGAAGTCCTGTATTCTTTTATTTTTATTGTGTACATAAATATTTTTATTTTATTACTATTTATTGAACAGTGTGAATCTGGGCGAGTCAAATCCTGCCCATGCTATTTTGAGTTATTTTTTCCCATCCCTGACTTAATAAGACCTTGAAAGACGCTGCAGTTTTCAACTTCAGTTATTACATCAACTTCCGTTTCATTTTTCTTCTAAAGCAATATCTTTTTCTGTCTGGCTTTGACTTGAGAATTTGTAGAGTACAGGAAGAGGGATCCTCTCTTTCACTCTTTCTCCTCTCCTGTTTCAGTTCTTTCTTCTCCATTACTGCGGTCAGAAAAAAGATTTCAAGAAAAGGAGGAAGGGCACTGTATCTAACTGGATGTATGAGGCTCTGTCCTCTCTCTTGATTTCCTTGTACTGTGGTCAGCAGTTGATCACGGCAGAAACTAGAGCTCTCCTGTGCTGGCTTTCCTGTGACAAAGAAACAATTCCAACATGTTGTATATGTTGGTATTTTGAGAGGGAATACTTATACTACCTTAAAAAATTGCATATCCAATGATATCTAATGACTGATACACAATATCAATCAGTTTTGAAAGATGGGACCAAACAGTATTTTAGCAGATCTTTTAAACCATTCCTTTTTTCTCCATTGACTCATTGTCATTCTTTGTCAGAATAAAAAGAATATACACAGAATTTATACTATTGTAATATATTTTATGTTTAAAGGCCTTTTACTGATTATAATACATCTGTATATCTGTATGTGTATGCACAGCCATCCCTTGGTATTGGAAGGGGATTGGTACCAGGACCACCCCCCAACACCTCCATAGCTACCAAAATCTGAGGATGCTCAAGTCCCTTATATAAAATGGTATAGTATTTGTATATAACCTACACACATCTTTCCATACACTTTAACTCATCTCTAGATTACTTATAATACATAATACAATGTAAATCTATGTAAATAGTTGTAAATACAATGTAAATGCTATGTAAATAGTTTTGGAGTGATAAATTCAAGTTTTGCTTTTGGAAACTTTCTGGAATTTTTTTTCTCAATGTTTTTAATTTGTGGTTGGCTGAATCCATGGATGCAGAACCTGTGAGAACAAAGGATTGACTGTATATGCATATATATAAATAATTTTTAAAGATTCTGATGATTTAGCTCTTAATGTGAAAAAACTCTTCTTGATTGGATTATCATTACATCTATAAATTCACAATTAATCAGAGCAACATAAATATTTTACATTTTGATGAATAATTATCAAATATAAAAAGTAAAAAATTAATGGGAAGGAATTTCTCAATAAGATGGATGGTATTCCTTCCCCAATTACTTCATTTATCTATGTCTAAATTGCTACTTATTGCTAAAATGAGTGTGGGCTCAGCATCAATCCTATGCCTATTTTTTATCTTTATAGAAATAAGCATTGAGAAAATGTGATTACATGAATATGTAGATGAAAATGGAAGGGTTTTTTTTTACAGCGATGCCAATCAATTCTTTGGATGCTTTCTGAGTTATTTTTGAAAAAGTCATACAGGTCTCTTTGTTCAAAATTGTTTTTGATGAGTTACCAGTTGGCAACTCAATTAAGCATTCTAATTTTGTTAGGCAAATAATTGGAAATCATCTTACTTGCTAAAAGATTTATCTATTTGTATTTGTTGAGTGCATCTAAACTACTGTCCTGTAGACCATTCTATCTATTTGATTTATCTGACTGCTTCCTCACGTCATTTAAACTGTTGTACCCTGACCTCCATTTAGATCTGAAAGTTGTGAAGACTTGACTGTTTTTAGGTGAAATATAGTTGGGGAGAATAGTTCATGAGAGATGCCATGCCTTTCACATTGCATCACATTGAGAGGCCCATATATTAGGTGGTCACACTCTAATATGCCAATGTTAATCATGGATTAAGGTGATGACTTTGCAGTCCTTCATTGTGAGCTGTCTTTTCCTTGAAACTGGCTAGTAAATGGAGGAATGATGCTTTGGAATTATGGAATTCTCCTTTCATTCTATTGAACATCATTGATGATTCCTTCTTGAGTCAATTGCTTCCTTTTCTGGGCCTCTTTGCTTATTCTTAAAAATAAAATCCTAATAAAAACAGAAGAAAAATGCTTGCCATGTTTCCTTTCATTAGGATAAGAAGATGATACAACAGCTCTCTCCAATGATGATAAGGTTTTAATGTGCCTTTAGCTTTATTTTGTTTTTAAATTTGCATATTGTTTTTTTTTCCTTTTGAGTATTTTGATCATTTTAGTAGATTTTCACATATTCAAAAACATTTAAATCAAGTACACAGGTGTGCTAAATCACTTCAGCTGTGTCTGACTCTGTGTGACCCTATGGACTAGAGTCCGCCAGGCGCCTCTGTCCATGGGATTCTCCAGGCAAGAATACTAGAGAGGGTTGCCATGCCCTCCTCCAGGGGACCTTCCTGACCCAGCGATGAAACCTGATTCTCTTATGTCTTCTGTGTTGACACGCAGGTGTTTACAACTAGCGCCACCTGGAAAGCCCTTAAAAGAATCAGGAAAAATTGTCCCAATCTTAACCAGAGGTAGCTATTAATCAGGTTTTCATAAACTTTGATATCACCTCAGTCCTGAAGTGAAAGTGTTAGTCTCTCAATCGTGTCTGACTTTTTATGACCCCATGGACTGTAGCTTGCCAGGCTCCTCTGTCCATGGAATTTTCTATACAAGGGTACTGGATTGGGTAGTTCCCTTCTCCAGGGGATCTTTCCGACCCAGGGATAGAACCTGGGGCTTCCACACTGTAAGCAAATTCTTTACTGTCTGAGCCAGCAGGGATGCCCAGTCCTTGAACTCTTCTTTGTTTTTTATATCAATAAAATGTGTTTGGCATCAGTTAGTAATATTCCCTAGAATCAGTCATTTCCCTAAGGAATACTTGTTCCCTTTAACGTAAACCTGTATTTAGACAAAAAACTCTGGATCCTGGAAATGCCCAGTGCTATGAGAGTATTATTGCTTCTTGGACTTTTAATTGGACAACTCAGGAAAAATATATATAAAAATCATAAATGTATAGTAGTGCAATGAAAATGAACAAATGAATATATCTTTTACCTCTTACACTGAAAATAAAATTTGGTTTTATTTTACTTGCTTCCTAATAAAATTAACATTTGCTTTTTCTTATAATATGCATAAACTATTTTATGCATATTTATATTATTATACATGATAATAATGTGAATAATAATAATAGTAATAGTAGTAGTAGTAGAACTACTGGAAATTAAACTGTCAAGTAAAATTGAAAATTTCTTTGCAATCCTTTTTCTCTTCCTACTCTGAATATACATTCAAAGCACTGAGTGTTAAGATATTTTAAAATAATCATTTTCTCATCAGAGTTATATTAACAATTTGATTGGGAGTTGGGACAATTTATTTTAATTTGTTTTCAGCTTTAAGAATTGCCTTTTGTCTTCCTTGTTTAATTTGGTTTTGGATTTTTTTTTTTTGCCACACTTTGTGGCTTGTGGGATTTTAGTTCCTCAACCAGGGACTGAACCCAGGCCCTTGGCAGTGAGAGTCCAGAGCCCTAACCACTGGAACACCAGGGAATTCCCTGTTTTTGAATTTTTAAAGCATTTAAGCATGGTGGCTCAGAGGTTAAAGCACCTGCCTCCAATGCGGGAGACCCAGGTTCGATCCCTGGGTTGGGAAGATCCCCTGGAGAAGGAAATGGTAACCCACTCCAGTACTCTTCACTGGAAAGTCCCATGGATGGAGGAGCCTGGAAGGCTGCAGTCCATGGGGTCGCTAAGAGTTGGATACGACTGAGCAACTTCCCTTTCACTTTTCACTTTCATGCATTGGAGAAGGAAATGGCAACCCACTCCAGAGTTCTTGCCTGGAGAATCCCAGGGACAGGGGAGCCTGATGGGCTGCTGTCTATGGGGTTGCAGAGTCGAACACGACTGAAGTGACTTAGCAAGCATTCCAAAGGTTGAGATAATATAAAAAAGATTTAGCCAAAGAAGACTTATTTTCATATGTGAAAGTGAAAGTGGAGTTGCTCAGTTGTGTCCGACTCTTAGCGATCCCATGGACTGCAGCCTACCAGGCTCCTCTGTCCATAGGATTTTCCAGGCAAGAGTACTGGAGTGGGGTGCCATTGCCTTCTCCATATTTCGTATTAACTATCTTTTGCTGCATAATTAAGTACCTGAGGTTTAAGACAGCAATTATATTGCTTCTTGCCATTTTGTGAGTTTCTTTGACAGTTCTATTGTACTTGGTTTGGGGTTGGGTCACTCATATGATAGCACTAAGCTAGCACTGCGCTGGGCTGGAATCTATAAGAAGTTCTCTCTTACATGTCTCAGGTCAGTCGCTCAGTCGTGTCTGACTCTTGTGACCATATGGACTGCAGCATGCCAGGCTTCCCTGTCCATCATCAACTCCCAGATCTTGCTTAAATTCATGTTCATCCAGTCAGTGATGCCATCCAACCATCTCATCTTATGTCGTCCCCTTCTCCTCCTGCCTTCACTCTTTCCCAGCATCAGGGTCTTTTCCAATGAGTTGGCTCTTCACATCAAGTGGCCAAAGTATTGGAGTTTCAGCTTCAGCTGAAACTGAAATCAGTCCTTCCAATGAATATTCGAGATTCATTTCCTTTAGGATGGACTAGTTGGATCTCCTTGCAGTCCAAGGGACTCTCAAGAGTCTTCTCCAACACCACAGTTCAAAAGCATCAATTCTTTGGCACTCAGCTTTCTTCACAGTCCAACTCTCACATCCATATATGACTACAGGAAAAATCATAGATTTGACTAGACAGACCTTTGTTGGCAAAGTAATGTCTCTGCTTTTTAATATGCTGTCTAGGTTGGTCATAGCTTTTCTTCCAAGGAACAAGTGTCTTTTAATTTCATGGCTGCAGTTACCATTTGCAGTGATTTTGGAGTCCAACAAAATAAAGTCTGTCACTGTTTCCATTGTTTCCCCATCTATTTCCCATGAAGTGATGGTACCGGATGTCATGATCTTTGTTTTCTGAATGTTGAGCTTTAAGCTAGCTTTCTCACTTTCCTTTTTCACTTTCACCAAGAGGCTCTTTAGTTCCTCTTCACTTTCTGCCATAAGGGTGGTGTCATCTGCATATCTGAGGTTACTGATATTTCTCCTGGCAATCTTGATTCCAGCTTGTGCTTCATCCAGCCAGGCATTTTGCATGATGTACTCTGCATATAAGTTAAATAAGCAGGGTGACAATATGCAGCCTTGATGTACTCCTTTCCCAATTTGAACCTAGTCCATTGTTCCATGTCTGGTTCTAACTGTTGCTTCTTGACCTGCATACAGATTTCTTAGGAGACAGGTAAGGTGGTCTGGTATTCCCATCAGTTTAAGAATTTTCCACATTCTGGGGCCTTGGAAATAAATGGAGGCTTAAGTACTTCAAATTTTTCTCCAAGTAGCTACTTTCTCCCTAAGATGATGTCGCCTCTCACAAGTTTTCCCACACGGCTCTCTTCAGTATAGTCTGGACTTCTTTATAACATGGCAAAAGAATTCCAGGAAAGCAGAATCTTGTCAGGTCTCTTAAGTTCTGGACCTGGAACTTACACAGTGTCACTTCTGTCACATTCCACTTGTCAAAGTAGGTCAAAGGTTATCCCACCTCTTGCTGGGAGTAACAACCTCAATGTCCAGAGAAAAGAGGAATTGTAGGTGACCATGTTTAGGGACCACTGGCCACATCATTTGGAGAAGGCAATGGAAACCCACTCCAGTACTCTTGCCTGGAAAATCCCATGGATGGAGAAGCTGGTAGGCTGCAGTCCATGGGGTCATGAAGAGTTGGACACGACTGAGCAACTTCCCTTTCACTTTTCACTTTCATGCATTGGAGAAGGAACCCACTCCAGTATTCTTGTCTGGAGAATCCCAGGGATGGGGGAGCCTGGTGGGCTGCCATCTATGGGGTCACACAGAGTCAGACATGACTGAAGTGACTTAGCAGCAGGAGCAGACCACATCATTGTTATATTCTTCACCCTATCCCTCCACCACAAATATTTTTAAGATCAGTTTCTGATTTATTCTTATGATTCTTTTCACAAATACTAGCAAATGTATTTGCATATCTTGACTTCCTGTCCTTTTAAAATAAAAAAGTCATATGATACAGCAAGTTTGCAGCTGTTTGCAAGTTTGCTTTTTTCATTCACTGTATCCTAGGGCTTTTTATTCTCCATTGTACATAGTGATCCTCTTCATAAAGGTAGTTTACAGAAAGTCAGAACAGAGCCTCCTAGATTGTACTTGGGGAACATTATAGCCTATCCCCATACTTAAGTATGCTTTTAAGAGAAAACTTTAAATTACTTCATGGCACTTAACATCAAAAAGAAAATTATTGGACCATTAGTAAGTAGTGGAAAAGTGTGTTAATTATTGCTGACATAGGGGAAGAGAAAGTTCTTTCCTTGACCCTCTTAGTTACCCTGCGTGGGTCTAAAAATTAAACTGATGATAAAATAAATTAACAGAGAATACCATAAAAATTCTATGAAATTTTTATACATACATGGGAGTCTTCCCAAGAGAATGATGACCCAAAGGAATGACCGGAATATGAGCTTTAATATGTTCTAGACAAAGAAGCAACTCATTTGTGATGATTTGACAAGACAAAAAGGTTCAGGCTAGAGGCAGTCAATGGTGAAGAAGTAACTAGGTAGATAATAGTATAACACGATTTGTTCCTTGGCCTCAAATTCCCTGTCTCTTATGATAAGAATGTCTTTCTGCTTCCTGGTAGAGGGAAGGTGCCTCTCACATGGGAGATTTATGACTTGTTTCAGGAAAGAAGGGCTAGCTAGGTAGCAGAGGTCAGTGTGACCTTCCTGCTTCTGCTATTTTCTCAAAATTCCTCAGCTATTTATATTCAATATGCCAAGGTACCATATTTGGAGATAGTGTGTTTTGAACACCATCACTGTAAAGTGCATTATTTACCACAAAATAGACAATCTATTCTCCTTAAGATCCCTTAAATCCAATAAGAACATGTCAGGATATCTCTTCAAGAAAATTGGAGATATCAAGGGAACATTTCATGCAAGGGTGGGCACGAAAAAAATAGAAATGGTAGGGACCTAACAGAAGCTGAAGAAATTATGAAGTGGCAAGAATGCACAGAAGAACTGTACAAGAAAGGTCTTAATGACCTGGATAACAATGGTGGTGTGGTCACTCACATAGAGCCAGACATCCTGGAGTGTGAAGTCAAGTGGGGATTAGGAAGCATTACTGGGGCTTCCCTGGTGGCTCAAACAGTAAAGAATCTGTCTATAATGCAGGAGACCTGGTTTTGATCCCTAGGTCACTGAGATTTCCTGGAGAAGGAAATGGCAACCCACTGTAATATTCTTGCCTGGAGAATTCCACAGCAGATCCTGGCAGGCTACAGTCCATGGAGTCACAAAGAGCCGGATATGACCAAGTAACTAACACAAACACTGCAAACAAAGCTAGTGGACGTGACAGAATTCCAGCTGAGCCATTTCAAATCCTAAAAGACGATGCTGTTCAAGTGCTACACTCAATATGTTAACAAATTTGGAAAACTCACCAGTGGCCACAGGACTAGAAATGATCAGTTTTAATTTCAATCCTAAAGAACAATGCCAAAGAATGTTCAAACTACCATACAGTTGTATTCATTTCTCATGTTAGCAAAGTAGTGCTCAAAATCCTTCAAGCTAGGCTTTAGCAGTACGTGAACCAAAAAATTCCAGATGTACAAGCTGGATTTCAAAGAAAGAGAGGAATCAGAGATCAAATTGGCAACATCCATTGGAACACAGAGAAAGCAAGGGAATTCCAGAAATGCATCCATTTCTGCTTCATTGACTATGCTAAAGCCTTTCACTATGTGGATCACAACAAACTGTGGAAAATTCTTCAAAAGATGGAATACACAACCACCTTACCTGTATCCTGAGACATATGTATTCAAGTCAAGCAACAGTTAGAATCAGCCATGGAACAACTGACTGGTTCAAAATGGGGAAAAGGATACAACAAGGCTGTATATTGTCACTCTGCTTATTTAAATTCTATGCAGAATACATTATGAGAAATGCTGTGGTTGGACGAATCACAGCTGGAATTGAGATTGTCAGGAGAAACATCAACAACCTCAGATATGCTGATGATATCACTCTAATGGGGCTTCCCAGGTGGCTCAGTGGTAAAGAATCTGCTTGCCAAGCTGGAGACTAGAGTTTGATGTCTGCGTCAGGAGGATATCCTGGAGAAGGAAATGGCAACCCACTCCAGTATTCTTGCCTGGAAAATCCTATGGAGAGAGGAGCCTGGCGGGTTACAGTCCATGGGGTCATGAAAGAGTCGGACATGACTGAGCAACTTAACAACAACATCCGTTCTAATGGCAGAAAGTGAAAAGGAACTAAAAAGCCTCTTGATGAAGGTGAAAGAGGAGAGTGAAAAATATGGCTTGAAACGCAACATTCAGAAAACCAAGATCATGCTATTTGATATGATCAGTTCAGTTCAGTCACTCAGTCGTGTCCGACTCTGCAACCCCACGGACTGCAGCATACCAGCTTCCCTGTCCATCATTAACTCCCAAGCTTGCTCAGATTCATGTCCATTGAGTCTGTGATGGTATCCAACCATCTCATCCTGTCATCCCCTTCTCCTCCTGCCTTCAATCTTTCTCAGCATCAGAGTCTTTTCCAGTGAGTCAGCTCTTCATGTCAGGTGGCCAAAGTATTGGAGCTTCAGCTTCAGCATCAGTCCTTCAAATGAATATTCGGGACTGATTTCCTTCAGGTTTGACTGGCTTGATCTCCTTGCTGCCCAAGGGGCTTTCAAGAGTCTTCTCCAACACCACAGTTCAAAAGAAACAATTCTTCAGTGCTCAGCTTTCTTTATGGTCCAACTCTCACATCCATACATGACTACTGGAAAAACCATAGCTTTGACTAGACGGACCTTTGTCAGCACAGTAATATCTCTGCTTTTTAATACACTGTCTAGGTTTGTCATAGCTTTTCTTCCAAGGAGCAATCATCTTTTAATTTAATGGCTGCAGTCACCATCTGCAGTGATTTTGGAGCCCAAGAAAATAAAATCTGCACTGTTTCCATTTTTTCCCCATCTGTTTGCCATGAAGTGATGGGACCAGATGCCATGATTTTTGTTTTTTGAATGTTGAGTTTTAAGCCAGCTCTTTCACTCTCCTCTTTCACTTTCATGAAGAGGCTCGTTAGTTCCTCTTTGCTTTCTGCCATAAGGGTGGTGTAATCCGCATATCTGAGGTTATAGATATTTCTCCTGGCAATCTGATTCCAGCTTGTGCTTCATCCAGTCTGGCATTTCACATGATGTACTCTGCGTATAAGTTAAAAAGCAGGATAACAATATATAACCTTGAGGTACTCCTTTCCCAATTTGGAACCAGTCCATTGTTCTGTATCTGGTTCAAACTGTTGCTTCTTGACCTGCATACAGATTTCTCAGGAGGCAGGTAAGGTGGTCTGGTATTCCCATCTCTTTAAGAATTTTCCAGTTTGTTGTGACACACACAGTCAAAGTCTTTGGCATAGTCAGTGAAGCAGAAGTAGATGTCTTTCTGGAATTCTCTTGATTTTTATATCACTTCGTGGCAAATAGAAGGGGAAAAAATGGAAACAGTGACAGATTTTATTTTCTAGGGCTCCAAAATCACTGTGGACAGTGACTTCAGCCATGAAATTAAAAGACGCTTGCTCCCTGGAAATTAAAAGACGCTTGCTCCCTGGAATATTTATTGGAAGGACTAATGCTAAAGCTGAAGCTGCAGTACCTTGGCCACCTGATGTGAAGGCCTGACTCACTGGAAAAGATTCTGATGCTGGGAAAGATTGATGGCAAAAGGAGAAAGGGGTGGAAGAGGATGAGATGGTTAGATGGCATCACTGACTCAATGGACGTGAATTTGAGCAAACTCTGGGAGATAGGGAATGACAGAGGGGCCTGGCATACTGCAGCCCATGGGGTCTCAGGGTCAGATGACTTACCTACTGAACAACAAGCACAGTAGTGGGATTGCTGGATCATATGGTAGTTTTATTCCTATTTTTTAAGGAATCTCATACTGTTCTCCTCAGTGGCTATATCAATTTGTATTCCCACCAGTAACTTCAGAGAGTTCCTTTTTCTCCATATCCTCACCAGAATTTATAATCTGTAGATTTTTTGATGATGGCCTTTCTGACTGGAGTGCAGTGATACTTCATGGTAGTTTTAATTTGTGTTTCTCTAACAATGAGGGATGTTGAGCATCTTTGTTTGTTGGTCATCTGTAAGTCTTCTCTGGAGAAATGTTTGTTTAGGTCTTACACCAACTTTTTGATTGGGTGTTTGTTTTTCTGATATTGAGCTGCATGAATTGCTTGTATATTTTGGAGCTTAATCCTTTGTCAGTTGCTTCATTTGCAATTATTTTCTCTCATTTTGAGGGTTGTCTTTTCATCTTATTTATAGCTTCCTTGCCTGCGCAAAAACTTTTAAGTTTAATTAGGTCCCATTTGTTTATTTTTGTTTTTATTTCTATGACTCTAGGAGGTGGGTAAAAGAGGATCTTGCTGTGATTTTTTTTTTTTTCAGGCTTCATGATTTATTCAGTTGTCAGCCTTCCCATCCCCACCCCGAAATCAGTTGATTTTTGACCCCATGTCACTAAGCCTGTATCACTGGGACGAGGCCCAGTGTTTTTCTTCTCCATGCTCTTATTTGTCAACTGGTCTGGAACCACAGCCCACCACGGGTAGGGTTCAGTCCCTACCATGGAAGGGACTCTTCTTCCATAGTCAAGTTCATTCCTTTTTTTTTTTTTTTGCTATTTAGGTCTCTTTTATTTATTTTATTTTATTTATTTTTTGAAATTTTTATTTTAACTTTAGTTTTCTTTACATTACTGTATTGCTTTTGCCAAACATTGACATGAATTCACCACGAGTGTACAAGCGTTCCCAAACATGAATCCCTTCCCACCTCCCACCCCATACCATCTCTCTGGGTCCTCCCCTTGCACCAGTCCCAAGCATCCTGCATCCTGCATTGGATATCGACTGGCGATTCGTTTCTTACTTGATAGTATACATGTTTCAATGCCATTCTCCCATCTCATCCCACCCTCTCCCTCTCTCTCTCCCCCAGAGTCCAAAAGTCCGCTCTATAGATCTGAGTCTCTTTTGTTGTCTCGCATACAGGGTCATCATCCCCATCTTTCTAAATTCCATATATATGCGTTAGTATACTATATTGGTGGTTTTCTTTCTGGCTTACTTCACTCTGTATAATAGGGTCCAGTTTCATCCACCTCATTAGAACTGATTCAAATGTATTCTTTTTAATGGCTGAGTAATACTCCATTGTGTATATGTACCACNAAGTAATGTCTCTGCTTTTGAATATACTATCTAGGTTGGTCATAACTTTTCTTCCAAGGAGTAAGCGTCTTTTCATTTCATGGCTGCAGTCACCATCTGCAGTGATTTTGGAGCCCAAAAAATTAAAGTCTGACACTGTTTCCACTGTTTCCCCGTCTATTTCCCATGAAGTGATGGGCCCGGATGCCATGATCTTTGTTTTCTGAATGTTGAGCTTTAAGCCAACTTTTTCATTCTCCTTCATCAAGAGGCTTTTTAGCTCCTCTTCACTTTCTGCCATAAGGGTGGTGTCATCTGCATATCTGAGGTTATTGGAACTGACTCAAAAGTATTCTTTTCTATGGCTGAGTAATATTCCATTGTGTATATATACCACAACTTCTTCATCCATTCATCTGTTGATGGACATCTAGGTTGTTTCCATATTCTAGCTATTGTAAATAGTGCTGCAATAAACAATGGGGTACATGTGTCTTTTTCAGTTTTGGTTTCCTCAGGGTATGTGCCTAAGAGTGAGATTGCTGGGTCATATAGTGGTTTTATTCCTAGTTTTAAAGGAATCATCATACTGTCTTCCATAGTGGCTATATCAATTTACATTCCTACCAACAGTGCAAAAGCCCTTTTCTCCATACCCTCTCCAGCATTTATTGTTTGTAGACTTTTTGACTAGCCATTCTGACTAGTGTGAGGTGATCTCATGGTAGTTTTGATTTGCGTTTCTCTAATAATGAGGGATGTTGAGCATCTTTTCATGTGTTTGTTAGCCATCTGTATGTCTTCTTTGAAGAAATGTCTGTTTAGGTCTTTTTCCCACTTTTTATTCGATTGTTTGTTTTTCTGGTATTGAGTTGTATGAGCTGTTTGTATATTTTGGAGATTAATCCTTTGTCAGTTGTTTCATTTGCTATTATTTTCTCCAATTCTGAGGATTGTCTTTTCACCTTGCTTATAGTTTCCTTTGTTGTGCAAAAGCTTTTAAGTTTACTCAGGTCCCATTTGTTCACTTTTGTTTTTATTTCCGTTACTCTAGGAGATGGGTCATAGAAGATCTTGTTTTGATTTATGTCATTGAGTGTTCTGCCTATGTTTTCCTCTAAGAGTTTCATGGTTTCTGGTCTTACATTAGGTCTTTAATCCATTTTGAGGATGTTCTTTTACAAGTAGCTTTCCCCTTATTAAAGAAGTTGTCTGTATCATGCAAAACAGCAGAAACATGTATGAGGATATTCACCAAGCTCTTTCTTGTCACTGAAAATATAAGATGTGCCTTGTAGCATATTATTATTTCCCTTTATATTTTAAAATTCATAAATGTTAACTATGTAATTCTAAGATAAAAAGATAGATGGACAGATAGTGTATGGAGTCAGGCCAGCCTTTGATGCCTAAATAATGCATTGCCTTCATTATCTCTTACTGCATTGTCTTTGTTCTCGAAAGTTTTCTCCCTGGGAAGTGACACATTCTTTGATAAAAGGAAAAGGCATGGTCATTATACAAAGACCAGAGCTATTTCTAGCATCTTCTTTCAAAATATACCTAATTTCAGGGCTTCCATGGTCACTTGGTGGTGAAGAGACCACCTGCTGATGCAGGACTTGATCCCTGATCCAGGAAGATCGCATATTCCATATGCTGCAAAGCAACTAAGCCACAACTGGTGGGACTGTGCTCTAGAACCTAGGAGCCATGACTGAGCCTATGTGCCGCAGCTACTGAAGCCTGTATGCCCTCGGGCCTGTGCTCTGCAACAAGAGTAGCCCCCAGTTGCTGTAATAGAGAAAAGCCCACAGAGCAATGAAGACCCAGCACAGCCAAAAATAAATAAACAAATAAAAAAATATATCTGATTTCAGAGCATAGATGAGAAAAAAATCTCTTCCTCTCTCCATCCAGTGCTAGGGCCCTATACATTGATTGAACTGACACATGATAGATGAATGAGAGAAAAACAAACAAGTTTATAAACCTGTGTCATACATGTAACACATGGGAGTTTTCAGAGATCAGTAACTCAAAAGATTTGAAGTTGAACTTATACAGCTTCTTAGCAAAGGGAAAATAAATTCTTCGAGAAGTGACAAGACAAAGGAAAAGGACCTTGAGTCTCTAAGGGAAGATTATGAAGGCAAATATGTGGGAGACTAAGGGTAGATCAAGGCTAGTGAGTAGTTTGTTAAGAAAAGCTCCTCTGGTGCCATCTCCAGCTGACAAGGGTCTAAGTTGTATCCAGTGACAACTTTTGTCCTTCTTGGTAGGAATGGAGGAGGGACACCTTTATAAATTTATGTCTTCCTCTAACACAAATAAGAGGAAGGTAGAGAATTTTTCCTGTATTTGCTGCTTCTTAAATAACTTTAGCTAAAATAATTCTTACATCAAAGAGGAATATTAGACTTCCCTGGTTGTCCAGTGGTTAAGAATCCACCTTTCAATGCAGGGGACATGGGTTCAATTCCTGGTCCAGGAAGACCCCACATGCCGCAGAGCAAGAAAGCCAATGTGCCACAACTACTGAGTCCGCGCCCCTAGAGTGGGTACTCTGCAGCAAGAGAAAAGTGAAGTCGCTCAGTCATGCCCGACTCTTTGTGACCCCGTGGGTAGTAGCCTGCACCAAGCTCCTCCATCCATGGGATTTTCAAGGCCAGAGTACTGGAGTGGGTCGCCATTTCCTTCTCCAGGGAATCTTCCCAACGCAGGGATTGAACCCAGGTCTCTCACATTGTTGACGGGCGCTTTACTGTCTGAGCCACCAGGGAAAACCGAAGCCACCACAATGAGAAGCCTGAACACCACAACTACAGGAAGACTGCTTGAAGCAATGAGGACCCAGCACAGCCAAAAATAAATAGAAAGAAGAAAAAAAAGAGGAATATTTCAGGGTGCGTAAAGAAAGATAAAAAAAAGAACATTTTTGCTCTTTGCCCAATTCTACAAGAATTAAGCTGTTACAGTCTCTGACCAACAGTAGTAGTCTGTGCCTCAGACAGAGGAAGTGGTGAGAACAGGGTGCTTTGTGCTTTGGACAAGCAGGCCCCCTAGATAGTTAGATGTGTATTTCAGGAAAAGGTGTTTTTTTTTTTTCAAATATTGATTTATTTATTTGGCTGCATTGGGTCTTGGTTGAGTCATTGGGATCCTTCGTCATAGCACATGGACTCTCTACTTGTAGCACATGGGTTTCAGAGCATGCAGGCTCAGTAATTGTGGTGTGTGGGCTTATTTGCGCTATGGCATGTGTGAATCTTAGTTCCCCGACCAGGGATTGAACCCTTGTCCCCTGTATTGCAAGGTAGGCTCTTAACCACTGGGCCACTAGGGAAGTTCCCTAGGAAGAATTTTTAATGAACCAAGATACCTGAATTATCTCACACATAGAAAAACACTGAAATCATCAACTAGAGATATCTGTGCTTTGTAACTAGCAGTAGTCTGTACCAAGATATATACTTTATTATTCATTTCGGTTCAGTTCAGTTGCTCAGTCATGTCTGATTCTATGGGACCCCCATGAATCATGGTACTCCAGGCCTCCCTGTCCATCACCAACTCCCGGAGTTCATTCAAACTCATGTCCATCGAGTCAGTGATGCCATCCAGCCATCTCATCCTCTTCATCCCCTTCCCCTCCAGAACCAGTCCCACCCAGCATCAGGATCTCTTCCAATGAGTCAACTATTCACATGAGGTGGCCAAAGTATTGGAGTTTCAGCTTCAGCATCAGTCCACCCAATGAACACCCAGGACTGATCTCCTTTACAATGAATTGGTTGGATCTCCTTGCAGTCCAAGGGACTCTCAAGAGTCTTCTCGAACATCACAGTTCAAGAGCATCAATTCTTTGGTGCTCAGCTTTCTTCACAGTCCAACCATCACATCCATACATGATCACTGGAAAAACCATAATCTTGACTAGACAGACCTTTGTTGGCAAAGTAACATCTCTGCTTTTTAATATGCTATCTAGGTTGGTCATAGCTTTCCTACCAAGGAGTAAGAGTCTTTTAACTTCATGGCTGCACTCACCATCTGCAGTGATTTTGGAGCTCCAAAAAACCAAAGTCTGACACTGTTTCCACTGTTTCCCCATCTATTTCCCATGAAGTGACGGGACCAGATGCCATGATCTTCATTTTCTGAATGTTGAGCTTTAAGCCAACTTTTTCACTCTCTTCTTTCACCTTCATCAAGAGGCTTTTTAGTTCCTCTTCACTTACTGCCATAGGGGTGGTGTCATCTGCATATCTGAGGTGATTGATATTTCTCCCGGCAATCTTGATTCCAGCTTGTGTTTCTTCCAGTCCAGCATTTCTCATGATGTACTCTGCATAGAAGTTAAATAAGCAGGGTGACAATATACAGCCTTGACGTACTCCTTTTCCTATTTGGAACCAGTCTGTTGTTCCATGTCCAGTTCTAACTGTTGCTTCCTGACCTGCATACAGCTTTCTCAAGAGGCAGGTCAGGTGGTCTGGTATTTCCATCTCTTTCAGAATTGTCCACAGTTGATTGTTATCCACACAGTCAAAGGCTTTGGCATAGTCAATACAGCAGAAATAGATGTTTTTTCTGCAACTCTCTTCTTTTTCCATGATTCAGCAGATGTTGGCAATTTGATCTCTGGTTCNTGACCATGATGGCTACTCCATTTCTTCTTAGGGATTCCTGCCCACAGTAGTAGATATAATGGTCATCTGAGTTAAATTCATCCATTCCAGTCCATGTTAGTTCGCTGATTCCTAAAATGTTGATGTTCACTCTTGCTATCCCCTGTTTGACCACTCCCAATTTGCCTTAATTCATGGACCTGACATTCCAGGTTCCTATGCAATATTGCTCTTTACAGCATCGGACCTTGCTTCTATCACCAGTCACATCCACAGCTGGGTATTGTTTTTGCTTTGGCTCCATCCCTTCATTCTTTCTGGAGTTATTTCTCCACTGATTTCCAGGCATCTACTAACCTGGGGAGTTCCCCTTTTAGTATCCTATCATTTTGCCTTTTCATACTGTTCATGGCTTTCTCAAGGCAAGAATACTGAAGTGGTTTGCCATTCCCTTCTCCACTGGATCGCATTCTGTCAGACCTCTCCACCATGACCCTCCCATCTTGTGTGGCCCCACACGGCATGGCTTAATTTCATTGAGTTAGACAAGGCTGTGGTCCGTACGATCAGACTGGCTAGTTTTCTGTGATTATTGTTTTAGTGTGTCTGCCCTCTGATGCCCTCTTGCAACACTTACCATCTTACTTGGTTTTCTCTTACCTTGGTCGTGGAGTATCTCTTCATGGCTGCTCCAGCAAAGTGCAGCCGCTGTTCCTTACCTTGGATGAGGGGTATCTCCTCACGGCCGCCCCTCCTGACCTTGAACGTGGAGTAGCTCTTCTTGGCCCTCCTGCGCCTGTGCCACTGCCACTCCTTGGACATGGGGTTGCTCCTCTCGGCCGCCTCCCCTGACCTTGGGCATGTGGTAGCTCTTCTCGGCTATTAATATACTTTATTAAAGTAATAATATACTTTATTATTATTATTATTATTTTGGTCATGCTGCCTGGTATGCGGGATCTTGATTTCCTGATCTGGGATCAAACATCGAACCCCCTACAGTGGAAACGCAGAGTCTTAATCACTGGCCTGCCAGGGAATTCCCATACAAAGATGCATACCTGACTACATGATTCCCTAGCCAGAAATCATGTATAAACCGGCCTCTCTCCTACCTCTTCAGAACAGCTTCCTCAGAGCTCCTAAACAAGCCGTTTCCCAGGCTATAGCTCTCAGTAAGACCCTAGGAAAGACTTAAACTCACTGTTCTTATGTTGTGCGTTCTTCTTCAGTTGACAGGCGACATTCTTGTTTCCTTCAAGAGCATCCCAGAGTGGGCCAAAACACCCTGTGTGACTGAACCTCTCTGGGACCATTTTGTCAGCTTCGTTTCAGGCCCACAGTCCTACCCTCTCTCCTTTCTGCATGACTGAGCTTTCGCCTACTCACAAGGAATGCACCCAAGTCTGATAAGCCCCTTATCAGCCTCTACCCTTGCCTTCACCTGATGTGAAAACTAGGAGAATGCCCTCTGCTGATGCTGATGGCTAATGGAGGCATGATGGCCATGAGATCCCTAAGGGGGAAGAAGAAAGCTCAGTTCCCATGCGTGTGAACATGCTTTCCCCAGTAGTCAGATTCTATCTTTAGCTTTGGCCCCTTTAAATTCCCCTGTACCCACTTTGTGTGGCTTTTAGGGGTGCAGAGTGCAGCTGCGAATGCCTCTGGATTATCCTTCTTCTGATCTTTCTTATATGTAAATTACCCCAAATAAAGTACACTTCATGGAGTTGCCTGTTTTGTTTTTCAGTCTCAAAGTTCCTTCTCAGTCTGGAGCATAAATTCAATGCCCATGCTGTCCATCATACTCCATTTCTCACACCATTTTTCTTTCTTTCCTAATATAAGTCAAGAAAAGACATGATGCCCTACTATGGGTTCATCATACTTTTGTTTAAGGAGGTTTCACCAAGACCAATATTATAACTTGTGCCTTTCTTAGATGTCCCATGGGTTTTCACACGGCAGGGTAAGATTTGGGTATGCCTGTCCTTTCTAAAGCTGGAGAAGGAAGATTGTGAAAAGGAAAGCAGAATCACCTTGTCTGTGGGTACTTTCTCAGCATGAATCAGTTTAGGAAGTAGTACCTATGGAAACTGAAGATTCGGAAGAGCTTCGGAGAAGCTTATTGTATCTTCAACAGCATATATTCTCCTCTAAAGTCTAGCTCTAGAGTGAGGCTGCTTCATATGTTTAGTGGGACTACAATAGGTCTGCCTAGTTATTAGGTTAACGTTTCTTCTAAAAGGGAGGCATATGAGTTGCCATTCTTAAGACAGATAGCCTCACATGAAGTTTTTCTATGAACTATCACCTCCTTTCATTGTATATTTTTGTACAACATTCACTGATGGAAAAAAATATCCACAGCTTCACCTAGGTAGTTTCTTCATGGACCAATAACCCATCAATTTGCTGAATGTGTTTCCTATTAATAGTGTTTCTTTCCTAAAATCCGATTGTTTCATTCACTTTAACACACATACATTTTTTATAATAAAATTAATTATAACAACATTTCAGAGAAGCTGAACTCTTTCCACTTAAAAAATACCTGATTAATATTATACCTTATACTCTAATTGCTTATGTCATTTTTAAGATGAGAAATTATTCATTTGCCTCCAAATTACTGGCCTCATTAAACTGTTGAAATATCTTGAAATAGCATGTTAATCCTGCCAAGAAATTATAAAATTTGGCTTCTAAATTAAACATTTAGGATGAAACCAAGAAAGCAGTCTGTAATAGTGGGTAAGAGCAAGTGCTCCAAGAAACTGATATATGTCATTCAAATACCACTTCCACCACTAACGATTATAGTTATGTGAATGTGGGCAAGTGATGTCAGCTCTCTGAATCTGTTTCATCAATCGTAAATATGTAGCTAATCATACATATTAGTTAGTTTTGAGGGTTAAATGAATATTTAACATGTAAAGTACCTGATATATTGGAAGCATTTATTAGATATCTGGTAGACAGTAGTAACGTATCAGTGTAAATTCTTGCTACACTCTATCTCATTGAAAAAATGATTAACATATTTGTCTCATAATGTTCTTAGATTTTTTTTTTTCTTCTTAGATCTCTTCACACTCTTTTATTTTAGTAACAGGAACTTTCTATTGAATGAAGTTGTACAGCATAAGTGAAACTGAATCTGTTACTACCTGAATACTTTTGCCAAAATAAAAGTGTACCGGGGACTTCCCTGGTGGTCCAGTGGTTAAGACTTCAGGATCCCAATGCAGGGGGCCCAGGTTCAATCCTTAGTCAGAGAACTAATCCCACATGCCACAACTAAAGATTACCCAGCGAGAGAGTAAGCCCACTCACACTCTCCCAGATGCACAGGTTGGCAAGGGGCAGGGGCAATGGGCCACCACTTCTGCAAACTCTTTACCACCTCTTTCCACCACACAGTTGTCTGCCTTGGATCCTGCCTCCCCGAAACCCATTGAGGAGTTTGGGCTTTTTGAGCATGAGCTGACCTAGATGCTTTGTGTGGCGCCTTAAATAAACATTCTACTTTCCTTCACCACACCCAGTGTCAGCAGCAGACAGGCTTTATTGTGTGCTGGCAATTGGGACCAAGTTCAGTTTGGTAACACTATTATAGCACATACCACTTGGTTTTAGCTGCTCAGTTCTGTTCTCAACCAGTGACTAAACAGGAGCTTCTTGAGGGCAAGGATGATGTCTTTTTTATCTCTATTTTTCTGAGAGGTGCTTTGCAGTGCAGCCCAGGAGGTGACAATGGAGGTTAGGCAGAGGTTATTTATGGAGTCTGTGGAAGAAAACTGCACATGTAGCTCATGTTACACAGCCTATTACTTAGCAAGGATATATCAGGAAAGCCTTTACACAAAGCTGCATTGTGCATGTGCCAGGGCTGTTCATTAGCTGAACTGCTGAAGCATGAAAGGCAGGTTTATCCAGACATGAGCTATAATCTATGCTACAAAATCTGCCATGGAACAGTCTTCAGGTTGTCTGCAGCAGCTGAGGCAGCCTGGCCTACAGGCACATCTAAGAGCTGACTAATCCCCAGAGTGAAGCTCAGGGTCCAGGCAGATGACTCTGTGAGGTGGAAAGAGGCAGTAAAGAGTTTGCAGAGGTGGTGGCCCGTTTCCCCTGCCCCTTGCCAACCTGTGCATCTGGAGATTGTGTGTGTGGTCACGCTCTTGCTCGGGGAGCTGGAATAGTTTGCTGTGCTTGGCAGAGTAACTGCGGTTAATTCTCAGTCACTGGCTACCATTGGACACACCTGTTTATAAATCTGTTGCTACCACATTGCTCGATCTTTTCAAGTCTTCCTATGCAGTTGGCATCACACAATAATTCTTTAAAAATTTGAAGACTAAGAGGAAACCAGTAACTGTTGTATGTTAGTCAGCGTTTTCCAGAGAAACAGAATCAATAGGATGTGTGTACACAGTGGAAGAAGGAATTGCTCATGTGATTACAGAGGCTGACACGTCCAAGACTGCAGTGCAGGCCTAGTCTGATCAGCTGGGAGAGTGGATGCTGCTGTTCCCGTCTGGAGGCAGTCTACCGAAGAATTTCCTGTTCCCTGGGGAGGCTGGTCTTTTTACTCTATTTAGGCCTTCATCTGATTGGGCGAGGCCCATTTATATTATGGAAGGCAAGCTGCTTACTCAAAAATCACTGATTTAACCTCATTCCAAGTACTCTTCAAGTTGACACATAAAATTGACCAACACATGTTGAATAACTTTTATGTGCCAGACTCTACTAGATGCTTTGTCATCTTGTTTAATTTTCACAGAAACCGAATGAAATGTGTATCTTGTTTCATCTGTGAGAAAACTGAGGCCTACATGGCTTAATTCCCTTATTTAAGCATATAATGGGTACGAATTAGACGAGTATTCTAGGCTTCATTTATCTGCTTAAAAGCCTGTATTCCTTCCACTAAAAAAAAACAAACAAAAACAAAAACAAACAAAAAACAATATATTGAGCGGTCTTGTCTGTCCTGACACTTTTTTCTTCAGGAAAAATACCCCAGTTTCAACTACTTTTTCACAGGACTCCCCCTACTTTGTCTTTATTGGTGGTTCAGATGGTAAAGAAACTGCCTGCAATCAAGTGACCTGGGTTCAATCCCTGGGTCAGGAAGATTCCCTGGAGAAGGAAATGGCTACCCACTCCAGTATTCTTGCCTGGAGAATTCCATGGACACAGGAGCCTGGCTGGCTGCAATCCACGGGGTTGCAAAGAATCAGACAAAACTGAACAACTAACACTTTCACTTTCCCCCTCCTTTAAAAAATGTTCTATTTATTTATCATTTATTTGGCTGCACCCAGTCTTGGTTGTGGCATGTGGGATCTAAGTCCCTGACTAGGGATCTAACTCCCTGCCTCGGGAGTGCAAAGTCTTAGCCACTGGACCACCAGGGAAGTCCCCTCACCTCCTTATTTCTCCGCCCACCCCCACCCCACCTATATACCAGGTTTTTGGAGGCAGTCAGTCCAATTCAGTTCATGCTGCGGTTCATGGGGTTGCAAAGAGTCGGACTCGACCGAGTGACTGAACTGAACTGAACTGGGCTATTAAGGGCAGTTCCAAATGGATCAGAGTGTTAGAGCTGCAGCTGTATGAGGTTGGCAGCTCTAAGTAATGAGTGATTGCCAGGGAGAGGGCTAATCTTGGAGACAGAGTAGAAGTTCAGGTGCTAACTGCAGCAAACCGCGCTGAGGATCCATTTACACTGCCTTATTTGGAAGATCCTCATTTTCTGTCAGTAAGACAACAGCTTTCTTATATTTCTTCTGTTATTAGGTACATAGGTCATCATATCCTGGGAAATAAAACGCCCAACTTTCTGTTCTCATATCATATTACTGGTCTCAGAAATGGCCAATGATAACTTGTCTCCTCTCTTGAAATTTCCCAGAAGGACCTCTTAGGAATCATAGCACGGACAGCAAGAGCTTATGCTACAGATTTGTTCTTTAACTTGAGTATTTTCAAGTTAATAATAATAAAGAAAAATGAAATTTGCCCTTTAACTTCAACTATTTTCCTCTCCCTCATACAATTATAATCGATGACCAAGCACAATCTTTTTTTTTTTTGTTTTTTAAAGCAATTTTATTTATTTATTTTTGACTGTCCTGGGTCTTCATTGCTGTGCGGGTTTCTCTCTAGTTGTGGCAAAAGGGAGCTACTCTCTAGTTGCAGTCCACGGGCTTCTCATTGCAGTGGCTTCTCTTGTTGCAGAGGACAGGCTCTAGGGCACACAGGCTTCAGTAGTTTCAGCACGTGGGCTCAGTAGTTGTGGCTCCCAGGCTCTAGAGCACAGGCTCAGTAGGTGTGACACACAGTCTCAGGAGCTCCATGGCATGTGGGACCTTCTGGGACCAGGGATTGAACCTGTATCTCCTGCATTGTCAGGCACATTCTTTATCACTGAGCCACCAGGGAAGCCCCTAAGAACAGTCTTATTGTTGCTTTTAATTCATGTCATTAGAATTTGTGAAATCATTAGGTTTGTGAAAACAAAGTCAGGCACAGACATAAGAAATTCACATCATTCATTTCAATGTATTATGAATCTAAAAACGTTATCTTACCAGATGGAAAGGACATGGAAATCATTCAGAGTAGAATGAAAGAGTAAACTAGGTTACCTGAATCCAAACAAGCTTNTTGTGAAAACAAAGTCAGGCACAGACATAAGAAATTCACATCATTCATTTCAATGTATTATGAATCTAAAAACATTATCTTACCAGATGGAAAGGACATGGAAATCATTCAGAGTAGAATGAAAGAGTAAACTAGGTTACCTGAATCCAAACAAGCTTAAATTATCAATTTTGGTGGAAACTATAGACAAATCTGACCTGGTAATTAGGTAATGTAAGTAAGTGAGACTGGGAGCCAGGGCTGTAAGTTTACCCATCCAAATGGCCTACTTTTATGACATTGACTTAGAGACAGCAGAGAAAGACTCAAAATGGCAGTGCAAAAAGTGGGAAAACTTTCTCCCAGGTATTTGAAGCTCTACATCTCATGCATCTTATGGCAGAAAGCAAAGTAGAACTAAAGAGCCTCTCAGTGAAAGTGAAAGAGGAGAGTGAAAAAGTTGGCTTAAAGCTCAATATTCAGAAAACTAAGATCATAGCATCTGGTCCCATCACTTCATGGCAAATGGATGAGAAAACAGTGGAAACAGTGACAGACTGTATTTTTTGGGGATCCAAAATCACTGCAGATGGTGACTGTGGCCATGAAATTAAAAAAAATACTTGCTCCTTGGAAGAAAAGTTATGACCAACCTAGACAGCTTATTAAAAGGCAGAGACATTACTCTGCCAACAAACATCTGTCTAGTCAAAGCTATGGTTTTCCAGTAGTCATGTATGGATGTGAGAGTTGGACTATAAATAAGGCTGAGTGCTGAAGAATTGATGCTTTTGAACTGTGGTGTTGGAGAAGACTCTTGAGAGTCCCTTGGACTGCAAGGAGATCCAACCAGTCCATCCTAAAGGAGATCAGTCCTGAATATTCATTGGAAGGGCTGACGCTGAAACTCTGGCCACCTGATGTGAAGAACTGACTCATTTGAAAAGACCCCGATGCTGGGAAAGATTGAGGGCGGGAGGAGAAGCGGACGACAGAGGATGAGATGGTTGGATGGCATCACCAACTCAATGGATGTTGAGTTTGAGTAAGTTCTGGGAGTTGGTGATGGACAGGAAGGCCTGGCATGCTGCAGTCCACGAGGTCACAAAGAATAAGACACGACTGAGCGACTGAACTGAACTGATCTCATGTTCCAGTTAAACATCTTGTTGATATAAAATCTCAGCCAGTCTTGAAGATAACACCAAATGTGTCTCCTTGGTGTGTACTAACTTACCCCATGAAGACACAGAGTTAAATACGAAGAGGCTGGAGCAGACCAAATCCAATACAGTGAATATTTTTGTCTTAAGTTTGGAAATTATATATGCATATGCAGTGTTTTAATAACTTATTTGGCATTTTAGAGAGTAATTTGGCATATCAGCTTTGGGTTTATAATTTAAAATATGTGATTGAGTACTTTCTTAGTATATTTGATAGGATTTAAGAGTACATTCCAAATATGTAAAAATTTACAATATTAGATTTATAAATTATAGTGGTGCT
>SJYQ01006859.1:123694-149995 GCA_006410935.1 Redunca redunca
ACAAATTTAGGTCTAAGAAACAACTCAATTTTTGAATTTGTAGCTTTAAAAAATAAATTTTGAATTTGAAACAGAAGTGACCTCTGAAGTAATCTTTTCACAAAAGCTACCCTCAAGGGCACCAAAAAACTCACATTGACTTTATTGGAGATATTAATCTCATCTTTTCATAGAATACATTGTCAGGCCTAACATATTGTCAGAAAGATAAAATTTCCTTTTTCCTCACTCCTTTATTTTGAAACTTGACCTTCAGTTTCCTTCAAAATCTCTGTTTCTGGACTTTCAATATAAACATGGCTCTGTAAGTCACATACTTGCTCTTCTATTTCTGAGAATAATAAGAAACACAACAGGAGAATAAAACAAGCCCTATAAATTACATTTTCAGTGAAACTATGGCTCAGACAGTAAACAACCCGCCTGCCAATGCAGGAGACTTAAGAGATGTGGGTTCTCTCCCTGGATGGGGAAGATCCCTGGAGGAGGAAATGGCAGCCCACTCCAGTATTCTTGCCTGGAGAATCCCACGGACAGAGAAGCCTGGTGGGCTACAGCCCACGGGGTTGCAAAGAGTCGGACACGACTGAACTACTAACACTTTCACTTCATGAGACATATGTAATTGGCATACCCTAAAATACTCTAAAATTCTGAAAATAATATAACTACCTAAACTTAGGAAGGGAAGTGAAAAATGAAAGTCGCTCAGTTGTGCCTGACTCTTTGCGACCCCATGGATCGTGCACAGAATTCTTCAGGCCAGAATACTGGAGTGGATAGCCTTTCCCTTCTCCAGGGGATCTTCCCAACCCAAGGATCGAACTCAGGTTTCCTGCATGGCGATTCTTTACCAGCTGAGCCACAAGGGAACCCCAAGAATACTGGAGAGGAAGAGGGGACAGAAATTCTGATGTAGTGTAAGCTTAGTGGCCACTTTATCCATGTTCACTAGGAGTCATGCACACAATTTAAAGATGACAAATCAAGTAAGAAAATTATAAGCATTAAAATAGCATATATGCTAGGAAAGGTAAAATTGACTAATATCAGCAGTAGAAATGGAATGGGAGAAAAGAAGGAAAACACAACAACAAATTTATTATCCCACATTTTAGGTATATGAATCAAGTAAGGAAAAGGAACTTTTTCTATGTATTTTTAAATGTATATTTAAAACCAAAGAAATGAGATAAGAATTTGAAATGAGATCATTTAAGTAAGTGGTCAACTTCACTAGTTATGAGACAAATGCAAATTTAAATCATGATGCAATGCTACTACATACACATAAAAATGGTTAAAATGAAAAAAGGAGGCAATACCAAGTATTGGTGAGTACGTGGAGAAATTGGAACTTTCATCACTGCTGATGGAAATGTAAATTGGTATAGCCACTTTAGTAAAACCAGCAGAATACACTAAATTGCACATAAGCATATCTGTGATTTCAGCAGCTGCACTCTTAGATATACATTCTCAAGAGAAATGCACAGTATGGTCGCCAAAATAAATGTACAAGAATGTTTATAGCAGCAGTATTCAAGCCCAAACCTGGAAACTACTCAAATATTCATGACCCAGAGGATGGATAATTGATGTATTCACACAATTCTATACTATATAGCAACTAGACTGAACAAACTACAAATAGACTCAATGCTAAATCTTACAGGTATATTTCTGGGCCAGGAAGTCAGACACAAGAAAAGTATATAATGTAATCTTCAATTTATATAAAATAAAAAGATGGGTGAAGTTAATTTATGGCCTTAGAAGGATAACCTTAGCAGAACTGCGACTGCAAAAAGGACCAGTGAGGGTTTTCTGTAATGTTGATCATATTTGTGATTCTTGATCTGGATGATGATTACATGGAGGTGTTTTCACTTGGTGAAAATTCATCAAGCCTAGGATTTTGTACTTTTCTGTAGGTATGTTAAACTTCATAAACAAGTATAACCACAAAATAAAAGGAATGTCATGCAGGAATTTGATTACACACGTGATGGAAGAGTTGAGAAACCAAGGGCTGGTGAGGTAACTCAGAGACTAGCAGCAGCAAGAAGCAACAATGCCTCCACAGCTGGAGGAACAAAGGCAGTATTAGTAGAGTCTAGTTATGATTTCCTTTGAACTTATTTTTGACTAGTTCTCCACTTGGTCTTCTAAGTCTTTGGCCTGCTAAGCCCAGTTTTAACAAGAATCCTGTTAAATTAGTCTATTGATAATCCTTCACAGCTGATCAAATTCTCCAGTCCTCATTTGATAGCTAGGTCCTTGGTCTGCCTTTAACAAAAATTCTATTAGGCCAGTTAAGCAAGAATTCCCCCTACCAGTTGAGTAAGAATTCCCCCACCCTTTTCCTTTTAGTACTTTTCCATTCTCTATTTTTCATTCTGCTTTTTGGTTTATAAATCCTCAGTTGTCTTTGCTGTATTTAGAGTTGAACTCAGTTCTATATCAAAGTCTCTCTATTCTTACTGCAGTAGTTTGAATAAAATCTGCCTTACCATTTTTAACAAGCATCTGGTGAACATCTTTTCTAATTTTCCTATGTACTAGGGTCAGGCTGCAGAAGCTGAAACTATTGCAGCTAGATTTGGAGACCCAGAGGAAATGAAGCCAAAGCCAGAACTACCGCAGGTAGGAGAGAAGGAAAAAGTATTTTTCTTCCCACTCTCTTAGATTCTCTGGCTGTGGCCCTGTAAATTAGACTGGCCAAAAACAGATCAATAAAGAAAAACAAACATAAGTTTAGGAGAATGTGCATGGTTCTTACATTAGAGGAACCACTGACTGAAACTACCCACCCTGGGCAGACAAGCTAGTAACCACTTGCATGAGTTATCTTACAACAGGAGGTCTTGGTAAGAAACAGGGAACTAGCAAGTTACCACCAACTGGAAGAATTTGGGAAAGGTCAAAACAAGAGAAAAGATGCCACTCCACATGTCCTCCTGAAATGGGAAGGAAGGGGGCATGGCACAACCTTTAAAACACATAGCCACCGGACATGACAAAGATTGGTTAGCACCAACTAGCTCCAAGATGGTGGAAGATTTGACTTTCAGTGGACTTTGCGCTTCATTATACACTCATTGTAATACATTAGCATAAGCTAAGTGACATACCCATCAGTGCCCGGACAGTTCAGAGATTGACCAACAAAGATCAAAAAGTGAGCAGTGGCTCAATTTCTGGAAATCTCCACCCCTTTCCCAAAATACTCCCACTAACTGGCCTATGAAATTACCCACCGCATAAAAGGTAACCACCCTGTATTCCAGGGCCTATTGCCTCTGACATGGCCCCCACTCTGGGGAGTGTATGTCTTTCTAAATAAATCCACTTCTCACACAGCACTATTTCTCACTGAATTCATTCTGCAATGAGACGTCAAAAACCTGAATGTCATTAAGTCTTGAGACCAGGTGTGTGATCTCAATTTAGAGGTCATGTGTTCAAGTCCCAGTCTGGGTTTTGGTTGTATTTGAGTCCTGACACATGGTTCAAGTCCTATTTTGAGTTGCACAATTTCACTGCCAACCCCCCCAGAATCCTTCTCACTGCACTCTATCCTGGCTGAGCTATGAGTGTGCCACCAGGAAGGACCGTGAATCAGCACAATTAGCCAGACACAGCCTGAAAACTAACCCTATTATCATAAGACCTGAGACTGACAACCACGGCAGAGTAGCTCTTCTGGGTTCCGTTCTACTGCTGCTCTCTGTCTGGGTGCCCCTTCCAGTAAAGTCTCTCGCTTTGTCAGTACATGTGTGTCCTTGGGCAATTCACTTCTGAATGTGAGAATGTTGGATAACACCCTGGAAAGGTTTCCCTTACATAGGGAAGTGCCTAGTTCAGTCACTCAGTCGTGTCCAACTCTTTGCAACCCCATGAATTGCAGCACGCCAGGCCTCCCTGTCCATCACCAACTCCTGGAGTTCACTCAGACTCACGTCCATTGAGTCAGTGATGCCATCCAGCCATCTCATGCTCGGTCGTCCCCTTCTTCTCCTGCCCCCAATCCCTCCCAGCATCAGAGTCTTTTCCAATGAATCAACTCTTCACATGAGGTGGCCAAAGTACTGGAGCTTCAGCTTTAGCATCATTCCTTCCAAAGAAATCCCAGGGCTGATCTCCTTCAGAATGGACTGGTTGGATCTCCTTCAGTCCAAGGGACTCTCAAGAGTCTTCTCCAACACCACAGTTCAAAAGCATCAATTCTTCGGTGCTCAGCCTTCTTCACAGTCCAACTCTCACATCCACACATGATCACTGGAAAAACCATAGCCTTGACTAGATGGACCTTTGTTGGCAAAGTAATGTCTCTGCTTTTCAATATGCTATCTAGATTGGTCATAACTTTTCTTCCAAGGAGTAATCGTCTTTTCATTTCATGGCTTCAGTCACCATCTGCAGTGATTTTGGAGCCCAAAAATTAAAGTCTGACACTGTTTCCACTGTTTCCCCATCTATTTCCCATGAAGTGATGGGACCAGAAGCCATGATCTTTGTTTTCTGAATGTTGAGCTTTAAGCCAACTTTTTCACTCTCTTCTTTCACCTTCATCAACAGGCTTTTTAGTTCCTCTTCACTTTCTGCCATAAGGGTGGTGTCATCTGCATATCTGAGGTGATTGATATTTCTCCCAGCAATCTTGATTCCAGCTTGTGCTTCTTCCAGCCCAGTGTTTCTCATGATGTACTCTGCATAGAAGTTAAATAAACACGGTGACAACATACAGCCTTGACGGACTCCTTTTCCGCTTTGGAACCAGTCTGTTGTTCCATGTCCAGTTCTAACTTGCTTCCTGACCTGCATACAGGTTTCTCAAGAGGCAGGTCAGATGGTCTGGTATTCCCATCTCTTTCAGAATTTTCCCCAGTTTGTTGTGATCCACACAGTCAAAGGCTTTGGCATAGTCAATAAAGCAGAAATAGATGTTTTTCTGGAACTCTCTTGCTTTTTTGATGATCCAGCGGATGTTGGCAATTTGATCTCTGGTTCCTCTGCCTTTTCTATAACAAGCTTGAATATCTGGAAGTTCATGGGTCATGTATTGCTGAAGTGTGGCTTAGAGAATTTTGAGCATTACTTAACTCGAGTATGAGATGAGTGCAATTGTGCTGTAGTTTGAGCATTCTTAGGCCTTCCCTTTCTTTGGAATTGGAATGAAAACTGACCTTTTCCAGTCCTGTGGCCACTGCTGAGTTTTCCAAATTTGCTGGCATACTGATTGCAGCACTTTAACAGCATCATCTTTTAGGATTTGAAATAGCTCAACTGGAATTCCATTATCACCACTAGCTTTGTTCCTAAGGTCCGCTTGACTTCACATTTCAAGAAGTCTGGCTTTTAGGTGAGTGATCACACCGTCGCAGTTATCTGGGTCATGAAGTTCTTTTTTGTATAGTTCTTCTGTGTATTATTGCCACCTCTTCTTAATATCTTCCACTTCTGTTAGGTCCATACCATTTCTGTCCTTTATTGAGCACATCTTTGCATGAAATATTCCCTTGGTATCTCTAATTTTCTTGAGATCTCTAGTCTTTCCCATTGTATTATTTTCCTCTATTTCTTTGCATTGATTGCTGAAGAAGGCTTTCTTATCTCTTCTTGCTATTCTTTGGAACTCTGCATTCAAATGGGCATATCTTTCCTTTTCTCCTTTGCCTTTAGCTTCTCTTCTTTTCTCGTGTATTTGTAAGGCCCCATCAGACAACCAGTTTGCCTTTTTGCATTTCTTTTTCTTCTGTCTTTAGGTATCATTATTTATTATAAAACTATGGTTATTATCATAGTGTGGTGTTAGTGCTATGTAGAGAATGGGAACTATGATATAGAATAGAAAATTTAGGCATAGACTCGTATATATATAGGCACTTGATTTGTGAGATAGTTGGCACTGCAGAATTGGTCAATTTAATAAATAGTACTGGGTCAATTGCATAGCCATAAAAAAATGAAATAAAATTCAACCTCTACATGGCATCATACCAAAATTCAATTTTAGGTGGATTATTGACCCAACCAGGATGAGCAAAACTAGAAAGCTTTTAGAAGGTGATATAAAAGTAAATCTTTATGACCTCAGCATTGGGAAAGTTTTCTTAAAAAAAAAAATAAATAAAGGCAACAGAAAACACTCACCGTAAATGTTAAATTTGATTTAAAAGGACACAAAATTTGATAAAATATTTAAAGACTTAAAACTGACAAACGGTTGTATCTAAAAGACATGGCCTTCTGTAAATTAATAAGAAAAAAAAAAACACCTAGTTAAAACAGAAGCTAGGGCTTCTGGTGGTCCAGTGGTTAAGAATCCACTTTGCAATACAGGGAATACCAGTTCAATCCCTGGGCCAGGAAGATCCCAGATGCCATGGGGCAACTAAGCCTGTACACCAGGACTCCTGAAACCTGCATGCCCTGGAGCTGTGCTCCTCAACGAGAGGAGCCACCACAATGAGATGCCCACACACTGCAATGAAAAGTAGCCCCACTCATTGCAACTAGAGAAATCCCTCGCACAGGAATAAAGACCCAATGCAGCCAAGAAATAATTTAAAAAAAGAGAGAGAGAGCTCCAGAAGATCCAGAAGAGAAGTTCTTAACTGAAAAACAAGGGGGGGAGGCAGAAGGAGGGGACTAAATGTGCAGTTTCTTCCTGAAGAAGAAATTCAAATGACCAATGAACATATGAAAATATGCTCTCTCATTATTAACCACAAAAATGTAAATGAAAACCACAAGGTTATACTACTGTGTACCCACTCAATTGATGAAAATTGAAAATCTGACAATAACTTGTTGAGTGAGGAGATTTGAATAACTGTTGGGGACATTCAACTTTAAGGGATCCAATAAGTTTTTTCTTTCTTTATGTGCCATTTCTCAAGGACTCTCTGTTTCTTGTCAGTTCCTGGATAACAGGAATGAGCAGAGCTGCATGCAGTTCTTAGGACTGAGATCATGTGAAAGGGCACCTGCTTGGGCTCCCTTCAGTGACTCCTTTCAGTGACCTTTTAGGACTATCCATTTTGTTGCAACTGGTGGAATTTCATTCTTTTTAATGGTTGAGTAATCATTTTATTGAAGATATATAAGCATGCCTTTCTGCAAATAAAGTACCCTTGTTTCACTCGAGACTTGGGTCCCCTGCATCCTGCTTCTTGTTGACTCCAGTCTCCAAGTCCTGGTCTACGAAGACCATGACAAATAACTACTTTGGAAAACCATTTTTCATTACCTTGTCAAGTTGAATATGCTTGGTGTATCTTTTATAATGGCTTTCAGATTAGAAATAACACAGATGCTTATTAATTGTATATTCATACAATGAAAATGAACTACAAATACAGGGAATGTGGATGGATCTTACAAATGTAATGTTGAGAAAAGATATCTAGATATGACTGAATACAAAGAGATTGTTTCCATTTTTTGTAAAGTACAAAACAGGTAACACTAAACCATGGATTTGGGGATGGCTTCTGTGGTTGGCATAATAATTCTTCCCCAGTCCCCGAGATGTCCATCTGTTTTCCCAGAATTTGTAAATATGTTACTTTATGCTTCAAAAGGGACCTTCTAGTCATTCTCAAAGGTAGCCGTCTTGAGATGGGGCAGATTATCCTGGATTATCTAGGTAGACTGGATGTAATCAAAGGGGTCTTTTGAAGTGAGAATTGAGAGCCAGAGAAAGAGATGTATGGAATCTCTTTGGAAGGAGGACAGAGAGATGGTACACTGCTCATCTGAAGAAGGAGGAAGGGAGCTGCAGTCAAAGAATTTGGACAGCTGCTAGAAGCTGGGGAGTCAAGGAGATTTTCCCTGAGAGCTTCTGGAAAAGAACACAGCCCGGCTGATAACTTGACTTTACTCAGCAAGATTTGCACTGGACTTGTAACTTACAGAACTCTAAAATGATAAATTGGTACTGTTTTAAACCTCCAAGTATGGGTCATTTGCTACAGCAGCAATAGGAAACTAATACAGGTACACAAATGATAAAAGTATAAATAAAAGTAAGGAAGTGATTGCTGTAAGTCACAATGGAGATCGCCACTGAGAAGGGGTTGAAAAGGCAGTGTGAACAGGAAAGGGTCCTTGTAAGGGTGGTGGGTGTTGGCAGGGTCTTGTCTTTCCTGATCTGGATTGTAGTTACCTGGAACTTTGTTTTCTAATTACATTGTGTACTTTATACACTTCTATTGTGTGCCCTTTTGTGCTCATGGGTTATATATAACAATTAAAGGGGAGAAAAATTTTCTACTTTCACAGGTTAGAGATAAAGTTCTTAAAAAAAAAAAAAAGAGAAGAGAAGATGACCTTAGATGCTGAAAATCTTGAGAATGCTTCCTAGCAGAACCTTGGAAAGCCCAGGCATTATTACTCTTGTGCTCCTAGAAGTGCCAAAGAAGAGTAAAGGCCATTAGTTTATCCAAGTAGGCTATTCATCTATTCACTGACTGCTCAGTGGTTCTTATGCTGTAAACCCTCTGGCCAACATTTTAGCACATATAGGGTCAATGCCACCATCCAGCTGAATGTAGCTTGGAAAGGTCCTACTCCTGCTTCTTTGAATAGTGTTTTCACTGGCCCTTGTGATTGCAGCCTTTCTCTATTTAAACAGACTCCATTTTGCTACCTGCTTAGTTTGCAGAATGGTTGGCTTCAGTAGTTAAAGTTCGTTCATTCATTCTTCCCTGTAGTATCCTCTCTGTTCCAGGGACCCTGTTCGGCTCTTAGATACACAGACGAATAGACCACAGTCTTTTCCTCGTGGAACTCTTGAGTCATAGAAGGAGATTTAAGAGTGGATAAATGGTCATGTGAGAATTTCCCTTTGAGTAAGACTCTACAGGAACACAGAGGAAAGAGAATCTAATGTTACCTGAGAGATTGACAGACTTCCTATAGGTGACAAATGAAATTAAAGAGTCAGTGTGGGTCCACTAGGGCTTCCCAGGTGGCTCAGTGGTAAAGAATCCACCTACCAATGCAGAAGACACAAGAGACTCAATTTTGGTCCCTGGGTCGGGAAGATTCCCTGATATAGGAGATGGCAACATGCTCTAGTATTCTTGCCTGGAAAATTCCATGGACAGAGGAGCCTGCTAGGCAATAGTCTATGGAGTTCCAAAGAAGAGGACATGACTGAGTGACTGAGCATTCGCATGCATGTGGGTTAACTAAGAAGACTAAGTAGGAGAGAAGGTATTTCAGGCAAAGGAAGAGCTTGTGACAAGTCAGTGAGGTAAGAAGAGCATGGTTCATTTGGGGATCTGTTTAATTCTGCTGGCTAGTGGCACTGAGAAGCTGAAGGAGAATGCGAGGAAGAAATCTAGGCGTCAGGATCATAATCAAGGTTTCAGTGCCAAAGCACTAGGCACAAGAGAATACTGGTTAGGAGAAGCTAGAGGCATTTAACATGAATCTGAAGTCAATATCAGACATGTAGCCAGAAGAATTTTTATAAATATCAGGGGTCATATAACAACAGCCTTTTCTTCAGAGATGGTATTCTAGCTATTTAGTTTTCCCTGGCTTACTCATCCAACAAATATTTGTTGAATGTGTTCTGTATATTAGGCACTGAAGTGAAAGTGAAAGTTGCTCAGTCATGTCCGACTCTGCGAATTCTCCAGGCCAGAATACTGGAGTGGGTAGCCTTTCCCTTCTCCAGGGGATCTTCCCAACCCAGGGATCAAACCCAGGTATCCTGCATTGCAGGTGGGTTCTTTACCAGCTGAGCCACAAGGGAAGTCCAAGAGTACTGGGATGGGTAGCCTATTCCTTCTCCAGTGGATCTTCCCGACCCAGGAATTGAACCGGGGTCTCCTGCATTGCAGGCGGATTCTTTACCAACTGAGCTATGAGTGAAGTCCATGTTAGGCACTAGGCACTGGATATATCAGTCCATGGGGTCACAAAGAGTTGGACATGACTTAGGGACTGAAAAACAACTGGATATACTGTAGTGACTGAAGCATCGAGCATCTATTCTTGGGCCTTGCTTTTCATTTTGTGCAACTGTGGGCCATGCTGGATTTGAACCCTATGAGGATGGAATAGAGGCTTCCCTTGTGGCTCAGATGGTAAAGGGTCTGCCTTCAACGCAGGAGACCCAGATTCAGTCCCTGGGTTGGGAAGATCCCCTGGAGGAGGGTATGGCAATCCACTCCAGTATGCTTGTCTGGAGAACCCCAGGGACAGAGAAGCGTGGGGAAAACAGAGAAGACTGGTGGGATACAGTCCATGGGGTCACATAGTCAAACATGACTGAGCAACTAACACACGCAGGATGGAATAGGTGTGCCAAATCTAAAAATGTTGATGAATCAGCTTCCACCAGTGAATGTGGTTATTTTGAAAGCAGTGATGATAGCATTAAAAAAAAGAAAAAAAAAACCTGTTGTGTATGCATTTGGTCAATAATTTAACAATGGGTAGAACCTAATCATAGTAACTATGATTCTAATACCTGAGATCTCTGGAACTGCCTTTCTTCTTCAGAAGTGTCAGCTTAATTGGGAGATCCTATAAGATAGGATCTTGTTTTGTAGGGCTAGCAGAGGGGATCTTGGGCACCTCAGGGAGTACTGAAGATAACTCTTGAGAATTAAGGAAGTTGTTTTTAATCTGAATGCAATTTAGTTAAGCTAGTTACAAAAAGGGGATACAAGGATACAGAGAAAAAGGTTTGGGTACTTTTTTTCCCACACCATGCACCTTATGAAATCTTAGTTACCCAACCAAGGATTGAATCTATGCCCCCTGCATTGGAAGCACGGAATCTTAACCACTGGACCACCAGGGAAGTCTGGTTTCAGTACTTTATACATATCTCCTTTTTTTTCCTTTTTCTCCTCCAGTGCATAAGGAAAGTATAAACCGTTGACTAAACTTCAAACTTAAGTGTTGTAGGTTAAGCAATAGGAAAGACTTTTTTTCTTCAGTACCATTTAAAATGTCCTGTCATAGGGAATCTATTCATTTTACATAAGATGCTTACCATTGGCCCAACTGGCAGGCAGAGTAGAGTGGAGTGGGCAGGACTAGGATGATTTATATTGAACCAAAGGACTGCCAGGAATCCACTGCTCTCAGTGGAGCTTGGGGAGGGTGGGGGTGGGGAGGAGAATGGGAAAAGAGGGTAACAGTATCTCAAGCTCAGTCCACAGATCTCTTTTATAGTAACTCTCTTGGTGATGCTCATGCCTCTAAATGGTATTAAATATCATTGGTGGACTGACAATTTCCATGTTTATAACTAAGGCTCTGATCTCTCTTTCAAACTCCAGACTCATATTCAACTTCAACAACTCACGTGGATGTAATAGACATCTTAATCCAACATGTCCAAAACTCAACTACTGCTCTCCCCCACCTCCCTGCAAAAAGTCCCCCACTTCGCATTAGCCTTCTTCATATTCTTCATTTCCTATGCCATTGTTCCAGTTGCTCAAACCAAACACTTGGAGTTATTCTCCTGTTCTTACTTTCTATCAGACTTCATGTATAACTCATTCATAAATCCTGCTTTGTTTTCCTTTGCAGTGTATCTAAATTCTGATTACTTTTCATGACCCACTGCTACTACTCTGGTCCAAATCCTATCATTTCTTGCTTTATTACTATTTCCTCTCCTTCTCCTCTTGTCACTCCACCCACTCCTCCCTCCATCCTCCACCCTCAGCCCAGCTACAGTAATTTTTCCTGGGATTTCTTTGGAAAGAATGATGCTGAAGCTGAAACTCCAGTACTTTGGCCACCTCATGTGAAGAGTTGATTCATTGGAAAAGACTCTGATGCTGGGAGGGATTGGGGGCAGGAGGAGAAGGGGACGATCCATGATGAGATGGCTGGATGGCATCATGGACACGATGGACGTAAGTCTGAGTGAACTCCGGGAGATGGTGATGGACAGGGAGGCCTGGCGTGCTGTGATTCATGGGGTCGCAAAGAGTTGGACACGACTGAGCGACTGAACTGAACTGAACTGAATTAAGTCTTGTTATTTCTTGGCCCTGAACCCCCCTTATAATGGTTCCCCTGGTCTTGGATAAATTTGCAACTCCCTTACCTTTCTGTTGTATCTTCTGGACTCTCCCTTTTGACTCCTTTGCTTCCATCATAGCAATTTCCTGGCTGATCTCAGATCCTGTCATTTCCTCACATGCAGCTTTCAGTGGTGACTTGTATGACACGCTCTATTAGTCAGCTTGGGCTGCCACAACAGTATACCATACACAATAGGAGTTAATTTTTTCATAGTTCTGGAGGCTAGAATTCCCAAATCAAAGTGCTGACTAACCTGATTCCTGATGAGAGCTCTCTTCCTGGCTTGCAGCATCTGCCTTTTTTGCCAAGTGAGTCATCACATGGGTTTTCCTGTGTAGTGCACACACACACAGATGCACGCACACACACAGTGAGGTCTCTCCCTCTTCTTATAAGACCCCAGTCCTAGAGAATTAGGGTGGGGCTAGTGGTGGAATCCGCATGCCACTGGAGTAAATGCTGGAGACTTGGGTTCAATTCCCGGGTCAGGAAGATCCCCTGGAGGAGAAAATGACAATCCACTCCATTATTCCTGCCAGGAGAATCCCAAGGACAGAGGAGACTGGTGGGCTATAGCCTATAGGGTGGTTAAAGAGTTGGACACGAATGAAGTGATATAGCACACATGCCTTATGAGCAAATTTAGCTTTTCTTACCTCCTAGTGACCCAATCTCCAAACACAGGCCCATGAGAGGGCTTTAACACATGAGTGGTGGTGGGTACGGAGAGGCTGGTGGGCAGAAACCAGTCCACAGCACTAGCAGGAAAAAAACCAAGCCCAGAAACCTGGAAGCCTTATATGATCTAGTTCTTTTTTGCATCTCCAGGTCTCTCTCTTAACTCTCCCTCAATGTTACTTCACAGAGGCTTGTTGTTGTTCAGTCGCTGTCATGTCCAACTCTTTGTGATCTTATGGACTGCAGCACAACAGGCCTCCCTGTCCATCACCAACTCCCAGAGTTTACTCAAGCTCATGTCCATTGAGTCCGTGATGCCATCCAACCATCCCATCCTCTGTCAGCCCCTTTTCCTCTTGCCTTCAATCTTTCCCAGCATCAGAATCTTTTCAAATGAGTCAGCTCTTCACACCGGGTGGCCAAAATATTGGAGTTTCAGCTTCAACATCAGTCCTTACAATGAATATTCCTGACTGATTTCCTTTAGGATGGACTGGTTGGATCTCCTTGCAGTCTAAGAGACTCTCAAGAGTCTTCTCCAACACCATAGTTTGAAAGCATCAGTTCTTTGGTGCTCAGTTTTCTTTATATTCCAACTCTCACATCCATACATGACCACTGGAAAAACCAAAGCTTTGACTAGACCGATCTTTGTCGGCAAAGAAATGTCTCTGCTTTTAATATGCTGTTTAGGTTGGTCATAACTTTTCTTCCAAGGTATAAGTGTCTTAATTTCATGGCTGCAGTCACCATCTGCAGTGATTTTGGAGCCCCTCAAAATAAAGTCAGCCACTGTTTCTACTGTTTCCCCATCTACTTCCCATGAAGTGATGGGACCAGATGCCATGATCTTTGTTTTCTGAATGCTGAGCTTTAAGCCAACTTTCTCACTCTCCACTTTCACTTCCATCAAGAGGCTCTTTGGTTCTTCACTTTCTGCCATAAGGGTGGTGTCATCTGAATATCTGAGGTTATTGATATTTCTCCCGGCAATCTTGATTCCAGCTTGTGCTTATTCCAGCCCAGCGTTTCTCATGATGTACTCTGCATAGAAGTTAAGTAAGCATGGTGACAATATAGTCTTGATGTACTCCTTTTCCTAATTGGAATTATCTGTTGTTCCATGTCCAGTTCTAACTGTTGCTTCCTGACCTGAATACAGATTACTCAAGAGGCAAGTTAGATGGTCTGGTATTCCCATCTCTTTCAGAATTTTCCACAGTTTATTATGATTCACACAGTCAAAGGCTTTGGCATAGTCAATAAAGCAGAAATAGATGTGTTTCTGGAACTCTCTTGCCTTTTCAATGAACCAGCAGATGTTGGCAATTTGAGTTCTGGCTCCTCTGCCTTTTCTAAAACCAGCTTGAACATCTGGAAGTTCACTGTTCATGTATTGTTGAAACCTGGCATGGAGAATTTTGAGCATTACTTTACTAGCAAGTGAGAAGAGTGCAGTTGTGCGGTAGTTTGAGCATTCTTTGTCTTTGCCTTTCTTATGACAACCCACTTCAGTACTCTTGCTTGGAAAATCCCATGGACAGAGGAGCCTGGTAGGGTACAGTCCATGGGGTGGCAAAGAGTTCGACAGGAATAAGTGACTTCGCTTTCGCTATTGCTTTTCTTAGGGATTGGAATGAAAACTGACCTTTTCCAGTCCTGTGGTCACTGCTGAGTTTTCCAAATTTGCTGGCATAGTGAGTGCAGCACTTTCACAGCATCATCTTTCAGGGTTTGAAATAGCTCCACTGGAATTCCATCACATCCACTAGCTTTGTTCGTAGTGATGCTTTCTAAGGCCCACTTGACTTCGCATTCCAGGATGTCTGGCTCTAGGTGAGTGATCACATCATCGTGATTATCTGGGTCGCAGCTAATGACGTCCTTTCTCAGCGACTCCCTCAAGGCTCTGGTTATGGAACAGTCACTAATGGTTTTCCATCAGTCATATCAGTACTTCAACATCTTGTTTTCAAGATGTCTTTCCAAGATGTACATTTTACTGCTCCCAGCCCTTTGCCTGGTGGTGATGAGAAAGTCATTCTTATTTTTGAAAGAAGCCCCTTTAATTATAGTACAGGCCTGTGCATAGCATATTCCCTTCAAGTGTTAGTTGCTCAGTTGTGTCTGACTCTTTGCAACCCCATGAACTGTATGTAGCCTGCCAGGCTCCTCTGTCCCTGGAATTCTCCAGGAAAGAATACTGGAGTAGGAAGCCACCCCTTTCTCCAGGGGACATTTCTGACTCAGGAATTTAACCTGGGTCTCCTGAATTGTAAGCAGATTCTTTACTGTTTGAGTCATCAGGGAAGACAATGCTTATAAATTATAAAGTACCAATATGTTGGAATATTTTACATTCACTGAAATAAAAAGTATGATTATTGTATAATACATGAAAACATTTTGGAAACAAATCTAGATGAAAAATAAAATTAGAACTCAAAGCATAGCTTACATTATATTTCAACTAAGTAAAAACTCTATATACTTTCATAGTGATAATTGGTACTAGCTGCACTTTGGTGGCGGCCAAGAGGAGCAACCCCACGTCCAAGGAGCGGCGGCTGCATGGGCCCAGGAGGGCCAAAGGAGCTACTCCACATTCAGGGTCAGGAGGGGCAGCCATGAGGAGATACCCTCATGCAAGGTAAGGAGCAGTGGCTGTGCTTTGCTGGAGCAGCCGTGAAGAGATACCCCACGCCCAAGGTAAGAGAAACCCAAATAATATGGTAGGTGCTGCGAGAGAGCATCAGAGGGCAGACACACTGAAACTGTACTCACAGAAAACTAGCCAATCTGGTCAGATGGACCACAGCCTTGTCTAACTCAATGAAACTAAGCCATGCCGTGTGGGGCCACCCAAGATGGGAGGGTCATGGTGGAGAGGTCTGACACAATGTGGTCCACTGGAGAAGGGAATGGCAAACCACTTCAGTATTCTTGCCTTGAGAACCCCATGAACAGTATGAAAAGGCAAAATGATAGGATACTGAAAGAGGAACTCCCAGGGTCGGTAGATGCCCAATATGCTCCTGGAGATCAGTGGAGAAATAACTCCAGAAAGAATGAAGGGGTGGAGCCAAAGCAAAAACAATATCCAGCTGTGAATGTGATTGGTGATAGAAGCAAGGTCCAATGCTGTAAAGAGCAAATTGCATAAGAACCTGGAATGTCAGGTTCATGAATCAAGGCAAATTGGAAGTGGTCAAACAGGAGATGGCAAGAGTAAACCTCGACATTGTAGGAATCAGCGAACTAAAATGGAGTGGAATGGGTGAACTGAACTGAGATGGCCATTATATCTACTACTGTGGGCAGGGATCCCTCAGAAGAAATGGAGTAGCCATCATGGTCAACAAAGGGTCCGAAATGTAGTTCTTGGATGCAATCTCAAAAACAACAGAATGATCTCTGTTCATTTCCAAGGCAAACCATACAATATCACGAAGTCTATGCCCCAACCAGTAACGCTGAAGAAACTGAAGTTGAACGGTTCTATGAAGACCTACAAGACATTTTAGAACCAACACCCAAAAAAGATGTCCTTTTTCATTATAGGGAACTGGAATGCAAAAGTAGGAAGTCAAGAAACACCTAGAGTAACAGACAAATTTGGCCTTGGAGTACAGAATGAAACAGGGCAAAGGCTAATAGAGTTTTGCCAAGAGAATGCACTGGTCATAGCAAACACCCTCTTCCAACAACACAAGAGAAGACTCTACACATGGATATCACCAGATGGTCAACACTGAAATCAGATTGATTATATTCTTTGCAGCCCAAGATGGAGAAGCTCTATACAGTCAGCAAAAACAAGACCAGGAGCTGACTGTGGCTCAGATCATGAACTCCTTATTGCCAAATTCAGACTTAAATTGAAGAAAGTAGGGAAAACCACTAGATCATTCAGGTATGACCTACATCAGATCCCTTATGATTATACAGTGGAAGTGAGAAATAGATTTATTTAATTGACTAGATCTGATAGAGTGCCTGATGAACTATGGACAGAAGTTCATGACATTGTACAGGAGACAGGGATCCAGACCATCCCCATGAAAAAGAAATGCAAAAAAAGCAAAATGGCTGTCTGAGGAGGCCTTAAAATAGCTGTGAAAGAAGAGAAGCAAAAAGCAAAGGAGAAAAGGAACGATAAAAGCATCTGAATGCAGAGTTCCAAAGAATAGCAAGGAGAGATAAGAAAGCTTTCCTCAGCGATCAATGCAAAGAAATAGAGGACAACAACACAATGGGAAAGACTAGAGATCTCTTCAAGAAAATTAGAGATACCAAGGGAACATTTCATGCAAAGATGGGCTCGATAAAGGACAGAAATGGTATGGACCTAACAGAAGCAGAAGATATTAAGAAGAGATGGCAAGAATATACAGAAGAACTGTACAAAAATATCTTCACGGCCCAGATAATCACGATGGTGTGATCACTCACCTAGAGCCAGACATCCTGGAATGTGAAGTCAAGTGGGCCTTAGAAAGCATCACTACGAACAAAACTAGTGGAGGTGATGGAATTTCACTGGAGCTGTTTCAAATCCTGAAAGATGATGCTGTGAAAGTGCTGCACTCAATATGCCAGCAAATTTGGAAAACTCAGCAGTGACCACAGGACTGGAAAAGGTCAGTTTTCATTTCAATGCCAAAGAATGCTCAAACTACCGCACAATTGCACTCATCTCACACGCTAGTAAAGTAATGCTCAAAATTCTCCATGCCAGGCTTCAGCAGTTCATGAACTGTGAACTTCCAGATGTTCAAGCTGGTTTTAGAAAAGGCAGAGGAACCAGAGGTCAAATTGCCCACATCTGCTGGATCATCAAAAAAGAAGAGAGTTCCAGAAAAACATCTATTTCTGTTTTGTTGACTATGCCAAAGCCTTTGACTATGTGGATCATAATAAGCTGTGGAAAATTCTGAAAGAGATGGGAATCCCAGACCACCTGACCTCCCTCTTGAGAAAACTATATGCAGATCAGGAAGCAACAGTTAGAACTGGACATGCTTCAGTTCAGTTCAGTTCAGACCTCAGTCATGTCCGACTCTTTGCGACCCCATGAATTGCAGCATGCCAGTCCTCCCTGTCCATCACCAACTCCTGGAGTTAACCCAAACTCCAGTCCACTGAGTCGGTAATGCCATCCAACCATCTCATCCTCTGTCGTCCCCTTCTCCTCCTGCCCCCAATCCCTCCCAGCATCAGAGTCTTTTCCAATGAGTCAGTTCTTTGCATGAGGTGGCCAAAGTACTGGAGTTTCAGCTTCAGCATCAGTCCTTCCAAAGAGCACCCAGGACTGATCTCCTTTAGAATGGACTGGTTGGATCTCCTTGCAGTCCAAGGGACTCTCAAGAGTCTTCTCCAACACCACAGTTCAAAAGCATCAATTCTTCGGCACTGAGCTTTCTTCACTGTCCAACTCTCACATCCATAGATGACTACTGGAAAAACCATAGCCTTGACTAGGTGGACCTTTGTTGGCAAAGTGCTATCTCTGCTTTTGAATATGCTATCTAGGTTGGTCATAACTTTTTTTCCAAGGAGTAAGTGTCTTTTAATTTCATGGCTGCAGTCACCATCTGCAGTGATTTTGGAGCCCCCCAAAATAAAGTCTGATACTGTTTCCACTGTTTCCCCATCTATTCTGCATGAAGTGATGGCACCAGATGCCATGCTGCTAAAAGCTCACGGACTCATCCCAGTGAAGTCATTGGTATGTAGAATGGTGAGAAATTTCCCCGGAGAGGTTGATATGTGTGCCCTGAAATCTGGGAGCATCCATGAGTCTAGAAACTTGTGCCTCCTCCACTGAAGAACAGACAGAAGATAACAGGATGGTGAACTACATATCCACCATCTTGCCCTGCAAGTTTGCATGTGTTTCCCTTAGGTTAAATTGACCTCAAAGAATGGTGCCAGAATTCTGGGTGACCATCTAATTATTCTGTCCCAGCAGGTAGCCTGCCAGAGTGAAGGGACCATAGCAATAGGAGACTTGATTTCCACCACCACAGGCACTTGCATAGGGGGAGGGGCTTTACAAGACCAAAGGCAGACAGTACGTGGCTGGTGGTAGGATCCAAGCAGAGTCTTTTATCTTTAAGATGCAGTTCATAGCCTGCATCCTAGCAAGAAAGCCAGTGTTTGGACTGCACCAGATTACACAGCATCAATTAGGTAAGTTATTAGTCCCCTATTTTCTAATTCTCTTTCCTTGGACAAGGAAGAAGAAACCAGAAGCTGCAAAGGGAATAAGTAGATGTATTAGTTATCTATCCCTGCCTAACAAATTATTCTAAAACTTGCAGCCTAAACCAAAAATATGTGTGGGTGTGTTATTCACTCAGGCATGTCTGACTCTTTGTGACCCTGTGGACTGTAGCTCACCAGGCTCCTCTGGCCATGGAATTCTCCAAGCAAGAATATTGGATTGGGTTGCCATTCTCTTCCCCAGGGAAATCTACCTAACCCAAGGATCAAACCTGGGCCTCCTGCATTGTAGGCAGATTTTTTTACCATCTGAGCCACCAGGGAAGCCCAAACGAAAACTAAATATGTCTTATCTCACAAGTTTCTGTGGATCAGGGATCTGAGAGCGGCTTTGTTGTTGTTGCCCAGTTGCTAAGCTGACTCTTTGCAACCCCATGTATTGCGGCACACCAGACTTCCCTTGCTCAAACTCATGTCTGTTGAGTCAGTGTGCCATTCAACCATCTCACTGCCTGTCATCCCCTTCTCCTCTTGCCCTCAACCTTTCCCAGCATCAAGGTCTTTCCTAATGAGTTGGCTCTTTGTATCAAGTGGCCAAAGTACTGGAGCTTTAGCTTCAGCATGTCTTTCCAATGAATATTCAGGGTTGATTTCCCTTAAGATTGACTGGTTTGATCGCCTTGTGGTCTAAAGGACACTCAAGGGTCTTCTCTAGCACCACAGTTTGAAAGCATCAGTTTCTCAGTGCTCAATATTCTTTATGGTCCAGTTCTCCGAGAGTGGCTTATTTGTGTGTTACTGGCTCAGGGTTTCTCAAGATATTATAGTCTAGATGTTGGCAGGGGCTGCAGTCATCTGAAGGCTTGACTGGGTCTGGAGAATCTACTTCCAAGGTGTCTCATTCATGTGTCTGGTGAGCTGAGCTGGTTGATAGCAGGAGGCCTCGGTTCTTTGCCACATGGAACTCTTCATAAGGTTGCTTGAGTGTATTCAAGACAGGGTTGCTGGTATTCCTAGAGCTAGTAGCAGTAGTAGTTTAGTTTCTAAGTCATGTCTGACTGTTGCAACCCCACAGATTGTAGCCTACCAGGCTTTGCCTATGGGATTCTCCAGGTAAGAATACTGGAGTGGGTTGTCATTTCAAAAAGAACCAGTCAGTAGCCAAAATATCATCCTTGAAATTTATGTGGGAGGGGGTTGCACAAGTTTATTGAACATCAGGAGGTGAGAATTACTAAAGGGAGGTATAGTTACTACAAAGCTAAACATGGAAGAGGAGAAAGGCTTTGAACAGGACATGTGACTGAATGTGTAATTTATTTTTTTAATATTTATTTATTCTGTGCTGGGTCTTAGTTTTGGCATGTGGGAATCATAGTTCCCAGACCAGGGATTGAACCCAGACCCCCTGCATTGGGAGCTCAGAGTCTTAGCCACTGGACAACCAGGGAAGTCCCTAACAATGTACTTTAGATTGCACTGGATTTTTTAAGATATGAAAGTGAACATAATTATTGAAATGGGCTTATAGATGGAAGTAATGGATAAAACATGGCTGGAATGGCAGCTAGTATTGAGGTCAGTCTGTAGGAATAGAAGTCCTGGCACTTTGACTGACATTTGCTCCTGAACATGTATAGAATCTCCTCCAACTATTATAGTAACATTATCTAACATTTGAGTGACATGGTAATGTTGTATAATATCTGCTACCAAGTCACACAGTTTAAGTTGCTTGTATGTAACATTTTAGATGATTTAGGCTCCTGGCAATGTGATATGGCTACTGTCTTCCAATGTCCAGCACCAGTAAATAGAAAGAGTTATGGACTCCTGGTGTCTGGATTGGGAGCTTATGGAGATCCAACTGTTGTATGATTACTGCATGGATAGGAAGTTGGTTAGGAAAGTAGGGCCTATGACAACAGAGAACCAGTCAATAAAAGAAAGGACCATCCAGAAGCTAAGAATTAGCAGCAAAGTAGGAAGTTAAGATTCAGTTGGTCATGTCTATTGGAGGTTGTCATCTATAGGCTGGATGACCTCTTAGACTGCAAATTGTGCTGGACCTTCCTCCATTGGAATCCTGACCCTCTTGTCTCCAAGCTTCAGGGACATGAATACTCCAAGGAAAGAGCATTTAATATCTCCAACCAGGGAACAAAGGAGGGATATTTTCCTAATACTTGTGTAAGTACAGAAAGTAATTCAGCAAAATCTATTTGTTTCCACCTCAGAAGTAAATCAAGCCCCACAAAGTCAGAGTGGTTCTTTGAAAACACATCCAGAACCTGTCATTGCCCTACTAAAAGCTCTTTCGTGGCATTCCTTCACACTTAATAAAATCTAATTTTTTAAAAAATTTTTGGCTGTATGCATTCTGTAGGATCTTAATTCCCTGACCAAGGATTGAACCTGGAGCCTTCACTGTAAAAGTGTGAAGTCCTAACTACTGGACCACTAGGGAATTCACCATAAAATCTAATTTTTAAAATACCATTCCTCAGGGGATATCCCTGGTGATCCAGTGACTAAGACTCTGTGCTCCCAATGCAGAGGGCCTGGGTCCAATCCATAGTCAGGGAACTAGATCTCACAGCTAGGAGTTCACATGCCATAACTGAAAGATCTCCCTGTTGCAAACAAGAACCCGTACAGCCAAATTAGTAAACTAATTAAAATAAATACTTAAAACATACCATTCCTCTGATTCAGAAAGGGCTAGCCAGGTGGCTCAATGGTAAAGAATCTTCCTGCCAATTCAGGAGGCACCAAACATATGGGCTCAACTGATCCCTGAATCAGGAAGATCCCTTGGAGAAGGGAACTGTATCCTGTTCCAGTATTCTTGCCTGGAAAGTCCCAGGGACAGAGGAGCCTGGCAGGCTGCAGTCCATGGTGTTACAAAGAACTGGACATGACTAAGCATTCACTGACTCAGAAATTCCACTTTTGGGTGTATATGCCAAAGAATTGAAAGCAGAGATCCAAACAAATATCTGTACACCCATGATCATAGTAGGATTATTCACAAAAGTCAATAGGTAGAAGTAATCAAGTATTCATCAACAGATGTATGGATAAACAAAATATGTGATACACATGTAATAGAACAGTATTCAACCTTAAAAAGGAAGGAAATTCTAACATGTGCTGCATCGTGAATGAACTCTGAAGACATTATGCTAAGGGAAAAAAGATAGTCAAAAAAGGAAAAAAAAAAAAGTTACTCTCTAGCCAGAGGGAAAAAAAATTCTTACCAAGTACCCTATTACACAACCCTCTGTCAAAATCTTTCAAGAAGAAAACTGGACAAAATGTTTCTGTTGCAATGCTTCATCAATGATCAGAAAAACTTTAAAACTTAGAAATCAGGCAGAAAGCTACTTGCATGATTTTTTTCCATGTCCAAAAAGCCCACTGAAGGATCCTTAAGCTCTGGGATTACAATGCATGTTGATTTAGAACCAGTCTTTTTACAGTTCTGTCAAGTTGCAAATTAATTTATAGAAAATGCCAGATAAGGCGAGGTTCTTCAAAGGTTTGTGTTAATTTCTTTGTAGGTCATTAATCAGTTTTGTATCTTATATAACAATATTATTTTTAGCATTCCTTCTTTCACTTAATCCATTTTCTCCTGTTCCCTGAGAACTGGCATTGCCACCCAGCTGGTTCTGTCGTTAATGAATTGATTAAAAGTTTTATGTGGGCTATTTGTATGAGAAGTGTGTTTATAACATTTTTTCTAATCATATAATTTTTATTTTCTGTTAGATTTCTGTTAGAAGTCAAAGAGTTTTCTTAGATTTATTTAGGCATAGTTTTTTATTTTATATCCCTTTGGATCAGACACAAAAAGGAAATATAAGTGAAAGCATTTGTTAAGGAATTTCTGAATCCTCTTTATAGTCAAATGCTAGATCTACTAAACTTTCCAATGCAGTGTAAATGTCTGTGTTTTTCCACAGGCAGTGGTGATGTAACATTCATTAGAACTGTGCTCCTGAATTCAGTTGTCTCCTGAATATTCCAATTCAGCAAGTTTGGATGCTTGCATTTTCTTGCTTCACATGAAAGGTTTAACTCTTATTCAAATTTATCAGTAATAAGGTATAATACAGCTTCATCTGGTGGCTCAGATGGTAAAGAATCTGCCTGCAATGCAGGAGACCCAGGCTTGACCCCTAGTTTGTGATAATCCCCTGGAGAAGGGAAAGGCAACCCACTCCAGTACTCTTGCTTGGAAAATCTCATGGACAGAGGAGCCTGGTGAGCTACAATCCACAGGGTCGCAAAGAGTCGGACATGACTGAGCAAATAAGAAGCAAACACAGCTTCAGCTATAAAATCTTTTCTTAAGTTCTATAAAGCATTTTATTATTGCTTTGCAGAAAAATATGAAATTGTCTTTTTCTTGTTGTTTCTCACAAATTTTTTTTTGCTTTATTATCATTGTTAACTGAAAACAAAATTCACAATGTGAGACTTGTGATTTAAGTTTTATTTGAGGCCAAATGAGGACTATAGCCCAGGAAAGGCCTCTCAGATAGTTCTGAGAGATTGCACAAAAGAGGCAGTGGGGTCAGTATATGCATGATTTTAGTGAAGGAGGGGATACATGTAATTAAACACACTAGTGGCAGAAAGTTGCCACTAGTCATAAGAAGGTTGCGGCTAGTCACATGGAGCAGATGTTTTCATTAATGATTTTAGTGTTTTTCTAGATAGGAGAAGATGCAAGAAATTGGGTTTATAAAACCTTCTCCTGAAAATAATAACTACAGTATCTGAAGGCCTGTTCTGTCAGTGCTTCCTGGAGCACAGAGTGACTCATACCTGGTTTCTCCCCTGAACTCCTTTCAAGGTGTGTTGGAGATCAGCCACTGCAGTGGCTAGTGACTGCATTCTTATAGAAACAGATGGAGAGTGACAACTTTTAGTTGGCACAGGCCAGGAATCCCTTGGGCTTATGGGAACCATAGAGTCACCAAGAGTGCAGAGGGAAGTTGGGCAAAGCCTCTGTGTCTAGGTAGAGTGGTTTCTGTTGATGACTAGTTCTCAGGTATAGACATTGAGGGTAAGACATTTCTTCCCCAAGAAAGACTCCATTCTAGCCTTGGATGTGAGGCAGGAGATAGATGGGCTCCAGGCTAGACACTTACAACTAACCACCTGTTTGCATTTCCTGAGACAGGAGTTAGGCGGGCTCCAGGTTAGATATTTACAACCAGTCTAACCCTAAGTGAAGAGGAACTAAAGAGTCCTCTTGATGAATGTGAAAGAGGAGAACTAAAAAGCTTGGTTAAAACTCAATATGCAAAAAACTAAGATCATGGCATCTGGTCCCATCACTTCACAGTAAATCAGTTTCAGTTCAATTGCTCAATCGTGTCCAACTCTTTGCAGCTCTATGGACTGCAGCACATCAGGCCTCCCTGTCCATCACCAACTCCTGGAGCTTACCCAAACTCCTGTTCATTGAGTCAGTGATGCCATTGAACCATCTCATCCTCTGTGGTCCCCTTCTCCTCCCTCCTTAAATCTATCCCAACATCAGGGTCTTTTAAGATGAGCCAGTTCTTCTCATCAGGTGGCCAAACTCTTGGAGTTTCAGCTTCAACATTAGTCCTTCCAATGAATATTCAGGATTTATTTCCTTTAGGATGGACTGGTTGGATCTTCTTGCTGTCCAAGGGACTCTCAAGAGTCTTATCCAACACCACAACTCAAAAGCATCAATTCTTCTGCACTCAGCTTTCTTTATAGTCCAGCTCTCACATCCATATATGACTACTGGAAAAACCATAGCCTTGACTAGATGGAACTTTGTTGACAAAATAATGTCTCTACTTTTAATATGCTGTCTAAGCTGGTCATAATTTTTCTCCCAAGGAATAAGCACTTTTTAATTTCATGGCTACAGTCACCATCTGCAGTGATTTGGGAGCCCCCAAAATAAAGTCAGCCACTATTTCCACTGTTTCTCCATCTATTTGCCATGAAGTGATGGGACCGGATGCCATGATCTTTGTTTTCTGAATGTTGAGCTTTAAGCCAACTTTTTCACTTTACACTTTCAATGTCATCAACAGGCTCTTTAGCTCCTCTTCATTTCCTGCCATAAGGGTGGTGTCATCTGCATATCTGAGGTGATTGATATTTCTCCCGGCAATCTTGATTCCAGCTTGTGTTTCTTCCAGCCCAGCGTTTCTCATGATGTACTCTGCATAGAAGTTAAATAAGCAGGGTGACAATACACAGCCTTGAAGTACTCCTTTTCCTATTTGAAACCAGTCTGTTGTTCCATGTCCAGTTCTACCTGTTGCTTCCTGACTTGCATACAGATTTCTCAAGAGGCAGGTCATGTGGTCTGGCATTCCCATCTTTTTCAGAATTCTGCACAATTTATTGTGATCCACATAGTCAAAGGCTTTGGCAAAGTCAATAAAGCAGAAATATATGTTTTTTTGGAACCCCCTTGCTTTTTTGATGATCCAGCAGATGTTGGCAATTTAATCTCTGGTTCCTCTGCCTTTTCTAAAACCAGCTTGAACATCTGGAAGTTCACCATTCATGTATTGTTGAAGCCTTGATTGGAGAATTTTGAGCATTACTGTACTAGTGTGTGAGATGAGTGCAATTGTGCAGTAGTTTGAACATTCTTTGGTATTGCCTTTCTTTGGGATTGGAATGAAAACTGACCTTTTCCAGTCCTGTGGCCACTGATGAGTCTTCCAAATTTGCTGACATGTTGAGTGCAATACTTTCACAGCATCATCTTTTAGGATATGAAATAGTTCAACTGGAATTCTATCACCTCCACTAGCTTTGTTCATAGTGATGCTTCCTAAGGCCCGCTTGACTTTGCATTCCAGGATGTCTGGCTCTAGGTGAGTGATCACACCATCATGATTATCTAGGTCACGAAGATTTTTTTTATATACTTCTCGGCGCAGGAGGGCCTAGAGGAGCTACCCCACGTTGAAGGTCAGGAATGGTGGTGGTAAGGAGATACCCCTCGTCCAAGGTAAGGAGCAGTGGCTGTGCTTTGCTGGAGCAGCCATGAAGAGATAACCCACGCCCAAGGTAAGAGAAACCCAAGTAAGATGGTAGGTGTTGCAAGAGGGCATCAGAGGGCAGACACACTGAAACCATACTCACAGATAACGAGTCAATCTAATCACACTAGGACCACAGCCTTGTCTTTACTCAAGGAAACCAAGCCATGCCTGCAGGGCAACCCAAGACAGGCGGGTCATGGTGGAGAGGTCTGACAGAATGCAGTCCACTGGAGAAGGGAATGGCAAGCCACTTCAGTATTCTTGC